>CM064496.1:54772419-54969919 GCA_032716605.1 Paralithodes platypus | reverse complement strand
GTGTCGATTTCTTCCTGGCGAGCGATAGCGAGCCAATATTGTATGGAGAAATCCGGCTTCGCCGGAGACATTTTTCTATCTAAAAATGTACATAATAAGCTTGCTGTCAAAACAAACAATATAGGCTATGCTGGCTCGCTACCGCTCGCCAGGAAAATATTGACACCTAGATGAGGGTACAAGTCTTAAAACAGTAGGCTGAATGGGGCCAAATGGATACAAGCCAAAGAGAGAGGGAGAGAAAGATAAAAAAAAGCGAGGTGGGCTCCCTTAACATTGTGATATAAGAGTTCTGCACGGGTCAAAGGGAGAGGGTTGGGAGAGGGTCTGATAGTTCTGCACGGGTCACAGGGAGAGGGTTGGGAGAGGGGCTGGTAGTTCTGCTCGGGTCAAAGGGAGAGGGGTTGGGAGAGGGGCTGGTAGTTCTGCTCGGGTCAAAGGGAGAGGGTTGGGAGAGGGGCTGGTAGTTCTGCACGGGTCAAAGGGAGAGGGGCTGGTAGTTCTGCACGGGTCAAAGGGAGAGGGCTGTAGTTCTGCACGGGTCAAAGGGAGAGGGGCTGGTAGTTCTGCATGGGTCAAAGGGAGAGGGTTGGGAGAGGGGCTGGTAGTTCTGCACGGGTCAAAAGGAGAGGGTTGGGAGAGGGGCTGGTAGTTCTGCACGGGTCAAAGGGAGAGGGGCTGGTAGTTCTGCACGGGTCAATGGGAGAGGGGCTGGTAGTTCTGCACGGGTCAAAGGGAGTCAAAGGGAGAGGGGCTGGTAGTTCTGCACGGGTCAAAGGGAGAGGGGCTGGTAGTTCTGCACGGGTCAAAGGGAGAGGGGCTGGTAGTTCTGCTCGGGTCAAAGGGAGAGGGGCTGGTAGTTCTGCTCGGGTTAAAGGGAGAGGGGCTGGTAGTTTTGCACGGGTCAAAGGAAGAGGGTTGGGAGAGGGGCTGGTAGTTTTGCACGGGTCAAAGGGAGAGGGATGGGAGAGGGGCTGGTAGTTCTGCTCGGGTCAAAGGGAGAGGGTTGGGAGAGGGGCTGGTAGTTCTGCACGGGTCAAAGGGAGAGGGTTGGGAGAGGGGCTGGTAGTTCTGCAGGGGTCAAAGGGAGAGGGTTGGGAGAGGGGCTGGTAGTTCTGCTCGGGTCAAAGGGAGAGGGTTGGGAGAGGGGCTGGTAGTTTTGCACGGGTCAAAGGGAGAGGGTTGGGAGAGGGGCTGGTAGTTCTGCTCGGGTCAAAGGGAGAGGGTTGGGAGAGGGGCTGGTAGTTTCGCTGACAAACCTTGTTATCTGTACAAAAGCTGCAGCCTTGCTTTATCGGCATATTGAAGATGGTTATAAGATGGAAAATTATTAAGGTAAAGTTAAAGTTAAGCTTAGTATGGCTTTTCTAAATTTCGTTAAGGTACATTATGCTAAATACAGGGATTCCTCATAGTTTTACTGAGCTCAGTTTAGCAAGGATAGGTTAATGTTAAGTTAGACTAAGTTTGGCTAAGTAGGCTAGGACACTTTAGATTAAGGTTAGGCTAAGATTGTTATGGTAAGGTTGCACGTTATAAGTTGTTAATAAATTGACTTTGAATGTGGGCGAAATTACTTTGTTTGGAAGAACCAACAGTGGAAAGGAGCGAGAATGGAAAACGGGAAAAGTTAAGAGGGGACACTCAAGCCTAGGTCCCCCCCCCCCCCCCCCCCCCTCCTGAAATGTAAGGACGAATGTTTCCCTTCTTGATGAAATGTTGGCTTGTGTGGCAGGGAGGGAGGAAGGAAGTGATGAAGAGGGTGGAATAAGAGGGAAGAAGTGATGGAGAGGGAAGAAGAGATTGGAAGGGGAAATGATATACGAAAGGAGAAATGACAGGGCAGACGGGGATAACAGCAGTGAAAGAGAAGACGTACAGTACAGTAGAATATAACAGCAGTGAAAGAGAAGACTACAGTACAGTAGAATATAACAGCAGTGAAAGAGAAGACTACAGTACAGTAGAATATAACAGCAGTGAAAGAGAAGACTACAGTACAGTAGAATATAACAGCAGTGAAAGAGAAGACGTACAGTACAGTAGAATATAACAGCAGTGAAAGAGAAGACTACAGTACAGTAGAATATAACAGCAGTGAAAGAGAAGACTACAGTACAGTAGAATATAACAGCAGTGAAAGAGAAGACTACAGTACAGTAGAATATAACAGCAGTGAAAGAGAAGACTACAGTACAGTAGAATATAACAGCAGTGAAAGAGAAGACTACAGTACAGTAGAATATAACAGCAGTGAAAGAGAAGACTACAGTACAGTAGAATATAACAGCAGTGAAAGAGAAGACTACAGTACAGTAGAATATAACAGCAGTGAAAGAGAAGACTACAGTACAGTAGAATATAACAGCAGTGAAAGAGAAGACTACAGTACAGTAGAATATAACAGCAGTGAAAGAGAAGACTACAGTACAGTAGAATATAACAGCAGTGAAAGAGAAGACTACAGTACAGTAGAATATAACAGCAGTGAAAGAGAAGACTACAGTACAGTAGAATATAACAGCAGTGAAAGAGAAGACTACAGTACAGTAGAATATAACAGCAGTGAAAGAGAAGACTACAGTACAGTAGAATATAACAGCAGTGAAAGAGAAGACTACAGTACAGTAGAATATAACAGCAGTGAAAGAGAAGACTACAGTACAGTAGAATATAACAGCAGTGAAAGAGAAGACTACAGTACAGTAGAATATAACAGCAGTGAAAGAGAAGACTACAGTACAGTAGAATATAACAGCAGTGAAAGAGAAGACTACAGTACAGTAGAATATAACAGCAGTGAAAGAGAAGACTACAGTACAGTAGAACATAACAGCAGTGAAAGAGAAGACTACAGTACAGTAGAACATAATTGTGATACTGCTACTATTTGAAGCCAGGGTTAAGGGGAGATGGGCTGGTTTTTCTGGCCCCCTTCTCCCTCGTGTTTAGCCCCATTGGTTTATATATGGAAACGTTCGGCAAATAATCCCATTAGTTTGGCGATTTTAAGACTTTCTTTGTCAAGATTAAGACCTTTCTTGCCATTTAGGTGTCGATTTTTCCTGGCGAGCGATAGCAAGCCTGCAATTTTAAAAGTACCGAAACATGTACACATTTATCTTGAAGGGGATCTAGGGGGTATTCTTTACAGTTTGATGGAGGTTTAGCGAGGAAATTAACAAATCATAAACAGATAAAAAACAATAAACAAATATATAAGCCCATCTCTCCTTAAATCAGGTTACGTTAGTTTCCTTAACCCTTCCGGATTCAATTACGTTTATCTTTTCTTTTTCTGACTATTATTAGGCGATCTTATTTAGATCAGCCAGGGTATATGGAAGTCAGAGAGAGTCTTTAACCTTATAATTCGCACAGATCCTTCATAAACTGTATATAAATCGTCTAATAATAGCCAGAATAAACAGTCAAAGCGTGTCATAATATGTTGGCTACACAGTTTATAATATACCGTTGTCTGATCTCTGTTACTATAGGGTCTCCAGAGGTAAAGGAAGCCATGTCAACAATATAATCTGTGAGGGAGAGAAGTAGGAGGACTGGAGGGGTAAATTGTTCATGTGTATTACTGAGACAGGAGGGGACGGAGAAGCGATACTGTATTATATATATATATATATATATATATATATATATATATATATATATATATATATATATATATATATATATATATATATATATATATATATATATATGTGTGTGTATATATATATATATAACACTGTATAACGCTAACAAACACAACTTTAACATTGACTTTCATGGAGTCGCATCAATTTATGCCACCATTACCTGAACATGCCAACAATATTGACACCCAAATAAAGTGTTGGCTTATCCATCACGTACAAGTCCCTTGATGAAAGTAATTATCTGGGTAATGGAAAACGGCTATTTTTAACCTGGTGAGTGTTGGGGAGGGATGAACGGATCTATTATAAATTAATAAGCGTATGGGAGATATTAAACGTTAAGCTCCTGAACCTTTCCAGTAAAATAGAACAAATTATATACCGGTATACTCTATTTGTATTAATTTATACCGGTATACTCTATTTGTATTAATTTATACCGGTATACTCTATTTGTATTAATTTATACCGGTATACTCTATTTGTATTAAATATATACCGGTATATTCTATTTGTATTAATTTGTATTAATATATACCGGTATACTCTATTTGTATTAATTTATACCGGTATACTCTATTTGTATTAATATATACCGGTATATTCTATTTGTATTAATATATACCGGTATACTCTATTTGTATTAATATATACCGGTATACTCTATTTGTATTAATTTATACCGGTATACTCTATTTGTATTAATATATACCGGTATACTCTATTTGTATTAATTCATACCGGTATACTCTATTTGTATTAAATATATACCGGTATACTCTATTTGTATTAATTTGTATTAATATATACCGGTATACTCTATTTGTATTAATATATACCGGTATACTCTATTTGTATTAATTTCACTCCAACACCAAACACCTCCCAAAGGATAATGAAAGCAAGCATGTGATCCACCGGGATTCGAACCTGGGTTACCACATACATTTTTTTAACACTCTAACCATTACACCATCAAGGCAGTTATTATAGAGACTGTCATTAGATAATTATATGGAGCTTAGGTATAGTAGATATTGAAAGCTAAATTCATGTACCTTTCCAAAATAATAGCAACCAATAATAACTCAGAAATGCACCTAATTGCACAACGAAATATAAATATTAAATATCTTAATGGAAATTTTTATGTAATTCATGACAATTTAGTAGTAATACGATTTGCAGATTTAATAGTTATAAGTGCAAAATTGTAATTCATGTGAAACTGATGGAATATATGTTATTTAACCGGATTATAGAACATGGAGGGTGATCGTGTGTAGTTGAAAGAAAGAGAGAGAGAGAGAGAGTGAGTGAGTGAGTGAGTGTGTGTGTGTGTGTGTGTGTGTGTGTGTGTGTGTGTGTGTGTGTGTAGGGGGGAGAAGGATTAATTCAGCAGAGGGCCCGTTTATATATTCCTCTGGGAAAAACAAAATAGAGTAAGGATGAACATTGATATTGGTTCTATTAAAACAACTATTTATCAAACAACATATACAGTGCAGTACTGCGAGTAGATCTGGGTTAAGCTGGATTACTGGGGCATATACTAACAGGGCAGTTATTCAATATTGATACAGTAGGATTTGATTTTATGTATTTCTGTTCGTCTACCACACCTGTCTAACTATATATATTTAACCCCTTCTGTACCGGTGACGTGCATTTTATTATGTTCTAGCAACTATTAGACGATTTTATTCAGCTTAGGAAGGGCCTATAGCAACCATATAATCTCCAACTCTCTCATGCATCCCTTTTGACAATAAATTACACATCAACATATTCATACAAGCTGGTAAATCACGATGGAACCATGGCAATTTACCGCCAGCCGGAAACAAACCGATTACAGCCTATGGTGCGTCTCATGTTAACCCCTTCAGTATCGGTTTCAGTATCGGTGACGTCCTTTTCGTTACAATCTGGTAACTATTAGACGATATAATTCAGGTTAGGAAGAACGTCTACCCATTAGGAGGCCACAGACTATTTTCATTAATCCTTTTAGCTACCATACATCCATCCCAAGCTTTATAAAATCGCTTAAATGTAGCTGAAATCAAATATAAATGACGTCCCCGGTACTGAAAGGGGTAAATATTTTGTTGTAGGGAAAACAGAAAACGAGTGTTTATGAAAGTGGATTAGTAACCCTATTCTTTGGTTGTGTTGGTTGAGAACAAAATAGTTGTGGTTTAAAAATATTTGCATACTTTTTTTAGGAACACTTGAAACAAAATATATCGGTAGAATTTAGTTGTTATTAGGTCAGGTTACAATAGAATCTCTCTCTCTCTCTGGGTGTGTATGTGTGCCTACTGCTCGTGTGGATCTGCTATTCACATCAAACTATCAGATTATCAGCTTCACATGTACAACTGCCTACACAAGTACAAATGTATTTTAAAAGTTCTACAATTAGTGACATAATATGTATCCTAATTAATTTAAATTTATGTCAATCTTTATATTGTCGGACGCTTTACTCCCCTTTATCAAGGAGGTCATACACAAAACGAACCCAAGAGGACCTGTCCCCCGTGAGAAGAACAGCCAGTGCCAGTATATTCCAGGACATACAGGATTGACCACTCAACATAAGGTCAGTCCGACTCTGAGGCCTTTCTGTATCTTTTAAGCGCTATTATGTCAACAATGGTGAGTGCCTCGTCCATTCACCAACCTGCTTCACCTATAGGTGAGCAGTAAGGATTTGTATAAGGTATACTACCCTAGACGGGTTGTCAAGGGACTGGGGTTCTCGTACAGAGGCTCGTCCTGGTCAAGATTAACCCATAAATGGCGACCGTCCTCCAGAGGTTTTTCTGGTGCACTGCGACTGTCCTCAATAGATCCAGAGCATAAACAAAAACTTAGAAAACACCACAGTGGCACTCAAAACAAAGCAATTTGTGATTAGGTGAGATATTTCCCCTCCATTACTTGCTACCACTCCTACATATTTGCCCCCCCCCCCATTTTTTTCCCCTCCTCAATTATCAGCTATTTTTTCCTCTTATTTCCCCTTATATCGGGTAATTTTTGGCGCAAATTTCCCTATCCCAGTCTCTTTACCACGGGTGAGGCAGCTAGAAATCCTTGCAACACAGAGACTTCTACTCAGACCCTTCAGTGTCGCTTGAGAGCTGGGAGATGGAGGATATACGTCCCACCAGCTCTCGCCCCATGATACGGCGTTGCGGTTATAATACGTCTTTTTCACCCCCCAAATGCTATTCCCACTTCTTTTATTGCTCTTAAATGTTCATATGTTCATAATAAAAGCAAAATAGGCGCATACGGATAAGTATTAATTATATACAGTATACGGTACAAATATAACCAAATGCCTTCGCTTGGCGAGAGGGTTTGAACTACCATAGCTTCACAGTTTATGAGTTAAGGAAGACGTCTGGGGTTCTCGAGCAAGACAACCTCCGGGTTTATATTTCCAGCATACCTGGGGGTATAAACTTTGAGGGTCTCGGGTACTCAGGTCTGACGTTCTTCCTGACTTTAAGGTGGGCTTAACCCGTTCAGTAGCCTACCAGCAACGGCTTCCTGCCGTAAGATAAATCACTCCACAGTCCCAGGAATGGCAGGGAGCTGTCAGTAATATACTTTCCTTGTAACTGCCAGAATCAGGCAGTGCCTGGTACCACGACCTTTTGAGCACTGCTCTAGAGTTGGAAAACCTTCTCAGCTTATATGCAAGCCTCTACAGGCTGGGAGAGCCAGTATTCCTCCATCTTTTGAGGTGGGAGGTTGTTATATCTTTAATTACTGTATCCTATGGTACAGTAGGGGTTAATGATCCTCACGGGTCGATAGCCTCTAAAGTCCTACTTTAACTAACTAAATTAACGGGTTGTCGACCAAGGCTGACAAAGGACTGGAGTTCTCGAAAAGGGGCTGCATTCCAGACTGTAAAAAGAGGCCATGTTAAGCGCTAGACCAGGTTGTGGAGGGTAATTGGTCAAAGTCTGACGGCTTTAATTACAAGTTCTCATATCATGGTTCTTTCTTTTCAGTATACTGTAGTAGGTAAGAATATGTCTAAACTTGACATAATGGTGGCCTTGCTTGTACAGGCACAGGGCATATTGTGTTAGGCAGAATGGGAGCTTCATCACGCACACACACACACACACACACACACACGACTGGTGAAAATTATATTGTGTTGACAATTTAACTTATCCGGCTTATCTTAATTTACAACAAGCTTTTCTGTTTTTTTTGTTATGGTCTCCAACTCATTGTTTAATAGCAGATATATATTTGTTGTACTCATATATTTATTATTATCGTTAGTATTACATATACTATATATATATATATATATATATATTTTAAAAATACCCCTATGACCCCCCCCCCCCGGTCGAGATAGATTTTTTCATTTTACGGTAGAACATTTCTCGACCGGAGATGCCTAGATGTCACACAAAAGTTCATCACATTTAGTGTGGTCAAAGAGTGGAATAGCTTACCGAGGGAGGTGGTCGATAGTTATTCAATTGATTACATTTAAAAAGAGGCTGGATGATCATCTGATGGAGATTGGATTAATATAAATGAATCAGTAGGTAAGTGTAAATTCCCTTTCAGACTAATTTCTTCCTATACTATATAAACACTTTCATTGTGGGCATTTCTTGAACCATAAGGTTACCCTTCATCCTATTTTCCATACGCCTATTTAGCCGGAGGATGCGGTGGATGGGGAGTGAGCCTTCTAATTTGCTGTCCTATTTGTCTTCTATAAACTGTCCCTGTCTAGTAGTATTAAGGCCGGACCACCTAGTAGGGACCGCAAGGTCTGTGTGGTCTGAGTATCTGTAACTCACTCTCTCTCTCTTCCCACCTGCCTCCTGCCCCTGTCACTCTTCATCATTCTATCTCTTGCCTCGTCTCCCCCTCACTGCTGTTTTCACATTTGTTTCAGTCTCCCGTCACCCGAGTTTTACCTGGACCAATCTACCGTTTTCTTTACTTCTTCTACATGCAGGTGGCTTCCAATTTCTCTCTCTGTACCTTTTGAACCTTTTCCCCCCTCTGTGCGTTCAGTTGCTTCATTTTTCGCTTTGGTTTCAGATTTTCTTCGCCGCCCTAGCTTCTCTTGCTCTGCTGTCAATCTTCATGAATTCTTATGGCTTGGATTCTCAGTTGTTGTGTCCTCCCCTATTCTTTCTCTGAGCAATAGAATGTCTCCAAAATCCAAGAGACTGGGGTTCTCGAAAAGAGGCTCCAGTCCTGACGCTATTCTTGACTTGCAGTGTGCTGGCTTAATAATCCAGAAGGGTTGATAGCCTCTGAAGTTCTATTTTAACTAACTCCAAAATCCTCTCTCGCAGTGTATCTAATAGTATATCTTGCTTATAATATGCTTACTCGTACTGATTGCAAAGTGCATAATCCATCCTGCATAGTATTGTAACAGGAGCAAGGATACCCAGACATAGGGAGGGATGGGAGGACAATATCCAAATATAAGAGTGAATAAGCTACTTCTTTGTCAACTCCCTGAGAGCCATAGAGAACCGAACTAGATGACGTAGGTTTGTCAGGTCTTCAGCATTGGTTATGGGATTGACGTAGGTTTGTCAGGTCTTCAGCATTGGTTATGGGATTGACGTAGGTTTGTCAGGTCTTCAGCATTGGTTATGGGATTGACGTAGGTTTGTCAGGTCTTCAGCATTGGTTATGGGATTGACGTAGGTTTGTCAGGTCTTCAGCATTGGTTATGGGATTGACGTAGGTTTGTCAGGTCTTCAGCATTGGTTATGGGATTGACGTAGGTTTGTCAGGTCTTCAGCATTGGTTATGGGATTGAACTGAACTGGACTCATATTAGCTTTATATATTGATTACATCCTAATTCCTCTATAGTATCTCAATAATCTCACATTACTCTAGTTAGTATGCACGACCTAATATATAATTATGAACTATATTATGAACTTATATAATTCAATCCTCTTGGGGAAAAGAAAGACAAAAAAAAACCCACAGCGGACAGCAAAGTTGGTTTGATAGACATATCAAGCGGGTGGCCACACAAGTAACCACCCCGTGTTGATATGTGATGATCCTTTAAATTAAGGGAGCCCACCTCACTTTTTTTCTATTTCTCTCCCTCTCTCTTTGGCTTGTATCCATTCGGCCCCATTCAGCCTACTATTTGAAGACGTTTACCCACATCCAGGTGTCAATATTTTCCTGGCGAGCGGTAGCGAGCCTGCATATTTATACTTTTGTTTTGACAGCAAGTTAAATTTGTACATTTTTCGATAGAAAAATTTCTCCGGCGAAGCCGGATTTCTCCATACAATGCTGGCCCGCTGTCGCTCGCCAGGAAGAAATTGAGACCTGGATGGGGATGCACGTCTTAAAACAGTTGACTGAATGGGGCCGAATGGATACAAGCCAGAGAAACAGAGAAAAGGCGAGAAAGATAAAACAAAAAAGCAGGGGACCCCCCTTAAACCTCGTCAAAAAAATTGAAAAAGTTGTCCGAGACCAACTAGTTGCCTTCCTGGATGAAAACCAGCTACTGAACAACAGCCAGCACAGTTTCAGAAAAGGGAGGTCCTGCCTCTCAAATCTGTTAGCCCACCATGATTGGTTACTTAAGCAGCTGGCAGAGGGGCAAAATGTAGATACTGTCTTTCTCAACTTCTCAAAAGCTTTTGACACAGCGGACCATGGAATCCTTCTTCAAAAACTCTAGGTCATTGGGATAACAGGAAGATTAAGAGTCTGGCTCCATAGCTTTCTGACAGCACGGACACAACAGGTTAATGGATACAAGTCAATGGAGTCCATAGTGTCTAGTGGGGTACCACAGGGATCAGTGTTAGGACCACTCCTCTTTCTGGCAATGATGAGTGATATAGACGAAAATCTTGCTCTATCCCACCTCTCATCATTTGCTAATGACACAAACATCAGCCACCAAAGCAAAACAGAAGACGATGTGGATCTCCTACAAGAAGATGTAAATATAATCTACACCTGGGCCAAACTAAACAAGATGACCTTCAATGAGAAAAAATTTCAGATCGCCAGATTCGGGAAAAATAACAATATCAAGAACTCGACTCAGCTACTCACCAGTGAAGCCCAAGTCATCACTGCAAGTTCAAATGTGAAAAGTCTAGGGGTTCACCTGAGTGATGATGCCACATTTAGAAAACACGTAGAAGAGGTCACAAGCAAGGCGAGAAGAATGGATGGATGGATCCTACGCACCTTCAAATCCAGAGACACCAACTGTATGCTGACACTATGGAAGATGCTAGTCCAACCCATTGTGGACTACTGCAGCCAGTTATGGTCACCAAACATCATTGCTAACATAGTCTCTGGAATCGATCCAACGAGCCTTCACAAGGAATATTGCTGAAGTCCAGAACGACAACTACTGGGAGAGGTTGAAAAAACTTGACCTATATTCTCAGCAGAGGAGAAGGGAGAGGTACACTGCTATCTATATCTGGAAGATCCTAGAAAAGATGGTACGGTACCGAACCCTTCTGATTCAAGTTTACAACCAACCTCGAACATGCGAACGGGGCGTAAATGCAGCCAAAAGACTATCCCCTCACAAGAGCCAAGGAGCATCAAGACTTTAACATCATCCAGCTTCTCAAACAAGGGCCCCAGGATATTCAAGTCTACCAAAACCCTTGCGAGACATCTCCAACTGTCCTACAAGCAAGTTTAAGTGGAGACTAGACAAGTTCCTGGAGACGTTGCCAGATGAACCTCCTGTGCAGGGCTACACGGCGCAGAGTAGAGGGGCATCGAACTCCATACCCGACCAGGTGAATCTCCAGAGAAAGGACACAGGATGCGGGAGCAGCGGTGGGCCACCACGGCTGTGAGGAAACAGCTTATAAACTATAATAAGGTTCAATAAGGTTCCCATTGTTTGGAATAATTGGTTGACAGCAGAGGCATCTATGGGGAGTCTTTAACCCTTCTCTGGGCGGCATTCATTCTCCTATTACAGGTGATATGTATTGTGAACATAATCCCATTCAGTACCAGTGACATCCTTTTCATAAAATTCTGGCAAGTATTAGACGGTTTTATTAAGCTTAGGAAGGATGTCTACCCGTTAAAAGGTAACAGACTATCTTAATTACTCCTTTTAGCTACCATATATCCTTCCTAAGCTGCACAAAATCTTCTAAAGATTGCTAGCATAAAATATAAGTGACGTCGCCGGTACGGATGAAGCCTTCACTCTCCTACTACAGGTGATACGCATTGTGAATACTAAAATGGGAGCTAAGCAATTAAAGGAAAGAAAGCAACAATATAGCTTACCTATTTCAATAATATGGGAGGTTAAGAGACTTTCTTGTAGTTGCTCCCATCTCTCGGTCGTTCTTGAGTACGAATGTCACAACTCGTAATTATAGCACTTTTCATAATTAGCTTACGATTACTTGCTAATAACAATGCAGTTCGCAAACATATATATAACTATTTCATGCCTATATTTTACAAATACTTTATAGAGACAAGGTCAGGATTCAAATTGAGATACACCTAACTTGATGTAGGCCATGCGCACTGGTCCAATCTAGCTTTAAAAGCACCGATTGTGGGGGCAGTGACTACATCTTCTGGGAGTGAGTTCCAAACATTGACCACTCTCACACTGAAAGAATTCGCCCTGACTAGAGTTCTTTTAATTAGCTTGCGTGTGTTCGATCTTGTTCTCAACTCGTTGAATTCGAAGAAGACTTGATGCTCAACATTTTCTACCCCTTTCAGGATTTTATATGTTTCAATTAAATCTCCTCTTTGTCTTCTCTTCTCCAGCGATGTCAGCACCAGTCGTTCACACCTTACTTCATAGTCAAGGTCCTGTAGTTCGGGTACAAGCTTGGTCATTCTCCTCTGAACCTTTTCTAATTCCAGAATATCCTTCCTGTAGTAGGGTGACCAACTCCGTACCGCATACTCAAGATGATGTCTCACTAATTGAGCAGTAAAGGGTTTTGCAGGTTTCTAAATCGATGGGAGAGAAATGTGTTCGAATTAGACCAACCATCCTGTTCCCCTTTGCTGCCACTTTTGCAATATGATGTGCTGGTTTTAGGTCTGATGATATATATACTCCCAGGTCTTTCTCTACGTCAGATGATTTAAGCTCACCATTCAGTTCATACATTACCCTGGGATTCGAATGGCCAACATGCATAGTCATACTGTACATTTATCGGTATTAAAATCCAATAGCCATTCCTGTTTCAGTACAGATTCTTCTAACACACTGATCCTTAAAGAATTATGCTTAACACTCTCCTTAATAGGCCCTATCTCTTTCAATATCTTGTCAGACACCCTTTTGCAGCTATTTAGGTTGCAATAGTAGATGTTTGGTATTTCTCTAGATAATTTAGTAAGCGCCTTATGGGATTCGACACTCAACCCCTCACATTGGGCATGTGCCCAATATTTGCAGTAGCCACAGAATAGCCCATCACTACCCCTACCACGACTGGTGCACATTTTATTACAGTGACCACAAACATCTTTCTCACTTTCTAAACTTTAAGTGGTTGCTTGTGTCTTATCAACCAAACCTATGGGGGGGGGGGGGAGAGGGAGAGGGAGAGGGAGAGAGGGAGAGAGAGAGAAATAATAAATATTTTTTCTATTTCCCCTGAAAAGTGGTTATTCTGCTCATAAATTACAATAACAAAGTGTACATTAAGTATTAAATAGGTATAAGCATTACTTAACCTATGAACTGCGCATGTGGGTAATTAGAAACGTCTGCCTGTGCTGACGTATTTGAGCTGTTTCCATCACTAAAATATTCATTTTACCATAAATAGCATTAATACTTATCCATATGTGCCTATTATAGGTTGATTATAAAGGTATTAACCTGTTACAACAATAAAACGAGTGAAAACAGCGTTTGGATGGTCAAAATCGGCGATACAGGCCGCGAGTTACATAATGTATGGGTGAGGCAACCTCCTTTCCCGCCAATTTTCCCCAAGGCCACTGAGACACTGTCGATCGATACTCTCTCTCTCTCTCTTGCACTCGCTTGCTAACAGTGATGACCATGCCCTGCTTGCAACTCGCTACTGTTAGCACAAAAATATACCTCAGAATAAGGGAATAACAGGGAAAATAGGTGATAACTGAAGGAGGGGAGGAAAGTGGGGAAGGAGGGGAGGTAGAGGACTGATATTTTGCATGGCCCAAGGGCAAATTTGTTTTTGTTTTGTTTTTTTCCCCGATGTTTAAAAACAAAAAAAAATCTCTGACTCTTAAGAGTCTTCCCGCAGTTCCCGGGTTAAGCGGGCATCACACTGGGCCAAATTCTCGTCAATCTCCAGTCTCCGTTTCCAGCCAGTAGCGCCAGCAAATTCTATCACACACGCCAAGCGTCCTGGCTGCGTGAGTCTCCGACACAACAATAACGTCCGACCTTAGCCTATATTGGTCCGTTTCACCTATACTGTAATGTATAGCAATATGAATTTACATCTACAATTATAATGCAATATGACTCAATCTACACGTTAGTGTAATTTTTTTTTAAATTTGAAGCTTATATGAGGAAATTTATATTTTTAACTTTTTCGATTCATACCAATCGCCGTGGCGTAGGCTATAGAACAGTGGTTTCACTTAAACTGTAAAATAATATGGATTGATATTGACAAACTTTGTGTAATAGGACCCAATCTATACGTTAATGTTGCTATGTTTTGCGTGTGAAGCTTATAGAAGTAGCTATGAGAAAGTTTTTTGCAAAATATAGGCTATAGCCTGACGGAGCCCCTGTCGTTACCTCGGCACTAAACGATCGTTTATATTGTGCTGTTTCACCAATAATTTAGAGTAATATGGATTTATATCGACACTTATATTTCAATATGACTCAATCTACAAGTTTGCGTGATTATGTTTTATATTTGGAGCATATATGAGGAAATATTTTGAACTTTTCGGAGGTTGTAGGCATAATCCTGTGTATGCGGGTAGACCTGTATTTATCTCAATAATTTGGTAATGCTACAATATATTTTTACATTTTACATTCATAAATAGTCCACTAATATACTAGGTTAGGTTAGGCTAGGTTAAATATATTGTTCAATGATTCTTAGTAAATAGGAATCTGAAAAACAGTTCCTCCTGCTACACAACCGAATGCTGTCGTTTCATACCAATCGCTGTGGCGTAGGTATAGGAAGTGGTTATTTAGCTGCAAGTGGTGTAGCTATTTTAGCATTAATTCACTTCGTTTATGTCTATCCGCAGCCCTTCTCACAATCAAAACACACAATTATGTAGCAAAATATATATTTCGACGTCATATACTTGAGATATCAATGAGATTAAATGCGAGCTGTAAAGAGGCTGACACTCTACCTCCATCAAAAACTGGAGCTTCCCACCCAGTGCGGGAAGCATCCTAGCTCCATCAAAGGGTGAGATTTGTGCTGGAGATTGATGGTAGCTCCACTTTTTGCTGAAGAGTGACGAGAATTGGCCCAGTGTGATACCCCCTTTAGATATACAGTCAGTTCCCCGTATCCGCGCTCCACACATTCGCGATGCTGCTTATCCACGGACACCCTTAAATGTCCGAAGATCTTTATCCGCGACAAAAATCCAATTACTCGCGCACCTGAACATATTGAATCTCCCGCATTGGTCGGTGCGCTTCGTGCTGCTGTTATTGTTGGCGGCCATCATGCATGACGTCAGTCCCCTTCCGCCCTCCCCACCAGTTTCCCATGCGCTCCACAACAATAGTTCCGGGCCACCCGCCATTGTGTGTGTTTTTTTGTGCCTATTATCCCTGCCACGGACCATTATTATGCCTCGCATCGCCCCACCCCCGACCCCTAGGGCCTGGCGGTCGGAGAAAGAAGGTTGTCATGCCGCTCACCAAGAAAGGGGAGGTAATACAACGGTTGGCAAGAGGTGATAAACTTTGTGATGTTGCCAGGGACTTTGGCGTGAATGAGTCTACTGTTAGATACATTAGAGGACAAAAAGAGAAAATTAAAGCTCTGCTAAAGGATGTCTCTCAGCAAGGAGGAGTTGCTGAAAACATGAAAGTGTGTCGGAGTAAGTTGATTGTGCTGACTGAAAAGTATTTAGACGAGTACATTCGTCGTAAGGGAAAGGACAGTGAATTTATTAATGGGCCAACGATTATAGCAAAAGCTCAGGATGTGTATAAATTAGTGGCAGAACGGAAACAAATCCCTAATCCATCCCCCTTCAAAGCATCGAGTGGTTGGCTCACAAGGTTCAAGAAGAGGTTCAAAATAAGACATGTGAAAGTGCAGGGTGAAATAGCATCTGCCGACAACATTGCAGCCAAGGAGTACCCAGCAATGATAAATAAGGTTATTGATGATGGTGGGTATGTTCCTGCCCAGATCTTTAATTGTGACGAGACAGCTCTGTATTGGCGTAAATCACCAACCTCAACTTTTTTGGCTGCCGAGGACAAACAGGCCAAAGGGTACAAAATGGCCAAAGATAGGTTCTCCGTCCTACTCAATACTAATGCAGATGGTTCCTGTAAAATGAAACCCTTAATTATTCACCGATATAAGAGGCCAAGGGCGTTCAAGAACGTCGACATGACTCGCCTAGGTGTCTACTGGGCTCATAATTCGAAGGGGTGGATGACTTCCACTGTTAACACTGCATGGTTCGACAATAACTTTGTCCCCGATGCCAGAAATTTTTGCCGGTCCAAGAACCTGTCCTTCAAAATTATCCTGCTCATGGACAATGCCCCCAGCCACCCACACCTGTTAGAATCACGCCACCCCGCCATCAAAGTCCTTTTTCTTCCCCCAAATACCACTTCCCTTCTACAACCGCTCGATCAGGAGATCATCCAGGTGACAAAGCTCCATTATTTCAGGCGCACCTTTGCTATGCTTGAGAGAGCAACTGATACCGGCGAGGAAATGCGACAAATTGAGAGAGAAGTCTTTCCTGATTCACCAGAACCAGCAGACCCGCCAGCAGAACCACCAGCAGAAGCACCAGCGAAAATCACTGTGCGTCAGTTTTGGAAGGATTTCAACATAAGGCAAGCAACAGAGACTCTTATTGATGCATGGGAGGAAGTTAATGAGGCAACAATTCGCCACGGTTGGAAACAATTTATGATTAGTGGGGATGACACAGCCTGCCAGACCCTTGCAGCCACTCGCCAGTTGGCTGTCGAAGCTGCTAGACGTGTCCCAGCCCCTGGATTTGCAGATGTGCAAGTGGAAGATATGGACGAATTGACCAATAATGCACCGGTTACAGTTGATAATGTTGTGGAGCAAGCCATGAATCAAGAGGAAGAAGATGAGGAGGAAGCTGAAGGTCAAGAGAATGAAGGATTACCCCCAGGTGTTATCCCAACACAGAAACTTTCACTCCTTCTGTCTCAAGTCGATGCCCTGAAAGAGTCCCTCCAAGAAAACGAAACTGATCCAGAGAGAATTCGTCAAATCAGCCAAACCATTGATCAAGCTTTCAAGTTTCATCAGGACACTTTCAACAAGCGAATCAATGACAGGAGACAAGCATTAATCACAGACTTTCTCCGCAACCGTGCAGGACCAGCAAATGAGGCAAACGATGACAATGATGACCCTGCTGAAATTATTGATGGGTTAGATGATGATCCGGTGGAGGACATTCCAGGGGACTTTGACGGTTTTCATGAAGCCCTTGAAGCCATGGAAAACGGAGAGTAAAAAGTGAAAGTGTTCGGAGGGGGGAGGGGGGAGAGGGAAATGAAAATTGTTGCTGGGGTTCTGATAGAAAATCTAAATTTAATGCTGGGCTTTATGAGAGAAAATCTGTGATAATAATGATGGGGTTATGAGAAAAAGTGAAATTAAGGGGAACGGTTGGGAATATTACAAAAAGACAACTGGATTTAACCTTTGGATTATCCCTCTGACATCTACAACCTGCCGTATTCTACTGGGTCACCTACTGTACTGCCTTACTGTACCTAATACTGCCTTACCTGGAGCTTCGTGGACCAGAGTGGATAAAAGTAGCTGTCATTGTGGATCTGTAAGTACCCTATAATAATTTGGTACCTCTTAATGTTAAAAATAATTGATTTTCAGGGTACAAGTTGGGTGAGCTCGGAACGACCTAAGTATTTTTCCATTGAAACCCATGTTAATACACTCCACGTATCTGCATTTTCGCGTATCCGCGGACCGCAGTCGGTACCAGTTAGGCGCGGATACGGAGATTGCACTGTAGTAGGTTTGTATAGAGTATGTAGGTACTGTACAGTACTATATATAATGTACAGTACATACATATTCTGTACAATAGGGAATAAAGGAGAAAGTTTATAATAATGTGCGTACTCATACATGTGCACCCATTGTACGTACATTATACTTATACAAAGATATAATACATATTCATATAATACCAATCCTTGTGACATATTGTAACATATCATACTTACATTTCTGTTCATGATAAAGAGGCAAACACATTTAAAAGTGCTCATGAGAGAGAGAGAGAGAGAGAGAGTCACAAACTATCATATCTGTGGTATCAAATTACACTTGATAAGTTGAACCTCCAGTGCTTCCAATCCAAGGGAAGAGAATTAAGTGACTTCATAAAATGGTTAGACTATAGTATTTTGTTATATTTAAGAGGGAGGTATGTATGGCCTCAGACATAAACTCCTTTCCATCTATTCAGAATCTGTCGACGTATTACGCATAATTCATTAAATGTTTTGCTCATACACCCTCTCACCAACACTAGCCTTGTAAGGGCCTAAGTAGGCTAGTATAAAATATATGAATCTTCAACAATGTATATACACAGGCACATATCCCATAGCTGGGGGTGGCTGACTCGAGACAAAGCTCGCACTGAAACATTTGGGCCCGAATTCTAGAACAAGGCTTGAGACCGACTTGAGTCTTGAGTCGGTCTCAAGTCGGACTTGAGACGAGCTTTAAACAAACTGATATGCTAAAACGAGTCTTGAGATTATCTAAGACCGAGCCGACGCCTTTGAGCCTAAGCCACGTCCTTTTATCCTCTTTGGCTACGTCCGAGTAGGCCTGAAACAGACTTGAGTGTGGGCGTGGCCTGATGGAGGCATTGCACGCCAGCGTCCAAGATATATCAAGAATCCATCAACTCATGAAGCAAAGCAGTACCACCAAAGGTAAATGAGAGTACAGTACATAACTCAGACAGATACAAGTTTCTTTGCTTTATCATGAAACATATTTTTATAGGATTACAATGTATCAAATATACTGTAGTTCAGTACAGTACTGCACAGTAATTGTGTGCTGTAGCAATATGAAAACATGATATGGTGCTCTGAATTGTGTCTATAGTTCATGACCTCCATGCTTCCTTCGTTGGTCATGAGTCAATAATAGTTGCCTTAGGTTTAGTTTGGCAATAAACAATGTTAAACATGTTAAATTGCAAATCATTGTTAAGTAAACTGTAATCAATTGTGGTAAATACTTAAACCAACTTATTTACCTAATATATTAATAACGGTCCAATCTCAAAATATAGAATTTGACAGCAAAGGCAGCTCATACATTCTTAGCCAACCATAGCCTTATGTAAGGTACCTGGTCCCATGACGCTTGGGCCGACCCAAAAGCTGCCCGTGGGATGCAATAATGGAAGCCCCCCTCACCCCTAATGACTTATTGTCATCATCATATATATTTTACCAGCAGGGGGCAAATAACAGCTAGCCATGGGATATTATCGTAAACTCAAGCGGGCCAAGGTCAGACTGGAGCGCGGCCCGAGTGACTGTACACCAACTACCTTGTGATGCCTTCTTTTGTAGGCTATTCACTTTTTATTTGTTTATTTATTTACAGTATTTTTGTTTTAGCCTAGCCTACCTTGGGTATGATGTGCTTACCCACTGGGACCTTTTCCTCAGTGAGAACATTTTCTGGAACTCCGTTGGAGCTCACACAATCTTACATTCATACAGGTATACAGTACTTTAAAGACCGAGTGATTCATAAGAAGTACTGTTTCAGTCTCAGGCCGCCAATAGGTAACACGGGAGCAAAATTTCAGTGAACGCATGCTCTTGTTGAACCAAACCAGTTATCGACAGTATACGGCCTAGCAATTGCTCATAAGAAGCATTCCCTACACGGCCACAGGGGTTTGTCCCACTAGTTAACCACTCACCTGAAATACTCTAATCTGCTGTCAGCCTCGTTGGTGAACTTCCTAGCGAATCCCGTAAGGTAGGGACGCTACCCCGAGATGGTTAAATAACCACCCGCTACCTGTTGAACTGCCGTACCTTGTACAGCAATAATACTTAATAATAATGATACAGTACTGTAAAATTTTACTAAAGTATGAGCTACACCCTTCATATTGCTCTCCAAAAATACTGTACTCTTACACAGCAATTATAAAAAAAAACAAAAAACACTGCCCTTACATATATAACCATTCCACTCATACACTGTCATTTTAAAACATCAGCTCTTCATTTGGAAATTTCAAAACATTCATTATAAGTTATTTATCATTCATCCACAGATTCTTCAGTGTAAGAGGCTTCCCTGGAGTAGCAGGTGCATTTGACTGTACCCACATTACAATAAGGAACCCGAGTAAAGAGACTGGCGAGGTATATAGGAACAGGAAAGGATACCACTCCATCAATACACAAGTTGTTTCTGGGTCTGATTACAGCATCATATCTGCAGCAGTTAAGTGGCAGGGTTCAGTACATGATACAAGAATTTAAAAAAAAAATCAGTAAAAGAAGTACTACTGTAGCAGCAACCAATCATAGACATCTCATTGGTGGTGGTGCATATCCATGTAGGCAGTACTGTCTTGGTATACTTGATGTTGTCCAGAAGTCGACGCTTCAGAGCTATGGTGATCCACCGCTGCTTTACATTTTAACTCCATTAAGGAATCCAAACAAGGAAATATTATTTCTCTTTGTTTTCAACAAGAATGAGAGTAGAGTGTTGCTTTGGAGCCTTAAAGCAAAAATTCCCTTGTTTAGGCAAATAATTACAGTTGCAAAATGTTGAGGATAGCATCAATGTCATTGTATCTTGCATGATTTTGTATAATCTAGCCCTCAAGAATAATGCTATGGATGTCCTGATAGAGGATTTGGAGAATGAACATGTGGTTCCTGATGATCCATCTGGCATTGCTAAAAGAGCTAGGCTGATTGCAACATATTTTACCTGAGACAATATTATTCCTGTTGAGTCAACTTGAGATTACCAAAGTATTTAATTCTATTTACCAATCACCATCATATTGAAGTTAAGGGCTACAATGGAAGCTTGATTCCACAAAACTCATGATGATTTTGACATATTAGTTGTTGTTGTTGTTCCCTAAGCTGCCTGGCCGAACAGCCCCGAGTCCCTGAGGAAGGCCATGGCCACGATCGGGCTTTCCCACAGAGCTCTCATTGAGTGTAGATTGTGTTGTTGGCGTAAGTGGTTGTGTGAAATGCAGTCTTCTATGATGTGTTTAATGGTATGGGGTGCTGTGTGACATATTAGTTATTCAGTATAGTAATAGTAGGCCTATATTATCGCCAATACTGAGGAATACTGTTCAGCTTATAACCTCATAGCACTCTAGTGGTTATGATACCGGGCAAAGTAATCCATTCTTTGTACAGAACTGTGTAATCAGTTAGCAGTCAAACATGTTCAGTTTTATCCATACTAGACCATTAGCCAAAGTGTATACTGATCTGGATTGAAATATTGTACTTATATTAAATATTTTGTATATAGCTTATATCTATTTTAGTACAATTTACAGGAATCTCTCATTTTTAGTATTCCAAGCTAGATGCTCTTTTATTCGATGCAATACAGTACCTATCCTATATCTCAGATGGTACCGAACTCAAATTTCATTCCAAATTACAGTAGGCCTACTAGTAAGGGAATCTGTATACAGTACCATGGAATCGGGTAAATTTGGACTTGGGGTGAATTAGGAAAATTTATTGAATAACCACTATTACTTGTTACCAATAAAATGTCCAAATTCACCCCATTCCATGATACTTTTTTTTTTTTTTTTTTTTTGAAGAGTAGTTTAACACCTTACGAGCGAGTCAGTAGGTTAACACCTTACGAACGAGTCAGTTTTTTTCCACTACGCGCCCAGCGGGGGGGTTTTACCCTAAATGGCCTTGTTTCCGTGCTCTTTTTCATGCATACACAAGAGCCAGAGCGTAATACAATTATGTATCCCTGAAAGGGCATAAATTGAGCTTTCCAATGACACCAGAACCATCCTTCTCCGACCATGCGTTCTCTTGCAACGATCGTGCAACACGAGTGAAAAAACTCTAAAATACGGTAATTTCCTCACATAATTCCCTGTGTGGCGAGGTAGGGAGGGTGGATGTGTGTGGAGTAGATGTCAGTAGGCACACAGGGTCCGTGCCGAGCGGTCATGAGGTAACCTACGCTCCTCCCGTCGCTCGTCTCTCTCTCACAGCCATTCTTGCTCAAAAATTGCACACAGACTTAAGTCGGTCCCCGCCACATATTCAAGGTTTTTAGATACGGACTTAAGTCGGGCCCCGCTAATTAGGGGTTAACCAGACCACCGAGCTCCCTAAAAGAGCTCTCACAGGGCTGGCCCGAAAGATTAGAATAAAATGGGCGACTATTCAAGATGAAGTAGGAAAAGTCAAAAGGGTATTAAATCTTATCTAGGAGAGAGGAATCTTTGAGAAAGCGAAGAATACGGTAGGTCGAGAATGAGGGAGAATCTACAAATACAGTTAAAATGTAAAACTTGCAAACTAAACAAACCAAAATTGGGACAAGGACAATATAAAGTCAAATTAAATTATCAAAATCGCTATGTGGAAACAACGTTTACTAAAATGAAAATTATTAAATAAAAGAACACAATCCACCACATAGGGTGTACATCACTACATGAGCAAGTTAATCTGTTTCCCAAGCAAACCAATCGCACATATAACAACGCACTATCGTCACGTTAAAGGAAGTAGTCAAGTTTGGGAAGTCCGGGACGTTCTGGCAAATTTTACTAAACTCTGCATGAATAAAGAAACTACATGTTAAATGTCAAAATATTATTTAAAATCAAATTTGCAACATGACAAGACATTAACAATAGTAAAAGATACAAGTATTGATAAGATATCTATACTATTACAAAATAATATATAAAATACAGTACAGCACTCACTAACGATAGTGCTATCGGGTAGGTACCTGTAAGCATAGCATGCCTCAAGTGACCCCTATCAATAACTACCCTACAAATAACCTACATTTATAGCACAAATAAACTAAGGAAATCGCAAAAGTAAGCAATTGATACTATCGACAATGAATACATATAATATAAAGAGAAATAATTGCAAAATATGAAGTAACAACAGATTTAAACAAAGAGTACTCTTTTAACAAGAACAATAAATTTAAAAAATCATCAATATTAATAATAATAATAATAATAGAAAAAGAAAAGAAAAAGATAAACAATAAATACAGACAAAAAGTAAGCAGAGGTTATACAAGAAACTTCAAGTTAAAAATGCTTGATTAAAATTATTGATGTCAAATTTTAGAATACAGTCACAATAATTGACCCTAAAAAGATTAAATTTATGGAACAATTTACTTGCCTCAAAACCTCTGTCCACTAAGAGTCTGTATAGTAACCTAGCTCTAGCCCAAAAGTCATCTACTTTAGTGCAGATTTTACAAAATCTTATTAATTGGGAATAAAAACAATTATAAGTGATTTTACTATCGATATTACTACTAGGGAAAGGAAAGTTTATTACGTTAAAATTAAAATCATCAACTTTGTGATATACTTTAAGTATGCACTGTTCATTAACAATCTCTATATTTATATCAAGAAAATTTTCAACTTTATAATTTACGTTACATTGTGTGAGGGGAATAGAATTAGGGTAAATAAGTTTAGCAACTTGATTAAAATTTAACAAATTGCAAACAAGAATATCATCAATATATCTACTATTATTACTTAACAGTTTAGCAAGTGCTAATTTTTCTGGAATTTTATTTTTCTTGCTACTGTCAACTAAGTCTTTTATATATTTAAATTCTAAAGCAAGCAAGAATAAGTCTGCAATTAAAGGGCTAGCATTTCCACCCATAGGAATTCCTAATATTTTTTTGAAAATGTACGGCCCGAATCTAACATAAGTATTGAAAAGGAGGAATTTAAGGGCATCTTTAAGTTTAGTTCTATCAAATATACAGAACTAGTGGGAGTAGAGCTAAGTGATGCATTATTAAAATATGTATAAACATTTATGAAATAATTACCATTCCTAACGAACCTGTCAAAGTGCAAATCTATAATAAAGCAAAGCTCTGAATATACTAAATCTAAAGGCAAATTGGTATACAAAGTTGAAAAGTCGAAGCTATGTACCGAGGTAACTTTCGGCATGGTATTTATTTTATCAATAACTTCTAACGAATTGTCAACACTCCAATAATAGTTAATGCCAGTTCTTCTCATGATGGTATTACAATATCTTTTATGAGTACTTTTAATATATTTAAGCAATTTACTACTTGTTCTGATAGAGTTTTAGTGGTAGCAAATTTTGCTCCGGCAATAAAGCGATATTTATAAGGTCTTTTATGAAATTTAGGTAACATGTATAATTTTGCAATGCACTTGTTCTTATCAGAAAGTTTAATATCAAATATTATATTTTGCTTGGTATGTTCATCGATTAAGTTATCAATATTCAGATTATTTTGAATTTCATAAACAGAATTACCGCAAATATTTTTACGTAATATGTTACCCTTAATACCTAATTCTTTTTTCATATTTTCAAGATAAAATTTCTTACATGTGAAGCTATAATTATTGCTGGCTTTATCTACTGTAGTGATTACAAAATGTTTATGTAAATTTATTAAATCAGCTTTAAGCTTATTATAATTATAGTCTATAAAATCTGAAAGATTAAATTCATTTTTAAGCGAGAAAATTTTATTTCTTAATTTATAACTTAATTAATAATTTAGACCATGCTTCTAGTTCTCTCGCATTGCAGCACGCAATTTTTAACAATTTATCTTTTAATTTATTGACTGAAAAAACAATATCTTTTAAAATTATGTCCCATGTTACTTTATTACTCCCTATTCTAAATTTAAACCCTTTACGACATAGCTCCGCTAATTTGTCGTTTGCAAAATGTTTAACTAGTTCTACATCACCTGTTAATATGTGACATATCGGACTATAAATGAACTTTGCTAGTGCATCACGTCTGCTAGCTGGCATATCCATGACTCTTTCACACACGCATTATTATTATTGAAAATATCATTATCTGAAAGATTTCCTAAAACTTTATTATAATTACAAATAATAGACCCAACAGGTCGTTCATATGAATACACTATTAATGGTTTGAAATCTTTACAACCATCTGGTAATATGGACTTAACTTTCTTTGAATTAATAAGACTGTTAACATTAATTTTGTCTAAAATTTTAGAGGAATAATTTAAAGTGGACATGACTTTATCTTTAATACGGTTATCTTTGGATTTCTTAGAATTAGCTCTAATATATCCCATAAAAGCAAAGACTATATTCTTAAATTTATTTGTGAAATTATGTTTATTATTTAGAATATTTTCTATAAAAGGAGCAAAACTTTTCTTTTGTAGGCCTTTCAATGAATCTTTTAATTTTTTAATTCCGAAATTTCGATATAATGAATATAAATTATTAACAATAATTATAATATCAGACCTGCTTTTCTTTTTATTAAATGTATTTAGTCTTCTATTACCGTGTCTACCAGGTCTTCTGTTTAAAACAGGGAAGTTAAAATATGGGTTATTAAAATCGTTTTTTAATAAATCTTTATACAAAATGTTGCCTACATTTTTTATTTGATTGTTAAGTCCAAATGGATAGATGGTCATTAATTTTCCAATCCAATAATTTTCTCTATCTAAAACATTTTGATTACTTTGAACAATTTCTATAATTTTGTATTTACAATCAAATTTAGTACAATCTGTGTTAAAATGCTTATATAGAAGAATCTTGGAGTATACAGTACAGTATACAGTACAGTATATCCGTAAATGTGCCGGTACCGAAATAAAGAAATCGGAGGTGGGAAAACTTAAGACAGTCTGTGAAGACGTGGTGAATCGTTAAGGGCTTGTCGCAAGTAGTGCATAGGGGTCGAGGGCCGTGAGGAGACGACATTAGATAACCATGAGTCAAACGTGTATGACCAATTCGGAGCCTCGTCAAAAGAACCTCACTATGGCGGGCAGAGTGGAAAGACGAATGCCAAGGGCTAACCGTAGGTTTGATACTGCAGAGAAGATTGGTGGTGGAGGATTGGAAGGACCAAAAGATTTGCCAACGGTGGGTAATAATAGGCCGCAACGCAGTAATCCAGTCATCAACTGGAAAATTATCATGTGCTACCGGTAAAACGGTGGTCTCTTTGGCAACCCGATCAGCAAGTTCGTTACCTGGGATACCCACATGGGCAGGCACCCAGCAAACTTGAATCGTGAACCCTCGTTCATATAGAGAATGGAAGGACCTCTGGAGCTGCATAACTAATTTATTGCGTGGGTTGAACCCTTGAAGTACATCAAGTGCACTCTGAGAATCACTGTAGATAACAAAGCGGGAAGGTGGAGAGTCGCATATGATGTCAAGCGCAGCCTGTATAGCAAGCAACTCCGCTGTAAAAACCGTAGCCTGGGTTGGGAGCGATATCTGTTTGCGGTCCGTGGGGGATACTGCTGCACAACCGACTCCCAGGGAATCTTTGGACCCATCAGTATAGATAGCAGTATGGGGCGGTTTTCGGCGGACATGTTCAAGGGCGAGTTGGCAAAGAACAGCAGAAACAGAAATATTATGTTTAGATAGATAGGTTAAATATGTGCAGATATGCGGGAGGCTCAAGGTCCATGGCGGATGCAAAGGAACAGGAGGACAGAGACGGATATTGAGGGAAGTAGAGGTAAGGAGAATAGTAGCCCTGCTAGGGAAGTCGAGGCTAGGAGCGTGCGGCTCACGGAAGAGGTCACTGGCAGGGGAGTCAGCATCCTGAAGCCGTAAAGCCCTACGTATGGTAACGAGATCACGATGGTATTGCAGTGGTGGCTCGCCACTAACCGCTAACACCGATAGAGTAGGAGACGAACGGAAAGCACCTGAGCACAGGCGGAGACCTTGATGATGGAGTGGGTCAAGTCTTTTCAAAGTTGTCTCAGAGGCCGCCCCGTAGATGGAGCACCCATAGTCGATGATGGAAAGAACGGTAGCTTTATATAATAAGGTCAATGTGGAACGCGTGGCGCCCCAAGTAGTAAACGATAATTTCTTCAGGAGGTTGAGAGCCGAATGACATTGAATCATTTCACTTGACTTACTCAGCTAGATGAGTGTGTGAATAAATCCACACAAAATACTCGAAAGTACTGGAGAGAAGCAACGGCAACTAAGAGAAAAGGAAACTGGGGTAGTTAAAGAGGCCAGGAGAAAATCAAATATACTATAAAAAATACCTGTGTTGAGAAATTGGTGAAAAAAATAAATACTGCAGGCATATTTTGAAAGTCGATTCAGTCTTGCAAACAAGGTGATGATAGGTAACCTCCTCAGCTCCCCGCCATGGAGTGGCTTTGGTCACCCAGGCTTTATTGTGGTAGGCAGGGAGGGTTCTGTGGGGGCGCTCGGTTATGGCCTTGGCCTTTCTCGGCTGTTTGGCCAGGCAGCCTGGGGAACAACAACAACACTAATGGTTTGGGCATAAGAGAATGGAAGGGAAATATTGGGTGAATAAATCGCACATAATAATGGAGCATAAAATCTTGAGTGGTAGGCCTAGATCAAGGAAGACAGCTGGTGAGGTCCTGAGAAGTAACTGTACTTCAAGCTACATTATTTTGCGATATGTACAGCAGCTGTTTTCTTGTTAATGGATTTTGATGATAGGCCTACTGATGTATTGTAAGATGGATTGGGACTTTGTTTGTGTTGTTGTGAATTAGTACTGGTATTACAGATTTCTTCATTTGTATGTATGTATGTATGTATATACTCAAGCCCAATCCCCACTTTTCCTATATATATATATATATATATATATATATATGAGATATAGGTTTGTTCTTGGGGAACCGCACATTGTAGAGGAAAAGGAGAACCAGGGTAGCAACCAACAGCATCTTTATTAACAAACGTTTCGACATATCCTATGTCATCTTCAGTGCATCTAAAATGAGAAAATTAAAATATAGCTAAATCAGGACAATAAGTCAGTCCAAAAGAGTTTAAAACACAGCAAACACAGAAAACAAAATACAAAAAACACAAAACCCGGGAAAGTCTGGGAAATTAAAAATAGGGGAGACTAAAAAGAAAATATATTAATTACTAGGGAGGGACTCTAAAACCTCAAGATATTTGAAGATCTACAGCAAAAACAAGTTAATTGACCATATGCAGAGGAATAGCAGATTGGTTATTATTCTATCTATCTATATATTGCCGGATGCCTTACTCCCCTTACGAGGGTGGCCATACACAGAATGCCCCCAAGCGGACCTATTCCCTGTGAGAGGGACAACCCGAGCCAGTTTAGTGAAGGACTCGCAGGATTGACCACTCAATTCAGGATCCGTCCGACTCGAGGCCCTCTGTGTATCTTGTTAGCACTATTTTTCTACAGTGGTGTTCGGCTAATCCATCCACTAACCTGCCTTACCCTTAGGTAAGAAGTACGGATTTGTATCAGGTTTACTCCCCTAGACAGCTTGCCAACCAAGGCTGACGAGTCCCATCCACCCGGATTTGTATAAGGTTGTCTCCCCTAGATGAGTTGCCGACCAAGGCTAACGAGTCCCATCCACCCATTATTATGGTTATTATTAAGGGATGGTTTATCTTTATATATATAGAGAGACTCTAATATCCTAAGGTTGGTAGAATTATACGAATCAAGTATACTAAAATCGCGGGGGTTGACAGACACATTACAACTGTAACAGTGATCTCTTACTGCTGAGTGAGGAGGCGTGCTTATAGGGAGACCTGTTCTGCTGGACTGACCCATATGTTCGGCGATTCTTAATTTGAAAGCTCTGATAGTGCTTCCAATATACCCTGTATGGCAACTAGGGCACTGAAATTTATAAACAATATATATATATATATATATATATATATATATATATATATATATATATATATATCTATCTATCTATCTATCTATCTATTGCCTGATGCCGTGATCCCCCAAGGGGTGGCCACGAACAAACCGCCCCCATGCACCTCTGTCCCCAGTCAGTCGACGCCCCTCCCCCCAACCAGCACCGCCTTCGTTCATGTACTTCCTCACTCCATCCTTCCACCTCTCATTCGATCTACCTCTCCCTCTCTGTCCCTCCACCTCGCTCTCGTACACCCTCTTAGTCATTCTCTCGCTTTCCATACGTTCCATATGGCCGAACCATCTCAAGTTGTTCCTTTTCACACTTTCCAGCACATCTACCTCCACACCACACCTCCTTCTTACTTCCTCATTAGTCTGTCTATCCCTCCATGTAACTCCGCATGCACTCCTTAAGTAATTCATTTCCACTGCTCTCACTCTTGGACTGAGTGAGAGCAGTGGAAATGGACTCTCAACCAACGATCATGCTTCGCTTCCGTAAGTCAGTGTCGGGATTACCACACTGTCATGCAAGGACTTCTTCACTTCCATACTGACCACCCTATTTCTTGTTACTGCGTTTAGCGTTCCTACAACCCTCTTCCCCTGTTGTACCCTCTCCCGCACTTTCATATACAGTATATATATATACTGTATATATATATATATTTTTTTTTTTTTTTTTTTGGGGGGGGGGGGGGGACTCAAGACAGAGCCTGAATAAGGACAACATAACTGAAAACAATGAACATACAAAAACAAAATACAAATTCACACAATGTCAATAACCTGCCAACCTTCAGATGAGTGTCCTGACACAACATAAGAAGCAGTTGAATCAGATGATGTTGGCCTTGATGTGCTTCCTTCAACACCAATGACCCAGGAATCTGACACTGGTTTCATCAAGCAGTTTACAATAAGTTCTGGAGTCCAAGTAGGCTCTGGAGGAAGATCTGAACAAAAATAAGATAATTTAATGTATGTATGTATGTACTGTACAGTATTTACTCAGGCCCATTCCCCACTTTTCATTTTTTTTCTTTCTGGGGGTGTCTGACTCAAGACAGAGCCCGAATAGGGACAACACAACAGAAAACAATGAACACACAATAACAAAATACAAATTCACACACATCTAGGTCACCCAGGAGAAGACCTAGAGACCAGGGTCACCAAGTTTCCTCCAGCACTCCCCCGGCCCCCGACCACCCGGAGAGGTTCCGGTCACAGCAGGCAGACATGCAGCGAAGCCGAAACCACAAGCCCGCCCACCACACTTCCAGGCGCACCCTTCATATATACCGGCTCCCCAGGCCAGACGCCTGATGGACTATTATCTAATGATTAACTATTCCTGAAAATGACAGTACTGTACTGTAATGTAGAGATACATTCACATAGTTAATTATATGCATTTAATGATTGAAACTGTTAATTGTTGGAGAAAAAAAACTTATAACACTTAACGTGGTTAATTTAGATTTGGTTGTTTTCTCTTGGGGGAAGGGTGCATAGCATAAGAGGATAAACAATAATTTTCATATAACTCATGTGTGTCATTAGAGGGAGCAGGTGGAAGAGACTGGTTAAGGGGGTCACCTGCTTTTTTTCTCTTTCTCTGGCTTGTATCCATTCGGCCCCATTCAGCTAACTGGTTTAAGACGTTTATCCCCATCCAGGTGTCATTTCTTCCTGGCGTGCGATAGCAAGCCAGCATTGTATGGAGAAATCCGGCGACATTTTTCTATCGAAAAATGTACAAATTTAGCTTGCTGTAAAAAAATATACATATAGGCTACTGTATATGCTGGCTCTCTACCGCTCGCCAGGAATATATTGACAACTGGATGGAGTAAACGTCTTAAAACAGTAGGCTGAATGGGGCCGAATGGATACAAGCCAAAGAGAGAGGGAGAGAAAGAGAGAAAAAACGAGGTGGGCTCCCTTATTATGTCTAAAAGGTACTGTAATCCAGAAACTAAACACAGGCTGATGTGGCTCGTTAGTCTTATATGGCACCTGGTGTAAGTGCATAATAAGAGCATACTGTATTACCTTTACTCTTTCAAACAGATGATGCCAATTCTCCCTACCAACAAATGCCAAAAGTGACCGACAGAGGCGCTGAACGCAATGTTTACCGCGGAGCATCATGGGAAACTGTATACATCGCGGATCTCTGCACCCTCTCTCTCTCTTTCAACAATTCTTTATTATAAGCGATCTGTCGAAATTTCTCTAGCTGACACACATTATAGCCAATGCATACTGTTGTTTATTATATTTAAAGTCACTCATACCCATATATAACGTATATTTACAATACAAAGTCAGCAGGTATTTTCGCGCCTTTTTGTTGTTGTTGTTCCCCAAGCTGCCTGGCCGAACAGCCCCAAGGCCCCGAGAAAGGCCAAGGCCATAACCGAGCGCCCCCACAGAACTCTCCCTGCCTACCACAATAAAGCCTGGGTGACCGAAGCCACTCCATGGTGGGGAGCGGAGGAGGGTGCGGAAACGCCCGGGAAACCAAAGCCCCACCCAGGGCCCTGCGCCTTTTTGTTATGATAATTAATCAGCTTATAATTATGTTTGTAGTCATTATCAGCTGCATATGGACATTCCCATGACTACTATACAGTACTTTATAAGGATTTAGTGTAGTCGTATACTGTATAATAAAAGCAAGTATAATCACAAGAAATCATGATAAACTGTGCATGTCCTAGGTGTTAAGTATCGCTGATGTCGACAGTCGTAGCTCTGGCGCTAGTTCAGAAGCGTCCACCAGAGGTCTCAGGTGTATTCTTGGTAGCGAGAATTGTTTTATTTTAGCTACCTGGAGATTATTTTATTCAATTTATGAAGCACCTCTAAGTATCAAAGGCTTAAGGCTAGCTTATTAACACTCTTAACACTAACAGATACAGTACTTCCTGAAATGAAAAACAAAAAATTATCAAAAGGTAGCATGAATAAAACATAAATTGGCATCATCTTATTGAAAGGAATAATCATGAAACATTCCTACCCGAGGCACTCAGCGTACCGTCTCTGTCCTTCTGAGCAGTGACTGCCCTCTGGAAGTGGAGTATACACAGGCTGACAAACCAGGTTTACATCGATGTAGGCCGTTAAACACCACAAATGTAATAAATTTTATAATTCTCAAATTTAATACTTTCAGCACTGCAGCAGTTCTATAATGGATTGTTTTTCAATTCATTACAGTACTGAACTACATACAACGGGAGATTGGACAGAACTCTGGGGTACACTGTAGTTGATAGGTCTAGGAAAAGAGTGATAGCTGTCCACAACAGCAGCTATGGGACGGTCAGAAAGGACATTTTGAGATAAAACTGCAAATAGAGGGATAGAAACAGTAGGAAGGCAGTTTGGAGACAGGATTTTTGCCACACTGTTGCATGCTTTTGATGTGTCTAAAGCAATTGCAAAGGTCTCACAAAAGTCCTAAAAAGGCGATGACCAGAAGTTGAAAATACAAGAAAGATAACCAGTGGAGCATCCCTTAAGAAACCCATATTGGCGATCAGAAAGTAAATTGTGAGATGGAATTTGCTTAAGAATGCATTTGATTAAGAATAAAAATAAGAATAATAACAGATGACCACTGTTTTTTGTTGAGGCAGTGCTGTGAACTACATGATAGCAAGCTGGGTATTATTTAATTTCTTTTTATTTTATGTAGCCTATGTACAGTAGCTTATATATATTTATGTTACTGTAAGGTATATATGGACCCCAGTATGGTCCCCTCTGTACTGTGTGAGTCTGAAATAAAGTATTATTATTATTATTATTATTATTATTATTATTATTATTAATGCTTTATTCCAGACTCACACAGCACAGAGGGGACCATACTAGGGTCCATATATACAGTATATCATGCTTGCTAGTATGTAGTTCACAGTACTGTTTCAACCAAAAACAGTGGCCATCAAACTAGTAACTACTGTGTATTTTAATTACCAAAACCACTGTGTTATTGGGAAGTATGTGGAAGACGAGAAATCTCGGAGTGAAAGTAAAAAGTGCACTGTATCAAGGAATTGTTGTGCCAACAGTGATGTATGGGGCTGAGACATGGGTTCTGAAGAAAAAGGAGAAAAGAGGGCTGGATGTGATGGAGATGAGCTGCTTGAGGAGTATGTGTGGAGTTACTCGTAGAGACAGATTGAGGAATGAAGAGATACGTAGGAGAGTGGGGCAGCAGGAACATTTGTCAGCCAGAGTGGACAGAAGGGTGCTGAGCTGGTATAGTCATGTTGAATGAATGAGAGATGAAAGGCTTACAAAGAGAATATGTGAGTCAGGTACAAGGGGAGATAGAAGGGCAGGAAGACCCCCATTGAGATGGAGAGACTGTGTAAGAAAGGCTTTGGATGATAGAGGAATGACTATAGATCAGGCAGGGGAAGTGGTGGTGGACAGGAGTGAATGGAGAATGCTTGTGAATAGTTGAGTGAACACGTGGTCATTTGGAGTAAGGGGTCGGGCGCAAGTTGGACTAGATAATAGTCCATCAGGCGCCTGGCCCGGGGGATTAATATGAAGGGTGCGCCTGGAAGTGTGGTGGGAGGGCTTGTGGCTTTGGCTCCGCTGCATGTCTGCCTGCCGAGATCGGAACCTCTCCGGGTGGTCGGGGCCGGGGGAGTGCTGGAGCGACCTTGGTGACCCTGGTCTCTGGGTCTTCTCCTGGGTGACATGGATGTGTGTGAGTTTGTGCTTTTTATCTGTGTTTATTTGTTGTTTTATGTTGTTTTTGTGTTTTCCCTGTTCTTGCTGTCTTGAGTCGGCTACCCCCAAAATGGGGATTGGGCCTGAGCATATAGATAGATAGACTGTCTTAAATGTGTACATTACTATGCCTCACATCATTTAGCTACCGGTACAGCATATTGTTACAGTACACGATACAAGATATACAAGTACTGTACCGGTATTGAATGATAGTTGGAGGGTTGGAAACCCTTTTTCAGAATTTCAGGACACGTTGAATGACAGAAAACTTCTAACAAGAAGGAAAGATGTTAGAGGAAAGTAAAAACCTGGAAATTTGATTACGAAGGGAGTAAGCATGGAAGAAAATACAGTATTTTGAGAACAACAGGAGGAACATAATTTGCCCCGTAAGCCATATTGGCATCGAGGGCAGAAGTACATATTTAGAAGAGATTTTGATACAAGGCATACATAAGAAAGAAGATGGTGGAGAGAGAGGGTTAGCACCAGAATGATTAAAGATAAAGTTAGTAGCAAAAGACTGAGCAAAAACTTCAGCTTTGTCAGAGAAAAATGAGACGGTGGTGCCGTTAGAGGGAAATACAAGGAAGTAAAATTGTTGGAGAGGTTTTTGGCTAGATGCCAAAATGAGCCAACTTTACCTTCTGCACTGACACCAAACATCTAAATTGCAGTACAATATTATTTAATAGTAGGAAAGAGATACAGTAACCTACTTTTGTTCTTACTCACTAGACTCTGTTGGTAGCATGAAAGTGGGTACTAGCAGTAATTCATCTCCCACATCAGTGTTGATTGGCTCGCATGCTTTGGGCGGCAGAGCAGCTACTGTATAGCGTCTTCAACTGACTGGCTTGTAGAGGGCACGTCTGGATGACCACCACCAGTCTTCATTAAGGAGCGCCTTTCACTGAAATAATAATTTATGATGTAGATGTAGCTAACCAACCAGTACAGTATATGACACTAGAAGGCATTATGATACATACATTATCTCAACATAAACACTACATAGGCTAGGCTAAGCTATATTTACTGGATACTGTAGATATTAGTTCTATTTAATTTTGGATATACCTGTATACTGTATATACAGTAAACCTTCTCTACGTCAGACCTCTTAAGGTCGGAAACCCGTACTTGCCGGATTGGCATATCCCTGTCGGACAAGTCCTTCCAGTTGCCGGACTTTTCTGACAGTCTCTAACAGTGTCGGACGACGCTCTAAGTTTTCGGAAAACTAAAGGCAGATGTCCGTCATAACCGTCTAATTCTGTCGTCTGATATCTCGATATTTTCCCGAGATTTGTATGACAGTCTCGAACAGTGTCAGACGAAGCGCTCACTTTCCCGGAAACTAAGGGTAAATGTCAAGTCAAAACCGAGACACTAGGGTACAAATAGGGTACCGGTAGTCTCCGTTTTCTATGTTGACGCGGATTTCCCTCTTGAGGTCGTAATTTTTCCGTAGTCTCTGTTTTCATGGTTGACTCGGACATCCGCTCGTGAGGTAGTTTTTTTTTCCTCTTCCAGGTCGGACACAAGCCGAAGTTCAGACACTACGGACTGGGTCTCCCCCAATTAGTCCGACGTGGCGAGGGTTTACTGTGTGTATATACTGTAAATATATATATATATATACTAACAATATAACAATATAACAATATATATAAAAAAGAACAGGGGGTCTAGTATAGAAGCTAAAGAAGTGGATCTGGAATGCAGACAAATAAACAATAAAATATGGTGGGAGACAAGGAGGGGGGGTGAAGGAGAGGGAGAGAGAGATTGCTAGAAATGTGAAGGATAATCCAAAAATATTCTGGAAGTACATTCAGGAAAAGTTAACAAGAAGAGTAGGGATCCCAGAGCTGGTAGGGGGGTTGGATGATGGGAGTAGAGCGGAGACTGATAAGGAGAAAGCAGAGGTGCTGGGGAAATACTTTGGAGGGTATTAACCTAAGAAGTGCGCATGGGGGTAATTAGAAACGTCCCCCTGTGCTGACGTATTTGAGCTGTTTCCATCACTAAAATATTCATTTTACCACAAATAGCCATTAATACTTATCCATACGCGCCTATTATGGGGTTGATTATAAAGGTATTAACCTGAAACAACAATAAAACGAGTGAAAACAGCGTTTGGATGGTCAAAATCGGAGATATAGGCCGCGAGTTATATAATGTATGGGTGAGGCAACCTGCTTTCCCGCCAATTTCCCCCAAGGCCACTGAGACATCGAGATCGATCGATGTTGTCAGGGTACAGAGCGACCTGAAAGAGATTTGTTCATGGCCACCCCATCAGGGATTAAGGTGTCTGGCAATAGATAGATAGATTTAAAATGTGCACTGAAGAGCAATTTAAATAATATTTAAATTGCTCTTCAGTGCACATTTTAAATCTATCTATCTATTGCCAGACACCTTAATATTTAAATTGCTCTTCAGTGCACATTTTAAATCTATCTATCTATTGCCAGACACCTTAATCCCTGATGGGGTGGCCATGAACAAATCTCTTTCAGGTCGCTCTGTACCCTGACAACACTCGTCCCTCCTCCCAGTCCATCCCTCTCTCCTCCATGTATCTCTCCACTCTATCTTTCCACCTCGTTCTCGGTCAACCCCTAGGCCTTCTAGAGCATATTATGCTCTAGAAGGCCTATAATGAAAGAGACTATAAATAACTGCAAAATATAGTGGCGCTACTAGATAGGTGTGGACGATGCAGGATAAGACAGTGGTGGAACGAGTCACTGATTGATTAAATATGTGTGGATGAAAGAATGAAGAAATCTGTGATGGATGCTAGGGTGTATAGGGGTATTGGAGGGGGTCTGTCTGATCATTATGTAGTATTAGCTAAGGTTAGGATACAAATGAAGTGGGTGAGGAGAGCTGGAGGGAGGCGAGAGGAAGGTGGAATGGTGAGGAGGGTGGAGAGGTTACAGGAGGAGGAAATCAGGGAAGAGTACAGGAGAGTAGTAGAAAGATGACTAGGTGGGTTCGACCTGGGAGATATGGAGGAAGTGAAGGAGATAAGCAAGGTGTTTAAGGAAGAGGTCTGTGCAGCATGTGAGGAGGTGTGTGGAGTGAGGAGAAGAGGGAGGGGAGTGAAAGGTACAGGATGGTGGACAGAAGAGGTAAAAATAGCTGTGGAAGATAAGAAGAAAGCGTATAGAGAGTGGTTGGGTAGTAGAGGGAATGAAGATTTGGAGAGGCAGAAACGAGCGAGGTACTGTACGTGGAGAGAAAGAGAGTGGTGAAGAGAGTAGTGAAGGAAAGTAAGAGAAGAGTAGATGAGGAATTTGGAAGGATTCTGGGTGTAAAATGGAGGGAGTGTAAGAAACTGTTCTGGAAAGAAGTCAAGAAAGTTAGGGAAGGTAGAAAGTGAAACAGTAAGAGTGTGAAAGATAAGAATGGGAGAATGCTAGCCGAGAAGCAAGAGAGAGTCGAAAGATGGAGGGAGTACTTCAACGAGTTGCTAAATGTAAGGAATGAAGAGCCAGCAAACATAGTTGGATGGGGTATGGGAGGGAGAAGAGGAGAAGTAGTGGAGGAGGAGGTGGGGATCAGGAGGTCAGAAGTGTGGGAAGCCATGAAAAGAGTGAAGTTGGAGAAAGCACTAGGAACAGATGGAGTGTGTGGGGAAATGTTGAGGTATGGTGGTGAGATAGTGATCGAATGGGTATGGAAAATGTGCAAACTAGCATGGGAGAAGGGGAATGCACCCGATGACTGGAAGACTGGCATAATAGTCCCCCTACATAAAGGCAAAGGGGAAAGAGGAGTGTGTGGTAACCACCGAGGAATAATATGTCTTTTAAGCGTAGTAGGGAAGGTGTACAGTAGGGTAGTGATTGAGAGAGTGAGAGTGAGAACGGAGAAATGGATAGGCGACGAGCAGGGAGGTTTTAGGAAGGGAAGAGGATGTGTAGATCAGATTTTTACCCTGAATTGTGTTGTGGAGAAATATCTGGAGAAGAAACAAAAGGTGTATGTTGCCTTTATGGACTTGGAGAAGGCCTATGACAGAGTGGATAGAGAAGGCATGTGGAAAGAACTTAGAATATACGGAGTAGAAGGCAAGTTGCTGAAAGCAGTGAAGAGCATGTATGAGGGTGCAAAGGCGGCAGTACGTGTGGAGAATGAGCAGAGCGAGTTCTTTGACCTGAGTGTTGGGTTGAAACAGGGGTGTGTGATGTCCCTGTGGTTGTTTACTGTATACAGTATATGGATGGAGTCATGAAAGAAATACTAGGAAGAGCAGTGGATGTTGGTGTATCGCTGAAAAGGGAGGGAAATGAGTGGAAGCTGCCTATACTGCTGTTTGCGGATGATACAGTTCTGATGAGCGATAATGAATGGGAGTTGCAGGGTCTGGTAAATGAGTTTGGAACAGTGTGCGAAAAACGGAATTTGTAGGTAAATGCGGGGAAGAGCAAGGTTATGGTCTTTGAAAGGGGTGAAGTCACAGAGTGTGAGGTTAAGTTGAACGGTCAGGCTATGGAGATTGTCAGCTCTTTTAAGTATCTGGGCAGTGTGTTGAGTAAAGATGGGACTATGGATGAAGAAGTGCGGGAGAGGGTGCAACAGGGGAAGAGGGTTGTAGGAACGTTGAAAGCAGTAACAAGAAATAGAGTGGTCAGTATGGAAGTGAAGAAGTCCTTGCATGACAGTCTGGTAATCCCGACACTAACTTACGGAAGCGAAGCATGGACGTTCGGGAAGAGACTCAGACCAAGAGTGAGAGCGGTGGAAATGAGTTACTTGAGAAGTGCGTGCGGAGTTGCATGGAGGGATAGATAGACGAATGAGGAAGTAAGAAGGAGGTGTGGTGTGGAGGTAGATGTGCTGGAAAGTGTGAAAAGGAACAACTTGAGATGGTTCGGCCATATGGAACGTATGGAAAGCGAGAGATTGACTAAGAGGGCGTACGAGAGCGAGGTGGAAGGACAGAGAGGGAGAGATGCACTGAGGGAGAGGTGGAAGGATGGAGTGAGGAAGTATATGAATGAAGGCGGTGCTGGTTGGGAGGAGGGGCATCAACTGACTGGGGACAGAGGTGCATGGGGGCGGTTCGTTCGTGGCCACCCCTTCGGGGATCACAGCGTGAGGCGATAGATAGATTAAACTGGAATATTACCATACTAAAAATGGTAAATCTACAGCTATATTCCCCCTATTTTTTAATTATTTTCCTTTTAAAACGGAGTCTTTTTTTTTGTCTTACCATATTCAGGAAGCCCTACTCAGGCTTCTGATGTGCGAATTGTGGGAGTCTGGGGAAAGCAGCCCCCAAGTTGTTGTTGTTGCCGTTCCCGAATCCCCAGGCTGTCTGGCCGAGCAGCCCCAAGGTCCTGAGCAAGGCCAAGGCCCTAACCAAGCGGCCCCACAAAATCCTCCCTGCTTACCACTAATAAAGCCCAGGTGACCGAAGCCACTCTAAGGCGGGGAGCTGAGGAGGGTGCGGAAATAAAAAAACCCAAGGCCCTGTGCCCCTCAGCAATTATGAAGGGCAAGTTGAGGGGCAAAGGATAAATGTGACGATTTGGTTCCCAATCTGTCAACCTTTAGGTTGGCAGTAGGGAGGTCAATCCACGGAAGAGACTTGAGATCTAGAAAATACTGTATACAGTATAAGTAAATGGAACAGTCAGAGTAAGCCATGGGTATGGCAGAGATCACTCAGCTCTCACTCTGATAGACCAGCCCATCATCACATGACTAGAACCCAATCCTCTCGGCATCAGCTAGGAAAGGCACTAGAAAGCCACTTTTGGAGGGGAGATAGCTCCCCTATTTCAACTCATTTCGGGGTTGGGCACCCGCCCGCAGCCCCCAAGTTAAGTTAGGTTAGGTTGTCATGTTAAATTAATATGCTTCCATTGAAAAAGAGAGTTGGCGAAGCAGACACTCGTGGATCAAGGCGGACGCAAACAAACGTAAATAAACCATCACCCGCCTCTTCTGATGACAATCGAGAATTCGAGATCGTGCATCAGAAAATTAGTCTACAGAAAACGGAGAGAGGGAGTAGTTAGAAGAGGCTAGAGAAAAAAAAAAAAAAAAAAAAAAAAAAAAAACGCGGCGGACTAGTCTCACTTTACTTTGGTGAAGGTTTTGAACCCTTAATTGGCGGCGCGCAACTTATGTCGTGTGAAATAAATATGGACCAAGTGGCGGTTCACAACTTATGTCGTGTGCCATTTTCACCACGTAATGTTGCTGAGAGAGAGAGATGAGTGGTGGGAGGAGCGTAGCAAGCGTATGACTGCTCCAGACCACCGCGGCGGACCTACTGACATGAATCCCACCCTCCTCCACCCTCTCGCACTCGCTACACAGGGAATTATGTAGGGAAAGTACCTAATTACATGGTTTTTGCACTCGTGTTGCGCGATCGTTGCAAGAGAACCAGTGGTCGTACAAGGATGGTTGGGGTGTCATTGGAAAGCTCTGTTTATGCCCTTTCAGGGATAGATACTTGTTTTACGCTCTGGGTCTTATTTAGGTATGAAAATGATCACGTAAACAACCCTATTTAGGGTAAAAACACCCCGCTGGGCGCTACGGTCAAATAGACCACCTAGCCCGCTAAATAAGGGTTAATACTTGAATGTATCAATTTCAAGTCAAATATACATTTCCGCGCATCATCACACCATACTAAGTCTACTACTAATAATATTAACCAATTAGGAGCAACAGAATGGCGAAAAATAGCGGGACCATAACTGTAGATTTATGAGAAAAAATATATAAAAAAAATAGCTGTGGAGCACAAAACCTAGGCCTATATTAACCCCTTCTGTACCGACCACTTCTTATTGATTATATTCTGGCTCTATTGTGATGACTTTATGCAGCTTAGAAAGGATCTGTGGGAGTTAAAAGTGTTGATTGAGATAGTTCGAAGGCATATCATTGCTAGAGATCCTTTCCTAAACCGCATAAAATCGTCTAATTATAGCTAGAATAAATATAATAGACGTCGCCGATATAGAAGGGGTTAACCGTGAATTTTAAAGGGGAGGATACCTAGCCACCCGCCCCAGGATCCAAGCCATCACACCACCTCCAAGATATTTTCTTTAGCCCGTAAACTTCCCCCACCCAAAATCTTCAACTCAATTCCTTGCATATTTCCTACCACCAAGTCTATTGTTGGACACACTCAACCAGTCACCATTGCTCAACTACAGTACAATATGCCTGACTGTCTTGACTGGCGTGTCGTTTTTTAACAAACTGGGCTGCTTAATCCATTCCTGGCGCGTCATGCGCTTCCGATTGGTGAGAGGACAAAGGTAGGCCAACATATGCAGATGATGCAGAAATGGCTAAGGTTGGGTAGGAGATGCACACTGTGACAGGACCAGTCTTCACCCAATTTACCACTTGCGAGTTTCAAGCTATAAGGAAGTTGTAGCCGTGAACATCGATATTAAACAGAAATGCAATAATAATGTACGTTTCTAGTGGATAAATGGTAGGCCTGAGTAGAATTTGGTTGTATGTACTGTATTTATAAATGTACTACGACCGTGTTTTAGCTATAAATTATTTTAATTAAATATCGTTGTCTACAGATCCAACTCGCAAGTCGGCAATTGTCCTTCCTGAAGCGGGCATCACACTGGGCCAAATTCTCGTCATTCTCCAATCTTCAGTCTCCGTTTCCAGTCAGTAGCGCCGGCAAATTCTATCGCAACTGATTCACAAACGCCAAGCGTGAGTCTCCGACACAACAATAACAACGTCCGACCTCAGCCTATATTGCCCCGTTTCACCTATACTGTAATGTATAGTAATATGAATTTACATCTACAATTATAATGCAATATGACTCAATCTACACGTTAGTGTATTTTTTTTAAATTTGGAGCTTATATGAGGAAATTTATATTTTGAACTGTTTCGATTCATACCAATCTCCGTGGAAAAGTGGTTTCACTTAAACTGTAGAATAATATGGATTGATATTGACAAACTTTGTGTAATAGGACCCAATCTATACGTTAATGTTGCTATGTTTTGCGTGTGAAGCTTATAGGCTATAAGTAGCTATGAGGAAGTTTTTCGCAAAATATAGGCTATAGCCTGACGAGAGCCCCTGTCGTTACCTCGGCACTAAACGATCGTTTATATTGTGCTGTTTCACCAATAATTTAGAGTAATATGGATTTATATCGACAATTATATTTCAATATGACTCAATCTACAAGTTTGCGTGATTGGTTTTATATTTGGAGCATATATGAGGAAATATTTTGAACTTTTCGGAGGTTGTAGAATGCTTAGGCTATAATCTTGTGTATGCGGGTAGCCTAAACCTGTATTTATCTCAATAATTTGGTAATGTTACAATATATTTTTACATTTTACATTCATAAATAGTCCACTAATATACTAGGTTAGGTTAGGCTAGGTTAAATATATTGTTCAATGATTCTTAGTAAATAGGCATCTGAAAAACAGTTCCTCCTGCTACACAACCAAATGTTTTCGTTTCATGCCAATCGCCGTGGCGTAGGTATAGGAAGTGGTTATTTAGCTGCAAGTGGTGTAGCTATTTTAGCATTAATTCACTTAGTTTATGTCTATCCGCAGCCCTACTCACAATCAAAACATACAATTATGTAGCAAAATATATATTTCGACGTCATATACTTGAGATATCACCGAGATTAAATGGGAGCTGTAAAGAGGCTGACAATCTACCTCCATCAAAAAATGGAGCTTCCCACCCAGTGCGGGAAGCATCCTAGCTCCATCAAATGGTGAGATTTGTGCTGGAGACTGGCGGTAGCTCCATTTTTTGCTGAAGAATGACGAGAATTGGCCCAGTGTGATACCCCCTTGAGCTGCATAAATTCATCTAACCACGACTACAGCACAAAAGAGACGACAGCGGTAGGCTACTGAAACAAATAATAATTCGCCAAAGCTTTTGACAAGGTGGACCATGGGATCCTTCTACATAAACTCAAATCACTGGGAATAGGGGGAGACCTTGGAAGATGGCTCCATAGCTTCATCACCAACAGAAAACAAAGAGTCACGGTTCAAGGAAGCCTATCAGAAGCAGGTGGGGTCATCAGCGGAGTACCACAAGGATCAGTACTGGGACCTCTCCTATTCCTCATCATGATAGGAGACATCGACAGGGACCTGGAACACTCAACAGCCACATCGTTTGCAGACGACACCAGACTCATGAAGAAAATCACCTCACAACATGATGCTCAGCTACTACAAGACTTGGACAAAATCCTGAAGTGGGCAGAAGAAAACAACATGGCCCTAAACGGAGACAAGTTCGAGCTTCTAAGGTACGGGAACAAGAGAGCACTACAAAACGACACCAACTACAAAAGCGGACAGCAAGAAATTACCGCCAAGGACACAGTGAAGGACTTGGGAGTAAATATGAGCAGTGACGCCACTTTTTCCCAGCATATTACCAAAGCCACAACAACAGCAAAACAAATAGCAGGCTGGATCCTGAGAACCTTCCACACAAGAAATGAGAGGTGTATGCTAACATTGTGGAAGTCACTGGTCCTACCACGACTGGAGTACTGCTCCCAGCTCTGGTCTCCCCAAAAAGTAGGAGAAATAACAGAAATTGAAGCCACCCAGAGGACATTCACCAGTAAAATCCATGGGTTTCAACACTTTAACTACTGGGAGAGACTTAAGGAGCTGCAGCTGTACTCACTTCAAAGACGTAGGGAGAGATACATCATCATCTACGTCTGGAAGATTTTGGAAAAAAAGGTACCAAACCCAAACATCCAAGAGACTCAGCACCAAAGGCGAGGGAGGCTGTGCTATGTGAGGACTACGCCGGGATCAACACAAAAATCAAATCCCTGATCCATCACAGCTTTACATACAATGGAACCAGACTGTTCAACTGTATACCAGCCCCTCTCAGGAACATAACCGGGGTGTCTCCAGACACCTTCAAGAAACACTTGGACATGTGGCTGGCCAAAATACCGGACCGGCCACCAACACCAGGATACCCCAGCACCAACTCCAACCGACTTCTGGAATGGAGAGTGGAAGAAAGGGAGCTGCCTGGTCGCAGTGGAGCCCCAGCTCAACTGTGTCACTAACGGACGGAATACAACTAAGTGTAACTAAGTGTAAGTGTATCTCCGAGATAGGCCTACCTTCGAAAAGTTCATAATTTGTGTCCTGGAGTAGCCTATATCGGTACCTCTGATTTCCTTCCAAAGCTGAACACGAGTGTATGATGTTGACAGGGTTGGCAGTCACACGAGCGCTATTTCCGGCAATTTTCGCTTGGCATCTGTATTTTTGGCATAATTTCTGAGGTGTTTACGTATTACCATCGGCAAGTTCGGCAACTAATTAAACTGAAGGTATAAATTCAATGATTAGTTTGGTTAAAATCTTTTAAGACTTGAAATCAAAGCTTTCAGACCAGAAATACTGAAAACAATTGCCAGAAAGAGTGTTCGTGTGACAGGGCCTTTCTTCTGGTGCCTGTCTGTCTGGCACTATCCCGCGCAAATGTCCCGGGCAGCCTTTATTCATAATGTATCGCTCACCCTCACCTCTATAATATATTCATTAGACCATCAATAGTATTTTTTATAACAACGTCGTTATTAGCCTACATATTGCAAATCGATGGTCCTTGTAAGTAAGTTATGGTGATAATGGCGATGTATTTAATGTTTTAGAACTAAAGAAGATAATGATTACAGAGGCCGGCGGCAAGTTGAGTTGGATAGAGTATAACTTTTCAAACTAAACAAATAGGAAGTATAATCGGATCGAAAAATATACGATATTTAACAAACTCAATAGTTAGCTTAAGCATTTTATATGCAATTTTATTTGCAGTATTTCATAATAATTAAATATTTTTCGAACAATTATTTGAAAGCAATACCAATATTCCAAGAAATAACTCAAGACTAGTTTTTTATGCGCATGAGTTCAACACGCACTGTTCTGAACACTACTTCATGGATTTGACGCGTGGCATCTTTAGACTAGCATGGAATGTTCATTTTATACATTAATTTGTATTTCATATGCTAAATAGAAGCGGCGATGAAGGAAAATCGCCAACTAAGGTATTACTCCGCTAGCTTTCCCTCGCTGACACTGTGGTCCAAAGTTGCCAAGTCCGCGGCTTTGTCGCACAATTGGGCGACTTTTGGAGAGGATGTGCGACAAAATTCGAGGGGTTGCGCCTCGCGACTTTTTGGGCGACTTTGACTAGAATGTGCGACTTTTTGGTCGATTTTTGTATATTTCGTATTTTCGGCATAAAAATCAGTATTTTCGTTTACATTTTCATTAATTAATTATATATAAATGCGCCAATGGTAACAACATCATAGGCTACCTATCTAATAAACATGAAATATAGCCTACCATGATGAGGATGAAAATAGGTAGCTGCCTACATAAACTATAGCTGCTAGCCGTGAGGCAGGGGACTATAGTCGAACTGGGGAAACTAATTGTTTGTGCTATGTGGAATTGGTCGATATTGGCTTAATGTTCTCTGATCTGGCTTCTTAAGACCGTGGGCGGGACTATACAGCAATTATAGCATGCACCCGTTAAAGGTTGGGGTGACTTAGGGAGGGTCCAGAATTCATATTAATTTAAAACAGTCCTAAATCCTACTTCAACGAGGGAGAGAGAGAGTTACAAAGTATAGTTAATATCTCAATGACCTCGCTGGTCCATTTCGGGAGATGCTCGAAGTGGAAGGAGAGCTCGAGATTGCTTAGTGCAGCAGAGAGAAAAATAAGAACATACGAAAACGGTAGTCTGCAGAGAGCCTATTGTACCATAATGACAGATCTCTTTCACTCCCAACCCATCTCGAGAGAGAGAGAGAGAGAGAGAGAGATTGAATAGGCTACATTTAGTTTTAGAAAATATATAAATATAGGTAGGCCTATAGGTTAAGTATAATTTGACCACTTGCGAGTTTCAGGCTACAAAGAAGTTGGAGCCATAACCTAAGCATCGATATCAAACAGAAATACAATAATAATGTAGATTTCTAATGGATGAAAAGCATGTTGAATTGGGTTTTATGTATTCATAGAAGCACTACAACCGCAATTTTAGGTGATAATTCTGTTGATTATCAATGTTTATGGCTCCAACTTTCTTATAGCCTGAGACTCTCAAGTGGTCAATTATATTTGTCAAGAAAAAGTGGGGTGAAATGGTAAAAAAAAACGAAGGGGTAGGGGTACTTTCGACGGATTGGGCGACTTTTTGGATGGAATTGGGCGAGAAGAGCTCATGCGAACCTGGCAACTCTCCTAGTCCATTGTGAGACAAGGAACGGACAAGGCAAGGTGGGTGTGGGTTGGTGTCTATCTTGCAACCTTTCTTTTTCACATTCCAACTGCTCTTAGTAACTTTTCAGTATGTTGCCAAGACATTTACACGTACAGTGTATAATATAATGGTGTGACATGTGTGTTAAGTGCTACCATTATTACGTACTGTAAACGTAAGCCTATTACATGGTTCGCAGGGCCCAAGTGCTTGATGAAGACGATGCCGGTAGCCCGCCATCTTGGCAACGTCGTGAACGCAGGAGCCAACTGTATTCCTGTAACAATTTCCTCGTAGCTAATTCTATGTTAGTTGTCGTTTCACCGTTAATTTTGGTTTTACGGATGTTAGGTTATGTTGTAGATGCGTGTAGGCTATATTGTAAGACGGCACCGAGGCTAATAAACCCTAGGCTAACTCAACTTGGGTAGGCTACTGGTGCATGCTAGGGCGGATTTTTGGTGAAGTTGACAAAATATTTTAGTAACATTTATCGTTCAGTGTCTTAAGTTTTATCCGTGTGACTTGTGACTAACCATGCACCAGCTGGCTTACTTATTTTCCGCCGATTTTCCCGATCCATTTCTGCCGTCGTTCATCTTACTGATTCTTAAGGTCAGCGTGGCTGATTGATGCTGGATTTCGTGTAGCCGGTTATCTTGCAAACATTGATGCAGGCTTGCCGAAATTTAACCTAGGCTATGCAGGTCTTTGCAGCAATGCAGCATTCATGCAGGTCTAGCCTGCATTGATGATGCAATCCTAGTCAGCATCGATGTTGATGCAGGCCTGGTCGACATTGATGTTGATGCAGGCCTGGCCCGCATTGATGTTGATGCATGCCTGGCCCGCATTGATGTTGATGCAGGTCTAGCCTGCATTGATGTTATGTTGATACAGGTCTTGCCAGCATTGATGTAATGTTTATGCAGGTCTTGCCAGCATTGATGTTGTTGCAGGCCTGGCCAGCATTGATGTTGATGCAGGCCTGGCCAGCATTGATGTTGATGCAGGTCTTGCCAGCACTGATAAAAGAGAAAAACTATAGGCCTAGCCTAGTGGATAATTATAGTTATAGTCTAGTGGATAATTGAGAGGGGGATGGTGGGGGGGACATACAGTAGGCTATGTGGATGCATGGTAGGTAGTACTAGGCTAGCTGGGAATTATCTCGCCTAATCTCTTATTCCTGTGTTTTGATAACCCCTGGGGTGTTTTGGATGGTGGAGGGGGGACATACAGTATGTGGATGCGTGGTAGGTAGTACTAGCGGGGAATGATCTCACCTAATCTCATATTCCTGTGTTTTGGAAGACTTGGGGTAGCCTATTCAGCAGAACAACTCTATTACGGGATTCCTGTGTTATGGAAAAAAACATTGTCAATATTTACGAGCCGCACCACAGCTGGTATCTCATTTCTAATGGTAGTTTTGGGTTCCTATCATTTTATGCTTCATTGCTAAAAAAAAACAATTAGGCCTATCCACCGGAAAATATATTTTTGGTAAATGTTTATCACCAACCAGTGACGAGTTTTTCAGGTTATTTTTTGTTGTTTTTTATTTTTTATTTTTTATTTTATATAGTGTTGTTTAATACCAAGGACTGTCGCATTTTACTATTTTCCCATTATCCATCAATCTTAAGACACGGCCCCCGATAGTGGGGAGGGCTATGAAGATCAGGGAAATTGCGGGGTAAAAGGCGTAAATAAAGGGGTAATATTGGAAGAACTCTGAAAATACAATATTTAAAAGTAACAAAACCTGAAAATGGAAAAACCCCGAGCCAAGTTTTGACCAAACTTGGCTCGGATTTTTCAATTTTTCAGAGTCCAAAATCACAGTAACCTCATTTCGAAAGTTGGCTCGGGTTTTTTTGTTTTTCAACGTGGATAAAGCCAGTAAGAATGTGGTTAAAATTAGCCTAACCTAGTCTAGTCTAGTCTAGTATAATTGGTGGGGGCTGCCGCCCCCACACCCCCGCTAAATCCCTTAAATCCGAGCCAACTTTTGCCATAATACTAGGTTAGGTTATTTGGTTAGGTTAATGATAAAACTTGGCTCGGATTTCATGGATTTAGTGGGGGGGTGGGGGCGGCAGCCCCCACCCATTATACTAGGTTAGGTGAGGTTAGGCTAATTTTAACCACATTCTTACTGGCTTTATCCATGTTGAAAAACAAAAAAACCCGAGCCCTCACCACTATCCTATCGGGGGCCGTGTCTTAAGATTGATGGATAATGGGAAAATAGTAAAATGCGACAGTCCTTGGTATTAAACAACACTGTATATCAAATAAAAAACAAAAAACAACAAAAAATAACCTGAAAAACTCGTCACTGGTTGGTGATAAACATTTACCATTTTTTTTTTCTTGGCTTTATTTAGTCTATTTATTTTTATTTTTTTGGGTCAATATTTACGAGTCACACCACAGCTGGAATCTCATTTCTAATGGTAGTTTTGGGTTCCTATCATTCTAGGTTTCATTACTATATACTTTTTATCCACCGGAAAATATTATTTTTTCTTGTTTTTTTATTTTTTATTTTATTTTTTAGCATTAACCTAACCTAAAAACCTAACCTAACCTAACCTAACCTAACCTAAATGTATTTGGGGGCTATTAGGTTAGGTTAGGTTAGGTTTTTTGGTTAGGTTAATGCTAAAAAAAAAAAAAAAAGCCAAGAAAAAAAAAATTCCGGTGGATAAAAAGTATATAGCAATGAAGCATAGAATGGTAGGAACCCAAAACTACCGTTAAAAATGAGATCCCAGCTGTGGTGTGACTCGTAAATATTGACCTTTTTTTGCATTAACCTAACCAAAAAACCTAACCTAACCTAACTTAAATGTATTTGGGGGCTATTAGGTTAGGTTAGGTTAGTTTTTTTTTTTGGTTAGGTTAGGGTTTTTTGGTAAGGTTCGGCCTAATGCTAAACAAATAAAATAAAGCCAAGAAAAAAAAAATCCGGTGGATAAAAAATATATAGCCGAGCAATGAAGCATAAAATGGTACGATTTTAGTTACTGGACACCTATTTGACAGGTAATGTGATTTTCGACGAGAATCGGCGGCGGGAGTCCGTCGTCGCTTCGGATCGTCGCGGTTTGTTTACCCAGGACGCTAGAGGTTACGGCCAGCTGTTTTATTTGCCTCCTGCTGGCAACATAGATGATGATTAGGCCTATTATAATTCACAGGGGGTGAGAGGGGACGCAAGTCTTTATCAAGAAATGTACCCAACAACTGGTTAGCCTATAAGCTTAGCCATTTTAAGTCGACCGCCAAGGCGCCGGGAAGTCACTCCGAGCGTAAAGTAAACAAAGCGACGCTACTTCCACGAACGCAAAGTGTTGTCTTTATATTTAGTTTCATATTATCATCATTAAAGTGTCCCCATTGCTTTTTTAGTGTTTCGTACACCAGAAAAGGGTGTAGCTTGGTGTTGGATGCGTGGAAACCGAAAACAAATATTTATTAAATCCTGTCCAGTAACTAAAATCGTACTCATAAAATGATAGGAACCCAAAACTACCATTATAAATGAGATCCCAGCTGTGGTGCGGCTCCAAAAAAAATCCGCTCTTACCTTACTCAGTGGACCTTACTGATGCGTGGATAAGTGCTACTTTTTGTATTTTGTCAATTTGATTTTCACTCCCCTATAAAAAAAATCCGTTATTTTTGTACAGCCAGTCAATGACACTTTGTTTACGTTCTAGCCTCCTTGGAGGCTCCTCCCCGATGTTCAGTAGACAATCAGAGTGGAGCTTCACCTACAAGACGTCTATACATTTTTATTGGTAGTTTCCTGTTATCGACAGCCAAAGCTAAAGATTGTAGAGTAAACTGTAGACTTCATCGACTTTTCTTTCGGCGCCTGTCAATCTTTTGTTTTAATACCCAACCAGCGGGGGTGTGGGAGCGGCAGCCTCCACCCATAATACTAGGATAGGTTAGATAAGGTTGTTAGGTTAGGCTAATGTCTTTTCAAACCCGCATTCCCAAACTCTCCCCTAGATTGTTGGGGTATCGGAATTACAATTAACAATGCAAATGCTAATAAAAACGGCTTTCCTCACTTTCTAACAATATAATACACTTACAAACCATTTCAATAAAAAGATAAAAATTTACAAAATATAAGTTCTGGAGAATTATCCAGTTCTTTTAATGATCTTTTCTGTGAGGTTTATCGCATACGCTATACAGATACTTCTGTGGGGCTTATTGCGCTTCTCGGGTTAATCACTTAATTTGGACAAGGTCTCTTTTATCCTACATATCAGGCACCTGGATGATTGTCATACTGTATATACAATCTTTATAACACATGCACTTTCATTACCGAATTAAATTATTTTTCATTGGGTCGAGCCAAGGTTTCGGGAGACTCGGGGAATAGCCTGAATTCCATTTTCTCTCCCAGGCCTTGGTAGCTGGATACATATCTTTCTGCCTCACACATCAGGGGTATCAGGAAAACCCTCTTTATATAACATCCACATCCAACTTCCCTACATTGCCCTACATCGCTATCCTCTATCCATAAAACACTACTCTTCCCACTACATATACATGTAACACCATATACTTACCTAATAAATATGGCAGTACAATTGTTAAGAGCAAACCTGGTGGTCCCTCAGATATCCACCCCCGGCAGGGTTGGGTCATTGACACAGGGCCCTCCCGGTCGTCATCATGCGACTGTGTCAAGAGCATTGCAACGTCCCAAAGCTGCTCGTCGGTGCAGCTTTTTCTTTAGTTACAAACATTTTATGAATGGAGGATGCCTTTAGGCACATGGACCTTTTTGTTTTATCTGTTTTTCCTTCCTCCGTTCATAGTCTCTCTTAAAAAAAAAAAAAAAAAAAAAAACCCATATTCAGAGTTTCCGCAGCTAAATACCTATCTCGCTTTAACACTTAACCCGGGAACTGCGGGAAGACTCTTAAGAGTCAGGGGGGAAAAAAATAATTTTTTTTTATTTTTTTTTTTTTTTTATTTTTTTTTTGCCCCTGGGCCATGCCAAATATCACATCTCCATCTCCCCTCCTTCCCCAGTTTCCTCCCCTCCTTCAGTTATCACCTATTTCCCCTGTTATTCCCTTTTCCTGTGGTCTATTTTCGTGCTAACATTAGCGAGTTGGTAGCAGGGCGTTGTCATCACTGTTAGGAAGCGAATGCAAGAGAGAGAGAGTATCGATCGACAGTCTCTCCAGAGATGGAGGAAAGTGGTGGGCTGGGAGGTTGCCTCAGCCATACATTGTGTAACTCCCGGCCTGTATCGCCGATTTTGACCATCCAAACGCTGTTTCCACTTGTTTTATTGTTGTAACAGGTTAATACCTTTATAATCAGCCTATAATAGGTGCATATGGATAAGTATTAATGCTATTTATGGTAAAATAAATATTTTAGTGATGGGAACAGCTCAAATACGTCAGCACAGGAGTGTGGTGTCTCATACCCCCCATGCGCACTTCAGAGGTTAAAGAGCGGGGCCCGACTTAAGTCTGTATCCAAAAAGCAGCAAGTTAGGAGCATTATTAAGGCTTTTAAAGGGTTAAAATTGAGTGCAAATGGCCGGGAGCATAGCAGACCACACGGCCGACACCCAGGGCTTACTCCCACCCACTAACTCACCCTCCCTGTGTTCTTGAGAGGCCGGCAGTGTAGCCAGTAGTGAGCGTAGCTGGGAAAAATATACCGCTATACGCTAAACTCCCATGTTACTGGTACCACTGTATGAGAACCACAAGTGCTACGTAGCTCGTTCTGGTCTGATTTTGAAGCTTTTAGTGCCTAGTATTTTGCGGAATACATTTCTTTTCATGCAGATACTTGATTTATCATTCAGGAGGCCCTGAATATGTCAAAACCCCCCGCTAGACAAGGGTTAAAGTACATTTATGTAAAATACTGCAGCATACCAAAAAAAAAAATACATATATATATATACATATATACACACAGTATATACCTATAATTAATAAACTTGGGAATAATTGTAAGAGGACCAAGTTGGCTAGCTGGAATAATAGTTTTAGAAGAATTAATGTGAGGAATACTGGAAAAATTGCATGGATATATATTTGTCCATTTTAAGTTCCAAAGACGTTATTGTGAAGTCAATTTCGTAACTAATAATGGAATATATTGGGATAGCTTTGAATTCCTGCTTGGCCGACTGAGCTGTTTAGTAATTAAATCTGGATATTGGCACCTAGAATTATGACAGTGGAGTATTTAAATCTGGATATTGGTACCTTAGAATTATGACTGGAGTATTTAAATCTGTATATTGGTACCTTAGAATTATGACAGTAGGGAAGTGTAGACAAAACACATTTGCGAAGGAAAGCAAGCAGTGTCAGATTACGGTACTAATCCTCAGTAGGCTGCTAATTGATATTTATGGACTAGGTAAAAAAGGACTGCCACAAAAAGCAAGAGGCATGTACAGGAAATGGGTTGGTTGCATTAGAGAGCAGTCACTAGGCTAGATTTGTTTAAACACACAATTTTGCCACTTGCATATTTATGTAGTAGAAAAATAATAAGTCATTATTACAGGTTGTGTAGAATGTCTTCTAAATGTTTCTCTCTTTTTCAGGATAGTGAAGCAGATACACTTCAGGAATGTGGAGCAGCCTTGATACACCAGCGCTGGAGCTTCCTTGCATTAGCGTTAGTGGTGTATCTTTTATGTTGTGCCTAACCAGATATCATACTAGGATTTTGTTAGATTTGACTTGGTTAATATGTATTTTATGTATTATGTGTATAATCAGGCTCATACCCCATAGCTGGGGGTGGCCGACTCAAGACAGAGCCCAAACAGAAACATTTAAAGTTCCAATTCTTAGAGTCTGGGACCACTGTCACGTTCCCTCGCCCCTTACTTTGTCTTGTGTAGTAGGTGAATTGTGCAAGGGGAGGAGGATTCCTAGCCCCCTGCCCCCAGAAGGAGAAGAGACTTGGTTTATCTATCTCAGGGCCATTCTTCATTTTTTTTATTCTTGGTGTTGGCTGACTTGAGACAGAGCCCAAACAAGGATAACATAACACAATAAAAAAAATACTGAACACACAAACACAAAACAAATTCACACACATCTAGATCACTTGGTTAATAAGATTGGTTATTACACAATCTTAGAGGTGATTAACCTAGTTATTCACCCAATTACCTTTACCCCATGAGACAGGTTGTAGGACATGTTGAAGAAAGAACAGGCCTTTATAATACACCAGCTTTCTTAGGATAGAAATTAAAGTAGATAGATTGTGAAATAAAGCTGGTATAGTTTTTAGGTTTATTATTAGCGGTATTGGCCATCTTTGGGGTAAGGTGTTAGTAGATTTGCTTAGAAGAATGGGTCAGCTTAAATGCTGTGTGTAAATTGAGATTAACACTAGGTAGTACTTTTAAAGATTAGACTTACTATATAAGCACTGGATTTTTTTGTTTTAACCTTCAACGGAAGAAGCCACGGGAAATGCAGCCTGCAGCTACAGGATACTGTAAAAGATAAGCGACCAAGAAGAGCTTACAGTAAGAAGGTAAGGGAGTTCTTCTAAAGGTGGTGTCACACGTTTACCTCTATCAGATAATCTTTAGCAGAGTTTGGTTTCCGTTCAATTTTATCAAATTATTTTGGGTTTTGGGGAAATGTATTCAGTGTTTCAAAGGGTCTGCTCTCGTTTTTTTTTTTTTTTTTTTTTTTTTTTTAATATTTGGTGTTTGAAGGTGTCTGTTCCTGATTTCAAGGTACATAATTAATTTCAAAATGGGAATACCTGCCTACTCTTTAGTGTAGCTAGTATCAGACACTAGCTCTCATGTGACACCACCTTTAGAAGGAAAGGGGTAACTACACTAATTCAGGGTGTCATACCAGAGTGATTTCCTTGCTCATGTAGTGATGTACACCCTAGGTGGTGGTTTTGTATTCTTTCATTTCAAAATTTTATTATATAGCGATTTTGATATCTTCCCTTTTTTCGCTTGTTTATTTTGCAAGTTTTACATTATAAATGCTTATTAGTCATTGTTACTAAACATACAGAGATAAATTTATGCTTCACAGTTCTTAACGTCCTTGGAAGTGATATGTTCAAAATAAAGCAAAACATACATTTTTGCTATATTTCTCGTTCAAAATAAAGCAAATCGTGTACATTTTTGCTGTATTTCTCATTCATTCCAATCTTAAGACAAACAAAAACCCTGGTTAGACACCCTGGACTAATTTTAAGAATATTTTTTAGAATTTTTAGTTTAGATATTTTAGCTATTTTTATTACTGGTTGGGCACTATGTACTTTATATGTATTAACCCTTTCAGTACGTACCTCAATCTTTATACAAGTCTTTAATATTTTATTTACTTTTTGGATTCAGACTTCAGTTTGACATTTTTTAAATTATTCTTCATTTACTGTTAATTTCAGTTCTTTCCAAGATTTAAATTCACATGCTTATCTAAATTTAACTTCACCCAGATGCCAAGTAATAATAGTCCTGTTAACCCGTACTGCACCGGTGACGTCCTTTTTTATTATATTCCGGCTACTATTAGGCAATTTTATTGAGCTTGGGAAGGACCTCTAGCAATAATAAGGCTTCATACTATCTCAATCAACCCCGTAAACTACCACAGATCCTTCCTAAGCTGCATAATAGTCTAATTATAGCTAGAATAAAAGGTAACACACGTCGCTGGTACTTAAGTATATTTTAATTCAACTGTAGACAAGTTTGATACAAGTTATTGTACTGGAAAGGTTCATTATGTGACTGCAATAGTTTCTTGACACAATGTAAGATGGCCTTTAATAATCCTTTATAGACAATCTTTCCCTAATCATAATTCACTGTTTAATTCTATAAGTGGCTACTAAATTTATAGTTTTTATCTACATGATTTAATTTTTTGACTTCGATTATATAAGTTGCTACTAAATTTATATTATTTTTGTCAACATGATTTAAAATTTTTGACTTAGATTATAATTTGCTACTAAATTTATTTATTTCTCAACATGATTTAAATTTTCTTTCATTTAATTTACTGTAGTAATTAAGAGTTGCTACAAATTTTTAAGGATTATTATTGAATACCGGGTAATTCATACATAAGTGTCAAGAACCTTTGTATGTATGTAACAATTGTGTATGTATGTAAACAAATATGCATTATGTACTTAATATGTATTAACCCTTTCAGTACTACCTCAATAATTTTAAAAGCCTTTTACAGTTTATTTATATTTTGGATTCAGATGACTTCAGTTAGATTTAAAAAAAAATCTAGTTCATAGTTCATTTATTCATATTTTTTCACCAACCAACTTTACTTCTAAATTCAATTAATGAAATCAATAAATACATGTGGCACTCCAAGGACTCGAACCGAGGATACTCCCACCGAAATTCCGCGCATTTATGCATTACGCTATCAAGACAGTTAAATAATTATGCCAAGGTGTCTAGATTATTATTATTATTTTTTTTTTTTTTTCCTTCCCCTATTATGTAGCGCCTGATAATAACAGATATGTAACGCCTGCCTGATAATGAACAGATATATACGGTAGCACCTGATAATAACAGATATGTAGCGCCTGCCTGATAATGAACAGATATATACGGTAGCACCTGATAAGAACAGATATGCTTGTGTCCAAGGGGTAGATAAATAATTATCACCGGTCTGAATTTGATTCCCGGATCAGGATGGGGTCAATAGCTCGCTCGGTAAGTATGGTATGATATATAAATACCCGGGTGGCGGCGCAGGATTCGGTTGTGCTTGAGGCCGACCGAGACCTATAATTTATTGCAGTTAACTTTGAATCCCGTCGCACGCCTATGAGAGCTCTCCAGACGGCCCCAATGATCTCGGTCTGTGATACGCCTTGGAACACATGAATCAAATATAGGCCTGGTGGTTTATTTGTCTTGCCTTTAGTTTTGGATGCCGAGGAAATTTAGACACTGTGAATTACCACCTGTGTTAACTGTCTTGATAGCGTAATGCATAGTGTGTGGAATTTCGATGAGAGTATCCTGGGTTCGAGTCCTCGGAGTGCCACATGTATTTGTTGATTTCATTAATTGAGTTTAGATTTGAAGTTGGTTGGTGTAAATCTAGTTGATAGTAAATTTACTGCCAATTTCCATTTTTTTTTAAAGATTTATGTTCACATTATGTTTATTTAAATTTAACTGCACCTAGATGCCAAGTAATAATAGTCCTGTTAACCCATACTGCACCGGTGACGTCCTTTTTTATTATATTCCGGCAACAATTAGGCAATTTTATTGAGCTTGGGAAGGACCTCTAGCAATAATAAGGCTTCATACTATCTCAATCAACCCCGTAAACTACCACAGATCCTTCCTAAGCTGCATAATATAGTCTAATTATAGCTAGAATAAAAGGTAACACACGTCGCTGGTACTCAAAGGGCTAAGTATATTTTAATTCAACTGTAGACAAGTTTGATACAAGTTATTGTACTGGAAAGGTTCATTATGTGACTGCAATAGTTTCTTGACACAATTTAAGATTGCCTTTAATAATCCTAGACGATCTTGCCCTAATCATCATTCACTGTTCGATTATATAAGTTGTTACTAATTTTATATTTTGTTCTCAACATGATTTACATTTTCTTTCTATTTAATTTACTGTTTAGTAATTAGGAGTTGCTACAACGTTTTAAAAAAAATAATTAAATACCGGGTAATTCTTACATAAGTGTCGAGAACCTTTGTATGTATGTATGTAAACATTACTATGTATGTAAACAAATATGCACTATGTACTTAATATGTATTAACCCTTTCAGTATACCTCAATAAATTTAAAAGGCATTATTTTAATTTTTTGGATTCGGTAGACTTCTGCTACTTTTGTTTAAATTCTAGTTCATAGTAAATTTACTGCCAATTTCCTTTTTTTTTTTTTTTTTGCTTATTTAAATTTACCTAGATGCCAAGTAAGAATAGTCTTGTTAACCCTTACTGTACCGGTGACGTCCTTTTTATGATATTCTGGCTACTATTAGGCAATTTTATTGAGCTTGGGAAGGACCTCTAACAATAATAAAGCTTCATACTATCTCAATCAACCCCGTAAACTACCACAGATCCTTCCTAAGCTGCATAATACAGTCTAATTATAGCTAGAATAAAAGGTAACACACGTCGCTGGTACTCAAAGGGTTAAGTATATTTTAATTCAACTGTAGACAAGTTGGTTGAAATGTATTGTACTGAAAGGGTTTATTATGTGACTGCAATAGTTTCTTGACACAATTTAAGATTGCCTTTAATAATCCTAGACGATCTTGCCCTAATCATCATTCACTGTTTGATTATATAAGTTGCTACTAAAGTTAGTTTTTTCTCAACATGATTTAAACATTTTGACTTCGATTATATAAGTTGCCACTAAATTTATAGTTTTTTCTCAACATGTTCGATTATATAAGTTGCTACTAAATTCAGTGTTTTCTCTATATGATTTAAAGTTGTTGACTTCGATTATATGTTGCTACTAAATTTATAGTTTTTTCTCAACATGATTTAAATTTTCTTTCATTTAATTTACTGTTTAGTAATTAAGAGTTGCTACAAAGTTTTAAGAATTTTAATTAAATACCGGGTAATTCTTACATAAGTGTCAAGAACCTTTGTATGTATGTAAACAAATATGCACTATGTACTTACTATGTATTAACCCTTTCAGTACTACCTCAATAAATGTAAAAGCCTTATAATTTTTGGATTCAGTAGACTTCTGTTAGACTTTTTTTTTTTAAATTCTAGTAAAAATTAGACTGTGGCGGTCATTTATTCATATTTTTTCACCAACCAACTTTACTTCTAAATTCAATTAATGAAATCAATAAATACATGTGGCACTCCAAGGACTCGAACCTAGGATACTCACACCGAAATTCCGCGCATTTATGCATTACGCTATCAAGACAGTTAAATAATTATGCCAAGGTGTCTAGACTTCCTTTTTTTTTTTTTTTTTTATCATGTAGGGCCTGATAAGAACAGTATAATTATGAGGCTTGATAAGAACAGATACTCTTTAGTTTTGGATGCCGAGGAAATATAGACACTGTAAATTACCACCTGTGTTAACTGTCTTGATAGCGTAATGCATAGTGCGCGGAATTTCGATGAGCGTATCCTGGGTTCGAGTCCTCGGAGTGCCACATGTATTTGTTGATTTCATTAATTGAGTTTAGATGTGAAGTTGGTTGGTGTAAATCTAGTTGATAGCAAATTTACTGCCAATTTTTTTTTTTTTTAATTTAGGTTCACATGCTTATTTAAATTTAACTTCACCTAAGATGCCAAGAATAGTCTTGTTAACCCTTACTGTACCGGTGACGTCCTTTTTATTATATTCCGACTACTATTAGGCAATTTTATTGAGCTTGGTAAGGACCTCTAGCAATAATAAAGCTTCATACTACCTCAATCAACCCCGTAAACTACCACAGATCCTTCCTAAGCTGCATAATACAGTCTAATTATAGCTAGAATAAAAGGTAACACACGTCGCTGGTACTCAAAGGGTTAAGTATATTTTAATTCAACTGTAGACAAGTTGGTTGAAATGTATTGTACTGAAAGGGTTTATTATGTGACTGCAATAGTTTCTTGACACAATTTAAGATTGCCTTTAATAATCCTAGACGATATTGCCCTAATCATCATTCACTGTTTGATTATATAAGTTGCTACTAAAGTTAGTTTTTTCTCAACATGATTTAAACATTTTGACTTCGATTATATAAGTTGCCACTAAATTTATAGTTTTTTCTCAACATGTTCGATTATATAAGTTGCTACTAAATTCAGTGTTTTCTCTATGATTTAAAGTTGTTGACTTCGATTATATGTTGCTACTAAATTTATAGTTTTTTCTCAACATGATTTAAATTTTCTTTCATTTAATTTACTGTTTAGTAATTAAGAGTTGCTACAAAGTTTTAAGAATTTTAATTAAATACCGGGTAATTCTTACATAAGTGTCAAGAACCTTTGTATGTATGTAAACAAATATGCACTATGTACTTACTATGTATTAACCCTTTCAGTACTACCTCAATAAATGTAAAAACCTTATAATTTTTGGATTCAGTAGACTTCTGTTAGACTTTTTTTTTTAAATTCTAGTAAAAATTAGACTGGCGGTCATTTATTCATATTTTTTCACCAACCAACTTTACTTCTAAATTCAATTAATGAAATCAATAAATACATGTGGCACTCCAAGGACTCGAACCTATGATACTCACACCGAAATTCCGCGCATTTATGCATTACGCTATCAAGACAGTTAAATAATTATGCCAAGGTGTCTAGACTTCCTCCTTTTTTTTTTTTTTTTTTTTTTTTTTAATGGCCTGATAAGAACAGTATAATTATGAGGCTTGATAAGAACAGATACTCTTTAGTTTTGGATGCCGAGGAAATATAGACCCTGTAAATTACCACCTGTGTTAACTGTCTTGATAGCGTAATGCATAGTGCGCTGAATTTCGATGAGCGTATCCTGGGTTCGAGTCCTCGGAGTGCCACATGTATTTGTTGATTTCATTAATTGAGTTTAGATGTGAAGTTGGTTGGTGTAAATCTAGTTGATAGCAAATTTACTGCCAATTTTTTTTTTTTTTTAATTTATGTTCACATGCTTATTTAAATTTAACTTCACCTAGATGCCAAGAATAGTCTTGTCAACCCGTACTGTACCGGTGACGTCCTTTTTATTATATTCCGACTACTATTAGGCAATTTTATTGAGCTTGGTAAGGACCTCTAGCAATAATAAAGCTTCATACTACCTCAATCAACCCCGTAAACTACCACAGATCCTTCCTAAGCTGCATAATACAGTCTAATTATAGCTAGAATAAAAGGTAACACACGTCGCTGGTACTCAAAGGGTTAAGTATATTTTAATTCAACTGTAGACAAGTTGGTTGAAATGTATTGTACTGAAAGGGTTTATTATGTGACTGCAATAGTTTCTTGACACAATTTAAGATTGCCTTTAATAATCCTAGACGATATTGCCCTAATCATCATTCACTGTTTGATTATATAAGTTGCTACTATTTTTTTTTTTTTTTCTCTACACGATTTAAATTTTTGGACGGTTCGAATATACAAATTGCTGCTAAATTTATAGTTTTTCTCAACATGATTTAAATTTTCTCATTTAATTTACTGTTTAGTAATGAAGAGTTGCTACAGATTTAAGAATTTTAATTGAATACCCGGTAATTCTTACATAAATGTCAAGAACCTTTGTATGTATGTAAGAAAAATAAAATAAATAACATTTGTGGTGGGTGCAATTGGTTACAAAGAAATCAGACACTATTTTTTTTCTAGGTTTGTCTATTGTTTTAAGGGGCTAGTGCTTGTTGTATTGTCTTTAGTTATTAATTTATTATTGAGTTTCCTTATCAGACCTCCATTAAGCTTAAATAAAACACCTTCCAAGATAAATTTGTAAATTTTTTGGTAGAAAAATGCCATGGCCAAAGACCGAATCCTTCTAAAATTACAGGCTTGCTATCGTTCGCGAGAAAAACATTGACACCTAAGTGACACGAAAGGTCTTGATCTTGACAAAGAAATGGAGTGAAAGGTCTCAAAATTGCCTAACTAATGGAACGAAGGTCTTAAAATCTCAAAACTAATATGATAAACATGAGGGAGAAGGGGGTCCAGAAACGCTTTTGAAATATATAAACTGATTGTGCTGACCTTTGTGATCAGTTGTACCATGATAAATATTTTGTGATGGCAATTGAATACTGTATATATATATATATTGATTTTGATGTTTGGCCTTCAGGAGTATATTACTTTTTGTGACAACAGTACTCTTTATTTGTGACTTCTTTCTAATCTATTATACTTGTATGGAAATTAATAGTATCCTTAATTTTGTAAGTGTAATTTTCTTGAAGTTTATCTATATATTCAGGCACATACCATTATTATTATTTTGTTTTTTAGCTGGGGGTGGCCGACTAGAGACTGTTTCAATGTAGCCTTAGATAACTTGTTTACAGTAAGTAATAATAATAATAATAATGTTAGTTAAATTGTTACAGTAATAATAATAATAGTGTGGTCACAAAATGTCAATAAACGCTTGAAGGTAACGTTGTCAGTCAGAATACACTAAAACGTCATGTTAAACCTTTGTTTGAACTGGTCTTGTTTCCATTCACTCCACTGATGGAGAGGGGAGGCCATGTTGTGGCATCATCCGTTCTGTCCTTTTCCAGGTATTGCTGCATGCTGTTAGCCAACGTGACATGATAAATTTATTTTCCACGGTGGCACACCGTGTCTTAATAAATTTATTTCCAGAATGCGGGTCACTTATAATAAATTTATTTTCCACAGTGCGAGCCACTGTGTAAATAAGTTTTGTCTCCAGGGTACGGACCACGTACAACATATTTATTTTCCACAGTGCGAGCCACCGTGTCTTAATAAATTTTGTTTCCAGGGTACAGGCCACGTATAGTAAATTTTATTTTTCACGGTGCGGGCCACCGTGTTTATAATTATTTTATTTTCCACGGTGCGGGCCACCGTGTATTACTTAATTTATTCTCTAGGGTACGGGCCATGTTTAATTACTTTTATTTTCCACGGTGCGGGTCACTGTGTTGTTTGGTTTGGGCACCTCCTGCCTCTATGGTCTAACTTGCTATTTTAATGCTATAGGGAGTCAAACCGGAGCAATTTTATTCGAAGACTTGAATGTATATATATATAAATTATCATAAAGTAGCATTGTTTTGGCCATTTTGTCACTCCTAAAAACATAATTTGAACTATAAACCACATAATTATACAATATTTAAGACTTAGAACAATGGACTCCGCTTTCGCTTGACACCCTGTAGGCCTACATGCCATAAATCTCTTATGGCATTTATTCAGGAGCGAAAATATTCGCATTATACTATAAAACTAAAGGTATTCTTGCTGACAACTCTTCAGTAAAAATAGCATCAATTCACAAAATATGCCAGTACTTTTCAATTGTATATTTTTTTGTTTTCAACACTAATTCCCCAATGGATCGATGCTACTTTTACTGATGCTTCTATTACTGTTTGTGTGTACTGTATTGTTATATGACGAAGAGGATGCTATCATACTTTCATAAAAATCAAGTTTGTGGATATGTAATTCAAGTTTGATTAATCGTGGAGTATTTATCATTCTTAATTATTATCCCTATACATTCTTGACTTTTTATATGTTTATTTGCTAGATCATTTTTCTATTAGGTACTATACTATAGTTCAATAATTTCTGAAATAATCAATTTGTATCAATGTAGTGGTAATTATTATGGTTTACAAAACTTGTTTTTCGTTGAAAATTCATTTCATAAAATGAAGCTTACCTACAGTATGTGTAATAGCATCCTTTATATGTATAATGTTTAAATTATCCTTGATTTAAACATGACTTGCAATGCGAGTCCAATATTTGTATGTTTAAATTATCCTTGATTTAAACATGACTTGCAATGCGAGTCCTGTATATGGATGTTTAAATTATCCTTGATTTAAACATGGCTTGCAATGCGAGTCTTATATGTGTAGGTTTAAATTGTCCTTGATTTAAACATGACTTGCTATGCGAGTCCTATATTTGTACAGTAGGTTTAGATCTTTGATTTAAACTTAACATAACTTGCAATGCAAGTTTATCTATTCATAAATATACGGTATATATATATATATATATATATTGTAACGTCAACTCCATAATATTTACAATATGAACACCCGTTGGGCGAATATGGGTTGTTAATTGGTAACGAAAGATGTTTTTTTTCCAATCTTCCTCCCTCAATGATCCCTTCATTGTGGCTGTGTTGGTTGCTATCGTACTGTATCGATTTAGTTCTCGCCCCTTCAATCAGACCACCATTTGTTTACTTTGATAAATGCTACTGCCAGAGGATATTACTCTGTTTAGAAAGGAAGCAGTTGAATCAGCTGGTTAACTACTCCACTAACCAGCTAACTCTAATTCTTCCTAAGTAGAGTAGGTTATGAAGTACTAGTGATCTGGTTGAAGGCTGTCATGGGAGGGAAGTTGGCTATGTTAGATACTTCGTGGAGGGCATTGGGTCGGGTGGGTATTGTAAGGTAGTTTTAAAGATAGTGTTAGAGGAGTTGGAGGTAGATTGTAACCTCCTTAATCAAGGTTAGTTTAGATTTGCTCTTTATGGAAAATTTTACCAAATTTTCCATAATATATAAATAAAAAAATTCATATTTGGTGATTTTATTGGCCTTGTTTGTTTTTACTCTCTTGTTAATGAGTATTAGTTTAGTTTGAGTTTTATGGAAAATTTTGCTAAATTTACCATAATATATCAATAAAGAACAAAATGTTTTGGAGTTGTTGATCTACTAATGTGTTGCCAATTCCCTTCTAGCTTCTGCACTGTTCTACACCGTTTTTTTTTTTTTTTTTTTTTTTTTTTTTTATTGCTGATAGTTTTATGGAAAATTTTGCTAAATTTACCATAATATATCAATAAAGAACAAAATATTTTGAGAGAGAGAGAGAGAGAGGAGTTATTGACCTGCTAATGTGTTACCACTTCCCTTCTAGCTTCTGCACTGCGGGTTTGTTTATGCTGATACTAATCCCCTTCCTTTTCAGCCTTTTTGTTTACCCTTCAGGTCTTCATTAGTTTAGTTTGAGTTTTATGGAAAATTTTGCTAAATTTACCATAATATATTTCAATAAAGAACAAAATGTTTTGGAGTTGTTGATTTACTAATGTGTTGCCAAAATTCCCTTCTAGCTTCTGCACTGTTCTACACTGCGTTTTTTTTATTGCTGATAGTTTTATGGAAAATTTTGCTAAATTTACCATAATATATCAATAAAGAACAAAATATTTTGGAGTTATTGACCTGCTAATGTGTTACCACTTCCCTTCTAGCTTCTGCACTGCGGGTTTGTTTATGCTGATACTAATCCCCTTCCTTTTCAGCCTTTTTGTTTACCCTTCAGGTCTTGTATGAACCCTTCAGGTCATTCTTTAATCCTTCAGGTAATTTTTGAACCCTTCTGGTCTTGTTTGAATCCTTCAGGTCATTCTTTAACCCTTCAGGTAATTTTTTATAATTCAGGTCATCTTTGAACCCTTCTGGTCTTGTTAAAACCCTTCAGGACTTGTATAAACCCTTCTGGTCCTGCATAAACCCTTCAGGTCTTTTAGCTTGTACTAACTCTTCTTTTACAGGTTTTTTGTTTACTTCAGATCTATATTTGACCCTTCAGGTCTTTGCTAGACCCTTCAGGTCTTTCATAAAACCCTTCACCATAAACCCTTCAGGTTTTTTAAAGCCCTTCAGGTCTCCTTACTAATGTCTCTTAAGATTGCATTTTTTCCCCTATAGAACTAACTCTTCCTTTGCAGGTATTTTTGTTTTACCCATCAGGTCAGAACTTAACTAATATATTTCCCCTACAGGTTAAGTGGCTGGCGTAACTTGACCCTCTTTCGCCAACTAATATTACATTTTTTTTTTTTTTTTTTTTCCCAGTTCAGGCATTCGCAGGTGGTGGTCGCAGGAATCACTAATGTTTTTTTGTTTTCTTTTGGAGGTTAATTCTTGGTATTAATTGGGAACTAACTTATTTTCATAAGTCGTTTCAGGGAGTACTAATGTGGTTTCAAGTCATTACAGGGAAATTGATGGGTGGTCGGATTAGTGTGGTTCGCCCGAGACCTTCATTCTTGCGGAAGTGTGGTCCAGACGGTCTCGAATTAATACGGATCTATTTGTAATGTAACACTGGCTCTGTTTAAACATTTATTAATCATAGTTTTTCCAGTAAAATTAGACCACAGTAATATTGTAATGTTCAACTAATTATAAGTTTAATAATTCTTGAGGTTTACTGTAAATATATGAAAATATAATTAATTGACTGGTAACTTGTCAAATTACTTGAAAGTCATTCTAACCTTTTCAAACAGATTTTTTTTTTTTTATCTGCTTATATACTAAATCATTATGGTGGGGGTGGGGAGGGGGGTACTAATTGTTTCTAAAGTCTTACCACAGAAAAAACTATATCCTATTGAACGATGACCGTCCAGCCAATACTTGCTTTGGTGTGCCGTTTGACTCCTCCGAAGCTGGGGTGTTCCGTGGACGCGTGGGTGGTGTTTGAGCATCGCGGCTCTTCACAGATTGGTAGGTGTATAGTTCATTCAATATCGGTAGGCCAGAAATTGTAACCCCCTAACCTGTAACTCACAATTAGCTAGAGCAATTGGGCTGAAAATGTTGACACCTATTCTCTGGCTACTCTTCCCATATGGTGAACATGTTAGCTCGATTACTGCAGTCGTCTTTGAGTTACAGAGGTTGTGCAGTGTACACGCTAGGGCGTAAATCGTGTCCCTGAGGGGAGATTTTCTAGTGTTTTTTTTTTAATCCCCCTTTCTCCCTTGTGGTTAGCTCCACTACTTTTGATATTTAAGACATTTGCCCCACTAGTTTGGCAATTTTAATACTTTTTGCCCCATTTCTTTGTCAATATTAAGACCTTTCGTGCCATTTGAATAAGAAATATTTCTTGGCAAGCAATAGCGAGCCTTTAATTTAATAATACCGGCCTTTGATTGGGAAATTTTTCTACTGAAAAACTTACAAATTCATCTAATAGGGGGGTCTTAAGGGTGTATTTTAAAGCTCGATGAAGGTCTAGGGTGCAAGCTGAAAAAAATAATGTAACTACGAATAAATAAATATAATAAAGTAAGCCCTTCTAAAGGCCCGTATCCTTGACAAACCCTATCAGTGTAATTATTTGACTTTACCCTTATTCCTGGCTGATAAAACCACACGCTGATGTAATGGTAATGAGATTACAGTATTGCAATGTATACAATATATTATCATGCAAAAACTGTTTCTATTTATGCTTCAGTGTAAAACAGTCACAGTTCACTTCCAAAGTAGTAAAGTTTTAAACAGTTATAACTTTTACAGGAATTTGAACTGGATATATATCTTTATCTATTGACAGACACCAGGAACTGCACAATACAGTATATAGACAAAACTATTTAATAAAGTGAGCAAAAATAAAGTGAATGTTAATAAAAAGAGGTAAATTACTTGTATTTGGTATAGTTTAAAACATGCTAGAAACATAATTAGTGTATAGAACCCTTTCAATTGTACTGTATTTATTTATCAACCCTTTCAGTCTATGAATATATTTTTAGGAACCTTCCCCTCTATTGATTTTCTTTAAAATTGAAAAAGTTAATATTTTATTTTAAAACGAGACTGGTGCAAACACAATATTGATGAATATCCTGTGTTGTTTAATTTTACCTTAATTATCACCATGTTTGTATTTATGCTTCAGTGTAAATCAGTCACAGTTCACTTGCAAAGTAGTAAATTTTTAAAAAGTTATAACTTTTACAGAAATTTGAACTGGTCTATACGGTATTGTATATCTTGTCTATCTATTGGCAGACACCATGATTCCCGAATGAATTGCCACCATGCACCTCGCCCCCTGTTACTGCATTCGGTGGTGATGCTGTGTTCGTCTTGTGGATCTACAGGTGAGACCTTTGGTGTGTTTTATTAACCCCTATTGTACCAGAGGGTATTACCATAAATGTACCCTACAGTACCAGGCAATGAGGCCAAAATGGCTTCGGAGTCGAGAGAGAATACCCTTCTACCTCAAAAGTTGGAGTAATTCTGAGCCAGCTAGGTTGTGAGACCTTGAATATAAGCTGAGAAGTGTTGCCAAGGTCCCAACTCACGGTACCTACCTGTTACCGCTCGATACGGGCAGTTACAACTAATAATATTAATAATTATCGGTTTATTGTTCATTGCAGCCCAGAGGCTGAAAATGTACGAGTTTTATTAAACCTAGGTACAGTACAATACTTATTCTACCTTAACTAAGAGATCTCCTGTGACGTTTGGCGACCGTGAGGTGCCTGTCTTCCCACCAAGTACACAGATGCACTTTGTATTGGTGAGAAGATGTGTAGACTAACACAGACTGATAGCAGCTTGGTTAGGGAGGAACCACGTCAGTTTGGGCAAAAGAACCTTCAGGATTCTGGTGGATTCGAACCCTTGTGCCCGCAGTCAGCGTGAGACCGCCGTACAGCGCCTTAGACCACAGGACCATAGCGACCCGTATCGCATAGTACTGACAGCGATCTTCCGTCGCTGGTACTGGCAAGTGACTATTAATTACGACGATTTTGCCGTCGCTGATAAAGTAAGGGTTAATTGGGACTTTACAATTTAACCCGCCAGATGTCACTTAACCCTCTCAGTGCGGGTGATTTTCCACTATTTGGGCTCATTCAGGCACTAGGTTGACCTTTCTACCCTAACGTGGTTCACGTGGCCAAATTCCGAGAGTGGAGAGAGGGCATGGCGAGCAAGGGTTTAAGAGTCAATATTAACAAAACCAAGATTATGCATTGTAGATTGAGACGAGGCAATGTGGAAAGGGAGTGGGCGTTAACTCAATTCAATGTAGCATCTGTCGATGTTGGGTACACCATGGGAGTAAGCGCTGTAGTAGAATAAAGGAACCCCTGCCGAAGGATAAGTCAGAAATAGAGAAATTTGAGTGTGTAGTGTGCAAAGCCAACTATGAAAAGAATGCCTCTCCCCCTAAAGGGAAAGGTGTATGCCTCATGTGTTAGAAGTGCAATGATGTATGCCTCAGAAACATTGGCCGTTAAAGTAGAGGATGTCAACAGAATGGAGCGTAATGAGATGAGAATGGTGAGATGGATGTGTGGGGCCAGGCTACAGGATAGAATAACAAATGTTGAGCTGAGGAGACGTTTAGGTATAAAGAGTATTAGCGAGGTGATGCGTACAAGTAGACTGGGATGGTATGGACATTGGAGAGAATGGATGAACAAAGTTGGGTGAAAAAATGCAGGTCTGTGATTGTGGAGGGAGCTGCACCAAGGGGTGGACCGAGGAAGACCTGGGATCGGACTATACACGCCGATCTCAAATCTAAGAACTTGACAAGTGAAGCAGCCCTTAACAGGGTTGCCTGGAACGCCGCCATTAGGATAAGAGACTGAAACTGCACTTATGTGTGCAACACTCAGTCTTAAAATGTGATGTATGTATGTACCCGCAGTGTTGCTGTCGATATCGGCAATATTCGTAAAAAAATTGCCATGTTCTGCTAGATTTGCCTTTGGCAACACTGAATGTCTTGTGAGGCGAGAGGCTCAGTGTCGCAGCTGGCTTGCTGCAGAGCGAGCAGACGGCGGGGCCTGCCACGCCCCTGATTATTTACGCTCGTCTATAGAGGTTCTAATGGGCAAATAATTTCAGGATATTTCGAAGACGTTCCAGTACGGCAATCGTAGTGAAAGGAGTAATCTAATAGGTATGGTTAAGGGTTTTCCTACTTCCGGCATAATCCAAAAGTCCAAGTTTCAATGTGTGTTTTCTGGAGGATGACATTTTTCAACCTTGCCATCTGTCTTGATTGTTAAATGGAATTCCCACTAGTCCCAATAGATAAAGACTAGGTTGAGGAGTTATGTCGTCCTCCAGAAAAGCTGTGCTTAGTGTTTCAATTTAGTTTTAGATGTATGCACTCACAATGCCAGAAGTGAAACTGCTTACATAGTGGTGTGGATGACATTTTAAAGATTCCCATTTATCCCAAGAATCAAATAACTGAAACTTTGTACAGTACTTTGAATAGCTTGAAGTGTGGTACTATTTCATTGCAGATGATTATCAATGAAGCTCTATAAATGTGGTTGAGGCTTAAATATAAATTACTCTTTGATAAAAAATAAAAAAAAATGGTAGGAGTGTAATAAAAGCACAAAGATTAGTATTCTCCTGTACGTTCGATTGTTTTTTTCTTATAAAGTCTACATTTTTATGTATTGCAGTGTAAGTAAATTGTTCCATAAATTTAATCTTTTTAGGGTCAATTATTGTGACTGTATTCTAAAATTTGACATCAATAATTTTAATCAAGCATTTTTAACTTGAAGTTTCTTGTATAACCTCTGCTTACTTTTTGTCTGTATTTATTGTTTATCTTTTTCTTTTTCTATTATTATTATTATTAATATTGATGATTTTTTAAATTTATTGTTCTTGTTAAAAGAGTACTCTTTGTTTAAATCTGTTGTTACTTCATATTTTGCAATTATTTCTCTTTATATTATATGTATTCATTGTCGATAGTATCAATTGCTTACTTTTGCGATTTCCTTAGTTTATTTGTGCTATAAATGTAGGTTATTTGTAGGGTAGTTATTGATAGGGGTCACTTGAGGCATGCTATGCTTACAGGTACCTACCCGATAGCACTATCGTTAGTGAGTGCTGTACTGTATTTATATATTATTTTGTAATAGTAAGATATCTTATCAATATTTGTATTTTTACTATTGTTAATGTCTTGTCATGTTGCAAATTTGATTTTAAATAATATTTTGACATTTAACATGTAGTTTCTTTATTCATGCAGAGTTTAGTAAAATTTGCCAGAACGTCCCGGACTTCCCAAACTTGACTACTTCCTTTAACGTGACGATAGTGCGTTGTTATATGTGCGATTGGTTTGCTTGGGAAACAGATTAACTTGCTCATGTAGTGATGTACACCCTATGTGGTGGATTGTGTTCTTTTATTTAATAATTTTCATTTTAGTAAACGTTGTTTCCACATAGCGATTTTGATAATTTAATTTGACTTTATATTGTCCTTGTCCCAATTTTGGTTTGTTTAGTTTGCAAGTTTTACATTTTAATAGTGATATCTTTGTTCCCGCCATATAAAAATGGCAACTTACAAAATATTTACTTTCCAGGTTGGTGCGTATAACTCGGGCCTCATCTTCACTACAACTTCCACGGCTTGACACGTCTTCCAGTGGACATCGTAGACGACAGGCATGCTGAATGAAGGCCATTGTGTACTACTGTACAGATCAGAAGATTGAGAGAGTCCAAATGACCCTATATCATCTCAAGTCCCAGTGCAGATCCTGTGACGACATATATTGGTGTTGCTGTATAATACTAAAATAAATGAACCAAAGAAAAACTAAGTGGCAGTCAAGCATCCCTGAGGTATATGATTCAATAGCTCCACTGCAGCAACCTGACATTCAAACCTTGTTGGGTTTTTATCATAATCAAATTTTCATAAAGACTTAATCATTCGGAAACTTTGTTATCCTATAGCATAACATTTTAAGAGTTTTTATTTTAGTAATGACACTATTGAAAAACTAAGCTAGTTAAAGAAAAGTTAAATAGAATATTTTTGAAAATATGAGTGGCATTGCTATTGGTGTTTGATCAGAAAGTTATAGAAAATAAACAAGCACTACCCCCTTAAGAAGAAAGTGTACATTGTGTAGTAAATGCTTGTAATATGGTTATTGTGACTATCTATCTATCTATTGCCAGACGCCTTACTCCCCTTACGAGGGTGGCCATACACAGAATGTCCCCAAGCGGACCTATTCCCTCTGAGAGGGACAACCCGAGCCAGTTTAGTGAAGGACTTACAGGATTGACCACTCAATTTAGGATCCATCCAACTCCGAGACCCTCTTGTGTATCTTGTTAGCACTATTTTTTTTACAGTGGTGTTCGGCTAATCCATCCACTAACCTGCCTTACCCTTAGGTAAGCAGTACGGATTTGTATTAGGTTTACTCCCCTAGACAGGTTGCCAACCAAGGCTGACGAGTCCCATCCACCCGGATTTGTATAAGGTTGTCTCCCCTAGATGAGTTGCCAACCAAGGCTAACGAGTCCCATCCACCCGGCTTGTGACTAGCAGTTTATCAATATTGTTCGCCACGATCGTAATATTTGTGCTTCCGTAAATTATCCAGATATTCCAGACAATGACTGTACAGTGTGCACACCTATATAATAATTGTAACCTACATTATAGTAATGTACCTCCAATCTAGTTGTAAATATTATAATGTAAAACTTGCAAAATAAAAAAAAACGGGGGACGACACAAGATAAAAGCAAAAGAACTCAAAATCGCTGCAGAAATAAAGCTTAATATCAAATTTTGAAATAAAAGAACACAATCCACCACATGGGTGTACATCATTTCATGAACAAGTTAATCTGTTTCCCAAGCAAATTATACCAGTTCAGAATATTCACAAAATGTTGCCAGAGTGAAAGTGTGGCTCAGAAGTTTAAGTGACAGTGATACAAAGTGATGTGATACCGGTATTTACCCCTTTTAGTCCTACCTTACCTCACCTAACGGTACAGTACTGGTCGAGTTGTCCGGTTAGCTGCAGTGTGTGATGTGGTTGTGTGATATGTGATCTTGTTTATGCAAAGTGCTCTTGTAGTAGTGGAGCCTCTTGAAATTTTGGCAAAAATTATAAAATATGAAAAGGGCAACATCAATCTAGAAATTACCTGACCAACATGGCTTTTCAATTATCACTGAGAAGAAAAAAACTGAAGTGAATTATGTAATGTGATGGTGAGTCTTGGGTGTTTTTTAAAACTTGATGAATGTCTATGGAGGAAACTAAAGTAATAATAAACATTTATATAATAAAGCAAATTAGTTCCCCAAATTTTTAATGTAAAACTTACAAAATAATGTACAGTGAAAATCCTGTAATCTGGAAGGTCCAGTTTCTGCAATATATCAAAGGAACTATTTTGTAGTCTGTTGAAATAGACCTTTTTTTATTAGTGTCATTGAAATACTGTATAGACATATAATTGTTGCTAGACTATCTTCTCACAATTTCTATATAATTGATATGTTCTGAGGATAAACATGAGTATATAATTGAGAGCTATTTTGTGCCATCCAATATTCCACCACATTATATAACTCGCCATGGCCAATGGGTGTTGCTTTCCACATTATAGGACTTTTACGGAATAATTATGGTACAGCCAGATTAAAGTTCCACAATCTAGATGAAAATAAAATAAAATAAAGCCATTAATGTTTGTAGTTCAGTTGTTACCAGTCGCCCTAGGAAGGTTTCTTGGTTTTACATATTAATTTTGTCAGATTATAGGTTTAAATATTGTATATACAGTACAGTACTGTGCTTCCCTCTAATTTGCAAACTTTAGATATGCAAAACTGCTACAATGCAAAGTCCATCTTTACGTTAAAGTTCTATATTTGGTTCCCAGTAAAATATTTTTTGGTGCATCCGCTTGACCAAGAACTGATTTTTAATGTAGAATATTATTAATACACCCGAATCTACGACGATCTAGCAGTCCTCTAACAAAGGTAAATGGCCTTCTTCATTCTGTTATATTTAATATCTTTCTTTCAGTATAGGTTATTCTTAAAATGGTGTGTGTACGGTAGGCAGTAATGGGGTTCTGAGCACGCAGGGTGTCATACCGGAGCAATTTTGTTAAAAGAGTGGAATGAATATGGGAAGGAATACAAGAAAATTCACAGAAAATAGCATTTTGGCCATGTTATCCCTTCTAAAGATAACATTTGAAATACAACCCACAATTTTAGTTTTGTTTATACAATAATACAGACTAAAAAGAAAGGTTTCCGCTATCATTTGACAGCCTGTGAGCACGAAGCCTGGAAATGGTGTCTGACCATAGCCTAGACCTATACCTTTTTTCCCATTGATTCTTAGCTTCACAATATGTGAATTTGCAATGTGCAACACATTTTGCAGCCATTTCTTGATGTAATGGATAGTGTTTAAAAATCCGTGTATGGTAACCCAGGTTTGAATCCCGCCGAATCACATGCTTTCATTAATTTCATTCGGGGTGTTTGGTGTTGGAGTGAAATTGATAAAAAAATATTAACGTATATAACGTTAGGTTGTCAATGGTATCTTATACACACGGTTGTAACAAGACTATTGAATCTGTTCAGTTGTAGTCAGATGAAGTAGAGACATGGTGTGTGAAAGTGGGACTGGATAGGATGTCCACAGATTAGTTAATCACTTTAGGGTTAATGAAAGGATTTACATATTACTTGCAGTAGTGTTGTTAGAAGTTATTATTTACCAGAAAGCTATTCATGTTTATTCACCAACCCACCAATTAACTTACAAATAAACCTAATTAATTAAATCAATGAAACTAATGAATATAGGCTACAGTATGTGGTACTCCATGGACTCTTATCCTAGGATACACCAAAATTTGGCACACTAAGCATTACGCTATCAAGGGTTCTAAAAGTTATGCACAAGCCTACGACATATTCATTCTCTACAAATTCATCTTGGCTTGTACATAATTATATATATCCAACTGCACTCTGGCAGCCTAATGATTAGACAAATGGAAGTGGGTAAGTTAAGGTAGGCTGCCCCAACACTTGTCTCTGCCTAATCTTTCTACAACAGGGTGTCTAACAGAGCAATTTAGTTGGAAGACTTTCATGAATATGAGAATGAAGACAAGATAATTAACATGAAATAACCTTGTTTTGGCCATGTTATCACTTCTGAAGACATAATTTTAACTTAAAACAATTTTTTTTTTCATATAGACAATAATAAAGACTAAAGTAAATGGACTCTTGCTTTAGTTTGACACCCTGTTATACAACTGCACTTTTTTTTGGGGGAGATTGTTTCATAGTTTATTTCATTTGGTCTATCTATCTATCTATTGCGGGATGCCTTACTCCCCTTATGATGGTGGCCATACACAGAACGCCCCCAAGCGGACCTATTCCCTGTGAGAGGGACAACCCGAGCCAGTTTAGTGAAGGAGTTGCAGGATTGACCCCTCAATTTAGGATCCTTCTGACTCAGAGGCCTTCTGTGTATTTTGTCAGCACTATTTTTCTACAGTGTTGTTCGGCTAATCCATCCACTAACCTGCCTTACCCTTAGGTAAGCAGTACGGATTTGCATCAGGTTTACTCAGGTTGCCAACCAAGGCTGACGAGTCTCATCCACCTGGATTTGTTTAAGGTTGTCTCCCCTAGATGAGTGATATTGTGAAATGTTATGGATGTCTATTTGGCATTATTAGGAATATACTGTACAGTACAGTACTGTAATCATATCAAGTGTGCTGGTATTGTGTAACATATTTGGTGGTGATGTCATGACCGGTTTTATTGATTTTATATTAGACTGATAATTATTAGTGCTATATAAAATTTTAATAGGACCTATTTTAATGTTTGTGTCCCACATGAGCAACATTCATTAGATGGGTATGAAAGTGGATTTTAGGGCTTGCTATATCATTTTTATATGTTAAGATAGTTTTCAGGAACGTAACCCAATTGTAAATCGAGGTAGCTCTGTATAATGATTGTGGTGGTTCTCTTTGTGTGTATTATTGGAGGCTGGTTCGTGAAGTTGAATATTTGAGAAAAGATACATTGATGCAAGAAATTAGGTGATTTTTAGGCAAGATACTGTGTAGCGGGGAGAACTGTTTTGCAGATGCCTATTAACTAAGAAACATTGAACAATCTCTTTGACCTAACTTAACCAAAACCTAACCTAACCTAATTAGTATATTAGTGGACTATTTATTAATGTAAATTTTTAAAATATACAGTATTGTAACTTTACCAAATTATTGAGATACTGTAGGCCTATAGCCTAAGTACAAGTCTCCCCGCTTCACAGGATTATACCGATTATGTCGAGTGGGTATATATTTAGTTCTAATCTTTTTATGCAGATGGTCAATATCAGTTTCTTGTAGCTTGGTTTTTTAAATCTGTGTTTTTTTTTTTTAAAGTAGAAATGGGGTGCTGTTGCAAAGGCTTAGCCCACAATATCTTCACCTGATATGCAAGGCTCCAACTAGGATTTAGGTTTGATGGTTCTTATATTGATTGTGTAGATAAGGGACGTCCCGCGTGCTGGTATTTTGTTGTGATATAATTTTGTGAATGTTCTTTTATTACCGGTACTTGAGCTATAAGGCTTAAGAGTTGATATTGTAAAGTTTATGAGTGTAGAGTTAAGTCTGGAATATTGAGTTGCTTGTATAGTGGAATGAGTTACGGGGGAAGGGGTGTTTCTGGACCCCCTTCTGATGTTTAGCTCCATTAGTTTGGCGATTTTAAGACCTTTCCCCCCATTTCATTGTCAATTTCAAGACTATCATTTACGTGTGGATTTTTCACGAGCCTGCAATTTAGGAGTAACTGGCTTTTTCTGCCGGTCTAGGGAGCAAGTAAAAAAAAAATACGATGCCTCCCCTTAAATGAAGAGTTGCTTGAGGGAATGGTAAGCGTTAGTCTGGGGTATGAAGGGTAACTGCAATATTTGGTGGGAAGTTCTGTCCTGTTTGATGTTGTTGTTCCCCAAGCTGCCTGGCCGAACAGCCAACTCAACTTTCCTGTTTGATGTTTGCTATTGTTATATTGTTGCAGTTTTGGAACAACGTTAAGCTTTGTTTTAATGTTGCAGTGTTGGAGTAACCTTAAACTTTGTTATAATGTTGCAGTATTGGAGCAACCTTAAGCTTTACATTGCAGTATTGGAGTAACTAAGTTCGTTTGTATTATATCAGTGGTATTATATCAGGATTATCTTAATTGTGGGAGTGGTGTAAAGTCAGTGAAAATAGGTTAGCTTAAACTGAACAATATGTAGAAATACTTAGACTACCAGGCTAATTGAGGTACTTTTATTAGTCTCGTGGTAATGCGTCTGCCTCGTAACCCAAGGGTCCCGTGTGCGATTTCCGCCATAGGTAAATATTTTTTTGACGCTATTTCAGCATCTTATGAAGTTTAGGCGTGTTGGTAAAATTGTCAGACGGAGCCCGAACTGGGACATCACAACACAACTGAAAAACAAAACAAAACACAGAATCACACATATATAAGTCGTCCAGGAGAAATACCCAGAGACCCGGGCTGATTTTCTTAAGACTGACTATATCGCCAAGATAATCCAACAGTATACTCATATAATCACCCCACCTATTAAATTGCAAATAAACATAATTAATGAAATGATTAAAACTAAAGAACATATTATAAGGTACTCTAATGATTCGAACCTGGATACTCTCACCAAAATCCCGCGCCCTAACCATTACGCTACCAAGACAGTTAAAGGGTAAATATAAGATGCTTTATAATTGAATCTTGGATAAATTTTCCCACTTCCGAAAATAGTAATCTAAATTCAGCTGTCTCGACTATGCCCCACCCCCAGCTAAAAATAAATAAAATAAAATGATAATAAAATATAATAAAATGGGGTGTGTGCCAGAGTATAGATAGATAGATATACAAATAGAAATTCAGATTATAATTTTTTCCATAACCAAGGTAATATAATACTGATAAATTGAAACAAACATAGGGTCAAGCCATCCAAGTTCGCTTTTAAGTGTTATGAACTAGTGAATTGACTTCTTGTGCAGTACAGTTATCCTTTTCTTCCACCACCTTCACTATCTCTACTTCTGCATGTTCTTTTTTATTATTGCATGTTCTTATTACTTTAATGTTTTTATTTTTGCACGTTTTTATTATTTTTGCACGTTTTTATTTTTGCATGTTATTATTTTTGCATGTTCTTTTTACTTCTGCATGTTGTCACCCTCATGCACTGATAGGCACCACACGGGGGAGGGGGGGAAGTAAGGGATGGTTGTATTGCACTAAGAAGTCTTTTTGTGTTTTTTGGTACCTAAAATTTGTATTGATTATGAACTTGATGGCTGGATTTCTTGTTGATTTCGTTTTATATTTGTATGCTCTACCATAATTTAAACCCTTATCAATATATAACTTATGGAAGGAAAATTCACATTCTATTTGAAGAGGGTTGAAGGTGTTGATATTATTGTAATGTCCTTAGTTTAATTTAAGCGGTTAATGTTTTTGTAAAGTCCCAGTTACCGGTACATTAGTTGCGTTGAAGGGCATGATATATTGTTTAATTTACTTTGACTTTGATTATAATTACAGTATGCATAAGGGTTTAAAGGGTACAATATCTGTCATGGACTTACTCTTAATATATTCTTTTATTCTGGCTAAACTTGGATGATTTATTCAGTTTAGGAATGATCTTTCACTTTCTAGTTTACCGGGTACCTGAAGTTTTGGGATTATATTTAACTAGAGATAGACTTCCCATACTCTATTGTTAGTAAAATAATTTTTATATATTTTCTGACTTCAATTACAAATTTTTTTTTTTTACTCTGATTAACCAAATAACCGTCAATGGGAAGACCTTAATTGATAAGAAAGTAAGAGCTATGAGAGGAAGGGTATGTTGAACCCCCATTATGATAAATCCAACTCACTTTCCTTACTGCAGTATATTATATTTTTGTTTATACAGTACTGGCAAATGGTTCCCCATTATTTCAACCATTACCATAGCACTTTATCAGTTTGGCTAATCTGTGAAGAATTGTCAAGATGATGCAGTTTGTAACACTGTGCACTTTGATTGAAAGGGTTAGGGCGTGCCCTTGTTACGGGCACTTAATTGGAAATTTGCCACATATCGCTAGGAGACGGTGGTAATATTATAGTTTGTGACGGTTTTAATTTTGTCTGTGTGTTTTAGGAGATAGGAATATTTGATGGTTTACATTTTTTCTGTGTGTTTTAGGAGATAGGAATATTTGATGGTTTACATATTTTCTGTGTTAATGAAGTGATTCAATGAAGTTTTTGATGAACAGTTCTATTGGCACTAGGAATGACCTGGCCAAGATTACTCGGATCGCTTGCCTGAGTTGAAGCCACCACATTCCTTTTTCCATTAAAAATGCACATGGAGCAGAATATACGCTCTACTAAGTTTTCCAATCACTTGGCAATTTAGCAAACATTTTAATTTAAAGGTTGTTGACAAGTACAGTACTCTATTAGTAATTAGGTTTAACTTTGTTTTGGAATAGGTTTAACTTTATCTTGTAATAGGTTAGCATTATACCATTCCTATCCATTCCTAATTTCTGTGCAGTACCGTACTGTAGCTTCAATTTTTATTGTACCGGTACCTATGTAACAAGCCTTCACGATTCTTGTAGAGGATTTGAGTGTGAGGTACGGTAGTCTTTATGGATTAGTTTGATCAGGCATTTCTGGTGTTTGAAACGTATGTTGAAGGAACTACTTATTTGTCATATAGGTTTAATGGTGGCTTGTAAAGTATTGAAGACAATTTTGTAGTAGATAGTTTTGTAAAGGAATGGTACAGTATCAGTTTTATGGACACTTCTCCTGTATGTTTGCATTAGTGTTTGTGGAAAAGGAAACGACAGGTGCCTAGATAATATTGTAAGGTACTGTATATTGGTGAAGCGAGTCATATTGTCTTAGTTTCTTTCGGAAGTTGGTTGTTCATTGAGTGTTTGGGAAGAGGTGCTTGTTGAAAATTATGTTAAACACAATAAGTAATAACGTGATCATAAGTTTGTCTTAGGTTGGTGGCTTTTACAACGAGATTTGATGATTGATATTGGATAAAACGGGTTTGGTTTGTGGAATGTTTAGATTGAGTATTTGGAGAGTTTTCATAAGTTATCAACTGTATTATGGATTATAGTAGACCGAATGAGAGGTGGAAGGATGGAGTGAGGAAGTACCGGTATATGAACGAAGACGGAAGAAAAAAGGGAAGTTGAATGTCACGCTATACTGGTGTCTGATATCCAGATATTTTAGCAGCCTACCCGACCTTTGAGGTAGCCTGTAATATTATAATGGCAGCTAATATGCACTTGTGTAATTATCACACTAGAGGAACCCACATTAGTAGACAAAATTGTTTATTCTTTGGTGGCACTTCCACACTGAATTTGTTTATGAAAATGTTCAGTATATGTGAGCTGAATGGAATTGTTTAGGGATAGACATTAACAAGTGAAGTGTATGTTGTTGTGTTTTATAGTTAAGTTTTATTAGGATTGAGATCATACGATTTTAATGGTAACTAGCAGGGGTGCTCGGGTACTACCACCACTACTACTACCATAATCCCCATCATCAATCACTACTACCACAATCATCACAATACTATTACTACCATAATCACCGGCCTCGACCTCCTTGTGCCTCATTAAACGGCGACCTCTATTTCGGCCGCTAAATGACCTCCGATTTTGGATCTAACCTCATCCATACTCCCATTTTGGGGGGCTCCAAACAACTTTCGTTCCATACACCTTTTCGATCGGAGGCCTCCTGCCCCAAACGGCCATTTTTTTGTTTTCAATTTCTTTTTCAATTTCGGCCTCGAAACGACCTCCGATCGTGGCCTCGCCCCCTCCATGACCTGACCTAGGTCAATTGGCATCCACATGCAAAGTTTCAGCTCCCCAGGTGTGAACTTCTACTTGACTAGCATCCAAGTAGGATGGGCTATGCATATTCTCAAATAGGTTAACTAACATAATACTTTCGTTCTCTCCAGCTTAAGCAATTAGTTAAAACCACCTGTAGGTATTAACCAGGCATAACCAGTTTAGTGTATATTTTCTTAGCTCGCATGAAAATCCAGATCTTATTCCAACCCCCAAAATGGCAGAATGCTGGTGAGAATTTTGATTTATGTACTCAATTGGTTGCTTTTGAAGGTATATAAATATATTTGGTAGTGGATATTTAGAGAGAAGTAATCTGACAATGGAAGCATAAATGTGTGATGGTGAATTAATGTATATATATTGGTGTCCACTACTTGGTTCTGGATTGTAAAGTGGGCAGTAAGAGCAGATGAGCAAGAAGGGGTCAGTGTAAGGATAGACCTCGTTGGTCCTAATCAGATCAGGGTGTCAAACCGGAGTCATTTTGTTTGATCTGAATAAATATAAGAAGGAATAAAAGAAAATTAACATAAAATAGCATTGTTTTGACTATCTTAAAACTTCCAATGACATAATTTAAACTTAAAAGCCTTCATTCTATCTTGACATATAAAAGACTATAAGCACTCATTTGACACCCTGCATCAGATGTAGGACTGTACATGAGGGGGAGCAGGGAGGGTACCAATATAGATAAAAGGAAACTGAATACAAACAGTTACCTTTCAGCAAGATGACCCAATTCTTAATTTCATTCTTGCTAGCATTAAATGTCAGTTTGGGAAGAGCCTGTGGAAGTGAAAGAAAGTTAATTTAGTTTTTCTGTTGGAGTAATCCCGTCAGCCAATCAGAAGGCGGGATTAAAAGGACACTGATTTAATAATAGTTCTGATATTGTCAAGGTGTTGTAAGTTCATAATGATTTAGTCATCGTTACTAATATTGTTAAGGTGATTTAAGAACGTGTAATTGAATAATGACTTGTGATATTGTAAAGATTGAAGGAGATGTTTGATTTAGAAATAGTTTTTAAAATTGTTAAGGTGATCTAAAGACACGTTGATTGAGCAATAGGCCTAGTTCTGATAATGTCAAGGTGATGTAAGTACATATTGATTTTAAAAATCGTTACTAATGTTGTTAAGGTGATTTAAGAACATGTAATTAAATAATGATTTCTGATGTTAAGATGATCTAACAGATATTTGATTTGGTAATAGTTTCTGGTAATGTTAAGGTGATATAAGAACGTGTAACGATTATTGAAATTACTTAAGAGGATATTTGATTTAGTAATTTCTGATATGGTTGAGGTGATTTAAGAACATGAAATAATAGTGTCTGATATTGTCAAGGTGATTCGAGAACATATCGATCGAATAATAGGTCCTAATATTGTTTAGGTGATTCAAGGACATAATTATTGAGGTAAAAATAATGTATAGTATTGTCAACCGTTGTGACTATAGTGATGTGCCTTTGGCTCGGAGTCGAAGTAGGTCTACACTCTGAATAGCGATTGTACAGATAGGTAGTAATGGGAATGTAATAATTCCGAAGTACAATTTATGCTGTATAGTCGTAGGTATTCAACCCTTCAGTTTGAACCCATTTTGACCCGAACAGAGAATCAGTTGCTAAGTGAATTGTGATTTCCTTGGGAGTTTGTTATATAAAACAAACTTTTAAACAATTGTCTGATTATTCCTACCCTAGTAGAATTTTAAGTTAATTACTACATCTTACCATTAAATTGCCAAGACTTCTTAAATTTGATTGAATCTTCTAATGTTAGTAATTATAACAAAAATATATATTATTGAAAGTAGGAATATAATATGCTTCTTTCAAATTAACTTGCTAGCAAATCCCACCCTATTTTTGATGTTCATGATTGACAATATATTTTATTGTTACCAGCCGATCATTATATATTTTATGTGCATTATTTTAGTCAAGGGTCCAGCCTATTGAAATGCCTGGTTCGAAGTAGAGGGTGGAGGACTTCATTAGTCTTCAGTTACAGGGAGGATTACTTCGGCCCAGGCAAACTGGTAGTCTGGACAAAATAGACTGGCATTTTATATTTGTGTGTGTTAGCCTACCTGGGTATTATTTCTCCGCTTATCACGAGCACTAGCACAATTATAAAAAAAACATGTTAAGTTAAAGTCAGCTTAGGACGCTTCAATGATTGTTAGGATAGTTAAGTGGATGGTGGTTGATAGGAGTTTGTTTGATCCTTCAATCATTTGTTTATGCTTGATACTTGCTTCATTATTTTGGCATTAATTTATTCATTGTTGGCATGTATTTACCCTAGTTTAATAACTTAAATTAAATCTGGACTTTCTCTTCCTTGTACAGCTTAGAAAGGATCCTTCTCAGTATTTCCATTCAGTACTGAGAAGTAGGAGTTTCAATTGTTCGCATTGTTTGTATAACGGATCCAGTTGGGGGATTGTCTGCACCTTTGGTCCCCAGTGAGCCTGGAAGTTGTGAATGAGCTCTTGTTCTGTTGCGATAGGCTGTGTTACGAGTTGAGGCTACGGAGGTGCTGAGTATTAAATTGTCTATTAGTCAAAGGACTAGAAGCCTCTACTGTCAGTCGTAACAACATCTATTATCTATAATAAACCGGGATTAGATTCATGGCTTATCAGAATAAGACTCGACTCACTACTAAATGAGGCAATGGCGTGTAAATGCCAGGCTATAACCTTATCATGGATTTTAGGGAGAAAGGGCATCCATTGCAGCAGAGGACAAACTTTATTTAAGTACATAAGGCGTAAGGCCTACATTTACAAAGTAACTAATACAGGTCTTAAACTTGTCTCGATGAATATATTTTTTCCCTTGTTATCTTGGATTACTGCATCATGTTTGTATCACGATCACATGTGAGCTAAGTGTATAAATGTTAATAACTTAACCAATGGCTAAACAGACTGACTTATTAAAATTGGGAATGCTTTTCTTCTCGTTTTCAATCCCAAACTGCATGCCATTATATTTTTAATATACTGTAGGCCTACCTATTTTCTGCAGCTTAAAATAATATTAGTGATAGTTAATGGATACCTTGCAAAATTTATCATTCTACTTCCTAAAAATCGTCTAACAGTAGCCAATGATGATAACGTCACCTGGAATAAATGGATTAAATTTGTCATGTCAGCCGCCATTACTCTCTCAAAACAGTTGCGAACGAACATACTAACTTACAACAACATGATTCAAGCCATCTCTCTCTCTCCTGCCTGATAGTGTGTTTACGGTACATTACACAATATTGACATGGTTAACTGAGTGGAAGTGTGGAAAGGACACCAACCTGACTTTATATCATTGGTTCTATATTGTACTGGTCATGTTGTTCAGTAGGAGAGAGAGAAAGGAACGATATGATTGGCTTGAAAGTGTGATGAGACGAGAAATGGGGAAACGAGAGCCAAGCAGGATAAGATAGTGGCAGCCGAAATATATTGTTTTGATTTGGTGATCCTGTACAGTCACTCATAAACTTTAGTGTACCTCGCCTCGTAATTATGGAAGTACATTGCTCTGGAAACGCATTGATGAATATGATTTCCTATACATCAACTACACTTATAATAAATACTGTATACGATTATTGAAAAGCGAGTTCCTTCCAAAAATCAACCCAGATAGTTATAATTGCATACAGAAAAGCATAAGGGGGAATTTATGAGTGACTGTATGTAAGTTTGCGTGCGAGAACAAGCCAGTTACTACGAGGACACCAAGACAATAACACAATTTAGCTCACCCCCTCCCAGCCCTCTTCACCAATTTCACCCCTTTATTAAATCACGATAGTTTTTTGCCCTCCGTCTCCTGAAGTTTCTTTATTGATAACGTAGAAAGATATTATTTTAAAATATTGTGATTGGGTTTTAAGTAATAATAGTCTTGTTTTCTTTTCCGAATTCTTGGTTCTGAGTTGCCAAATGACAATTGTCCTGTATTATTTCTCACTTATTGAGACCGTATTGCATGTCCCCGTTAGGCCTATTTTCTGTTGTATTATATTGTAGGCCATGCTTACCCCGCCCATACTTAATATGTAGTTTTGTGTAGCAATAAGTTACTATTTACAGCTAGTGCTACCCCAGCCTGCCATCCACGAAGGTGGAACTACCGTGGAAGATAGGGAGAGGGAGATAATTATTCCTACTTCACTTCCCAGACACACCTTCTTGTTGCCCCCACGTGTTGCTTGCTCTTTATATAGATTAACGTAACAATTTAATTGTTGGGAGGTCCTAGACTCATTCTTTAAATACCTATTCATTGATCTAATATCCTTATCTATGCAGTTTATAATATGTTTCACCTTGTTACTGTCTCAAGGGTTGTGTGAGAGTATCTAGGGGCTAGTTCAAGGCCCTTTGGAGAAGGTCGGGGCACTCTTATATGGTTTACTGGTTGACGTAGATGCAGTCATCCCTAGTACATATATACACACTACACATCCACAACCCATACATAATTTCCTGCTTGTGTGCCTAGTAACCTGTAAGAGTGCTGGCGACTGTACCGGGGATATTGGTATCTGCTCACGCATTTCTCGACTCGGTAGAAGGATTTTTTTCATATAATAGGGACTCACTACAAGGATTTTTTTCATGTAATAGGGACTCAGTACAAGGATTTTTTTCATGTAATAGGGACTCCCTACAAGGATTTTTTTCATGTAATAGGGACTCAGTACAAGGATTTTTTTCATGTAATAGGGACTCACTACAAGGATTTTGTCATGTAATAGGGACTCAGTACAAGAATTTTTTCATGTAATAGGGACTCAGTGCAAGGAGTTTTTCATGTAATAGGGACTCAGTACAAGGATTTTTTCATGTAATAGGGACTCGGTACAAGGATTTTTTCATGTAATAGGGACTCGGTACAAGGATTTTTTTCATGTAATAGGGACTTGGTACAAGGATTTTTTTCATGTAATAGGGACGCGGTACAAGGATTTTTTTCATGTAATAGGGACGCAGAACAAGGATTTTTTTCATGTAATAGGGACCCAGTTCAACCAGGGCCCGCCGTTTAGTTATGTGAGCGAGGGAGGTGTGCTCAATATAATGGTACTAATCAGGGAGGTTTGCTCACTCGGAGATCCCGGGAGGATCTGGGAGATATTGGTGTGAGACAGTTTATACACTTAACCCATACAGTACCGGTGACGTCTTTTTTATTTGATTTCGGTTACATTTAGACTATTTTATGAAGCTTAGGAAGGATATATGGGCGCTAAAAGGACGAATGGAGATAGTCTGTAGCGTTTTAATAGGTAGACGTCTTTCGTAAGCTGACTAAAAATAATGAAAAAGACGTCACTGGTACTGGACGGGTTAAAGCTTATATCAGGCTCCAGTAAATCTGGACTGGCTCTCACAGGCTCACTAATAACAACCCGAGGTTTGATATCATGTTAGGATAAGGCCTTGTATTGTGTACATATCCCCCAAGACCTCCAACCTCGTTCTCCGCAACAAACCAGCTTCCACCAAGATAAAGAGCCCGATGACCGACGATCACGTCATTTACCAACATACCTGTAATTATGAGGACTGTGGACCTCATTCCTATATTGGCATGACGCAGACTCGTCTTTCACGTCGGTTAACTCTTCACCTTCAGGCTGGAGCCATCAAAGACCACTATCTCACCCCTAACCACCCCCACCTCACACGCAACGGGTTAGAGAAACACACCACCATACTCGATAAAGAAAGTGACCCAAGGAGATTACCAACACTCGAAGCGTTATATATCCAAGCCTTACATCCTAACATCAACAACCAAACTCTGGACCTTCAGATCCTTCCTTCTGCCAAAAGGCACTATCCTACAGGACCTAACGCCCCCCCTCGCCCCCCGGTGCCCTTGACGCAGCCCCCCGCGCTACCTCCTTCAGCTTCGTCTTCTGCCGGCGCCACACGTACTACGCAACTTAGGCCACGCCCCTCGACACGCAGCCAATCAGCTTCGACCCCGCCAACCGACCACCACCTTCCCGCATCCAGTGCGCCTGCGTGAAGCGGATCTCTCTTTTACACTCCTAGAATACCCCTCCACCAATAGCAGACTTTTGCCCCCTGATTTTCGCCTCCTCTGATCCTCCACCCTCTATATATACCCTTCCTGTTTACCTTTTATATCATTCTATCCTTACTTGATAGTGCTGGTTGTCCAGTGAAAGCGTCGTATATCCTGTACATTAATGTAACCCTGTACCACCATGAATTTTGCTAATCTCGTTCATCTACTTCCTGCCACCCAGCGAAAACTCATCAGAGACCTGGAAACTTTGAATAATAACATTTCCAACGCAGAAATTGCCATTTCTTTCAACCTCTTCTGTATTAAAGAAAACTTATTACCTGGCTTTACTAACATATATATATATATATATATATATATATATATATATATATATACGAGATATATATATATATATATATATATATATATATATATATATATATATATATATATATATATATATATATATACCACATGACCTCTCCCCTTCGACACATGCAGCATATACGTTAACATACAGCTTCACGGCTTACTGAATTTTATTATGATCAAACACATGAATATGGAATGAAGGCCTGGTTGTAGTGGTGAAAGTCAAAACACGTGGAGGCTGTTCAAAATGGCCACACTCCTAAACGGTCACAAACATACCACCCCCTCACCCCACCCCAAACACACACACACACACAGAGAGAGAGAGAGAGAGAGAAGGAGAAGGGGGGGGGGGGGGGAGTTATTTAAAAAATAATTGCCAGTACTAACTATATCAATACCATAATAATTGCCAGTACTAACTATATCAATCAGCATTTGTCATAGCAAACCAAAACAATAATACAAATAAAAAACTATCATCCGTAGGGATCCAATACATGTTCGCTTTGTGCAAGGTCCATCCTAATTTGATTAAACATATATTGGTATCTCGATATAATTTAGATCGAAGTAAATTTAGTTTCCGACGGTACCTAAAAAATCGTCATCCCAGGATTAAAAAACAATAGAAAATGTAATCGAAATATAAAATGATTACGCTCACCGATGATTTTTGTTTTTCTTTTTTCTTTTTGCACACTCAAAATATATATAACAACTAACAGGATATGTGATATATATAACCAAACCAAATTCATCGTTAGAAATACACCTGGAAAATCTGGCAGCGTGTTTAATGTATTCCGGATCGAGAAGGAAAGGGGCGCGTCAAAAAAGGTGCACTATGTAAAAGTGAATCCTCAGTGGCAAACATCACCCTCCAGTTTTACTACCACCCTCCATGTTGTTGTTGGCTGGAGTGAAAAGTTGATGTTTTCTTTATATAGGTTTTTATTTATATATATATATATATATATATATATATTTTTTTTTTACTCCTTGAAGATTGTGGAGCGCTATGCCAGTTTATTCTGGCTATCATTAGACGCTTTTATTCAGTCTTGGTAGGCTCTGTAGCAGTCAGAGGGGTAACAACTATATCAACCATCCCTCCGATTCCCACAATTCCTTCTTTAACTGACTAAAATCGTCGACTGATAGCCAAAATATACTGTCAATATGCGTCATAATCCTCAAGGGGTTAATAGGACTTTATCCCCGACTATCCCAGTGACTGACGAGAGCCGTCGGTAAAAATGTCACTCGCTAGTACCAGCGACGGCTCTCAGCCGTCAGTAATATGCGGTCCTTGTAACTGCCAGTATCGAGCGGTAGCTGCTAACATAACTTGTAGGCACTGCTCTGAGGAGTTTGCAACACTTCTCAGCTTGCTGCTATCCTCCACAGGCTGGCTGAGGCAGTGCTTCACCAATTCCCACCATGAGGTGGGAAGGTGTGCTCTCTTACCTTTGAAGCCACTTTGGCCACACTGCCTGGTACTGGAGGGTACATTTATGGTAATATCCTCAGGTACAGTATGGGTTTAATTATATCAGCCGTTCAGGACTTTTATGCCAGCAAAGGTAAAGAAGAAAGTAAAAACCAGAGCCTCTTTCCGAAAACTCCAAACCCTTGTGTGAAAAGTGTTAGTTAAAATAGAACGAAAGTGGTCCCGGACCCTGAGAATAGGAACTTTAAATGGTGTTTCTGTTCGGGCTCTATCTCGTGTCGGCCATCCCCAGCAATGGGATATGTGCCTAAATACATACATACATACATACATACATACACACATACAGCATACATTATATACATACATACATAGATACATACATACCATTACACAAATTTACTCAGGTTAAGAAGAATCCCTTCGCTTGCGTAGAGTGGGTGGCGCCCGGTTTTCAACACATTCCCATCCCTCTTCTGTCCAACTCTCTAACCCAAGAGTGAACCGAGTATCCTTATCTTTCTTCCACTCAACGAGCATTCTCCTGAACTATCTCCCTCAATCTGTCTTTCCCTCATCCTATAACTTAGACAGCTTCAAGCTCTGTGTGTCCAATATTCTGACTAACGCACCTTGAATTTTTCTCTCTTTATCATTCTTTCAACTTGGGGGGGGGGGGGACTCTCTACAGGCAACTTTACCCTTTGTCTTCTTCATACATATAATATCAAAATTATGCTCACGACAGTACGACAGTACGTTGAATTTGGGTCTCCATCACTCTTTCAATGTGAAGAGGCACTATAGCCTATTCCAAATAAGTAGGCCAAGACTGTTGACCATTAACCTCTGTAACTCACAAACGTCTAGAGTAATCGAGCTGATACATCTGCCATTTGGGAAGGGTCAGCCAGGAAATAGGTGTGGAATTTTACAGCCCATTTGCTCTAGCCCTGTTTGAGTTATAGAAGTTAGGGTTCACGATTTCTGGCCTACGTACTTGGAACGTGGTATAGCTACAGGAGCTCGTGTATTTCGTCTCCTTGCACATGGAAAATATAGAAGTTCATATTTACATAGACAAGAACAAAAGAGTTAAATACAGTTCTGCCAGTGCTTGTTACAAGACTACCTTTACCGTCATTCCTACATAAATATATCGAGGAAAAATGTATGACAAGAAACATAACCTTGCTACCACTGTGTTTTGGATTGGATAAAAGCATTCTTATATTTCCAGGTCATTTTTCTCTTTCTAGTGACAAGGGAAACTGAGGAGCAGGGGAGTTAACCCTTTAGTACTCAATGGTGTGTGTGTGTGTGTGTTTCTATGTGAGTGAGGGAAACAAAAGGCAGAACTGCCTGTAGCGAGGGCCTCCCCCAGAGTTGAAAGACTAACAGGGCCAAAATCAAGGGACGTTCAAGCCAAAATGCCTGGACACACGGAGTTTGAAGCAATTTAAGTCATAGGAGGATGGAAAGACTGATTCTGGGAGAGAGTTTCAGAGCTCAGCTCTTGAATAGAAGAAAGACATACAGTAATGTTTCACTCTTGGGTTGGAGAGTTGCACAGAGTAGGGGTGGGATTGTGTTGCAAGACGGGTACCACGTACCCTACGTAGAGGAGGTGGTATTACACTGGGAGGGCTCTGAGGACCACTGATTATTGTAAAGGCATTTCAGTGGTGGACATGTTTGCACGCTAGAGATGATTAAGTATATTTTATATTAATTTCTCACAATACTGTATCAATGAAATATAATTTGCCATCATTTGTTGCACAGCTATTCAGTTTCACTAGAAATCTATATAATATTTTCGGTTGTCTGTGTGTGTGTGTTCTTAATAGGCGGCCACAGTTTTGGACCTGGGGAGCTGAAACTTTGCATGTGGGTGTCAATTGATCTGGGTCAGGTCATAGAGGGGGCGAGGCCACGATCGGAGGTCATTTCGAGGCCGAAATTGAAGAAAAAAACATTGAACAAAATGGCCGTTTGGGGCAGAAGGAGGCCTCCGATCGAAAAGGTGTATGGAACGAAAGTTGTTCGCAGCCCCCCCATAGTGGGGGTACGGATGAGGTCAGATCCAAAATCGGAGGTCATTTAGCGGCCGAAATCGAGGTCGCCGTTTTTGTCGAGGCCGGTGATTATGGTAGTAGTAGTATTGTGATGATTGTGGTAGTAGTGATTGATGATGGTGATTATGGCAGTAGTAGTGATGGTGATCATGGTGATTACCCAGGCAACGCCGGGTACCCCTGCTAGTATATAATAAAATCAATTTCACATCAACACTATTATATATACCGGTATATAATTATATATATATATATATATATATATATATATATATATATATATATATATATATATATATATGGAGGTAAAATCACAAATAAGTGTGATCAAATTATGTATTTTTTACTACATATATATATATATATATATATATATTATATATGTATATGTTTTAAGGACCATATTACCAGTCTTGCTAAGGCAGCCTCCCAGAAGCTGGGTGTGCTCAACCACCTCAAGGGGTTCTTTACCCCTGCGCAGCTTCTTGCTCCGTACAGGGGCTCAGTGCGTCCTTGTATTGAGTATTGTTCACATGTGTGGGGAGGATCCTCTCACACTGCACTCCTAGACAAAGTAGAAAGGAAAGGCTTTCGTATAATTAGCTCCTGTCCACTCACCAACTCTCTGCAATCTCTCTCTTCGTTGCAATGTTGCATCTCTCGCTGTTCTACCGCTACTACAATAATCAGTGTTCATCGGAGCTTTCCCAGTGTATACAACCCCCAGTACCCGTCTTGCAACACAATCCCAACCCTACTCTGTGCAACTCTCCAACCCAAGAATGAAACGCTATTCTCAAACTTTCTTCTATTCAACTGCTGAGCTCTGGAACTCTCTCCCAGAATCAGTCATTCCTTCTTCCTATGACTTAAATTGCTTCAAACTCCGTGAGTCCAGGCATTTTGGCTCGAACGTTCCTTGATTTTGGCCATGTCACTCTTTCAACTCTGGGGGAGGCACTCACTACAGGCAGTTCTGCCTTTTGTCTCCCTCATTCACATGGAAAGTAAAATAAAATATATAACACATGCATCTTGCTATTTAGGTCATTATTCGTTACTCTGCAAAACTGTCTTGATAGCGTAATGCATAAGTGCGCGGAATTTCGATACGAGTATCCTAGGTGCGAGTCCTTGGAGTGAGTGCCACATGTATTTGTTGATTTAATTAATTGAGTTTAGAGGTTAAGTTGGTTGGTGGAAAAAACATAAAAATTCCCTATATGTGAAGTACTCGCTACCCGAGAGTCCACGTAACTCGTATCACAACAATGTTCAATTCTCTGCCAAAAACAACCTACGTAATTATGAAGGATTACATATAAACCTCTTAGAAGTATTGCACATCAAAATTCTATATAGTTTGGAACGCACTTAATTAAGGGAGCCTACCTCGCTTTTTGTTTTCTATTTCTCTCCCTCTCTCTTTGGTTTGTATCCATTCGGCCCCATTCAGCCTACTGTTTTAAGACGTTTACCCCATCCAGGTGTCAATTTTTTCCTGGCAAAGCTGTAGTGAGTCGGCATATATATATTTTTGTTCTGACAGCATTCGTACATTTTTCGATAGAAAAATTTCTCCGGCGAAGCCGGAATTCTCCATAAAATGCTGGCTCGCTATCGCTCGCCAGGAAGAAATCTACACCTGGATGGGGATAAACGTCTTACAACAGTTGGCTGAATGGGGTCGAATGGATACAAGCCAGGGAAAGAGAAAAGGAGAGAAAAATAAAAAAAAATCCCGGTGACCCCCCTTAACAAACTTTTTCAGACATCTTCGAGTAAAATGTGTATGACCTGGGTATGCTTGGGGTTCACATATAAATCACCCTGCACTGCCATAATTTGTCGCAATAAAAATGTATATATATTTGTTTTATAATAACGAGAAGAGCATTGAGTACACGTGTATACAGGTATACATTCCTACTACAATATACAGGTATACATTCCTACTACAATATACAGGTATACATTCCTACTACAATATACAGGTATACATTCCTACTACAATATACAGGTATATTATATATTCTCTCTCTCTCTCTCTCTCACTATCACACACACACACACACTCAGCTGTACCACGGACTGTCTTTTACCCCCATTGTTATTAACCCTTTCTGTACCGGCGACGTCTTTTTATGTCATACTGGCTACTATTACACGATTATATTCAGTTTATAAAGGACCTCCAGCAATTAACAGGCTTCAAAATATCTCGCTCAACTCTTTTTACAAGCACAGATCCTTCTTAAACTGCACAAACTTGTCTAAATATAGCCTGAGTGAAATAGAAAAGACGTCGACGGTACAGAAGGGGTTAATCCGGTCGTCCATTTTCGAGGGAATTGTTATTAAGTCTTTAATCCGCTGATAATCGCCACCGCGAAAATTTAGCGGCCGTAAATTCTATCGGCTCACCTTCATATCTAGGTAGAGGCAGAGAGAGAGAGTGAGTGAGTGTGTTAGAGTAGCGTGAGAGGAAGAAGTGGAGACAATTCGAAAGTGTGTGAGAGAGAGAGAGAGTATACATAATCTATTGTCGTGGGAATAGATACCTGTATACATGTACGTAATGCTCTTTTCGTTATTTAAACTAAGATATGAAAGATATGAAAGAGAAAAGTAGTAATGGTAAAGATAGTGCCCCACCTACCCCGGAACCAGATATATTTTGACGCAAATTGTTTGATCAGGAAAATAATAATAATAAACAAAAAAAAACATGGAACAACGTCACCTTATGAGCGGGCCTTTCACACTGACACACCAGATTATAACAGACATGATCTGGTGAGGTAGGTGGAACGGCTAACCCAAAATGTGAGGTACTGCAAAGGGTTATTCCATGTCATTTTTTCCCCTGATGTAACCGATCGAACAATTTGCGTCACAATATGTCTGATTGCGGCTTGATGTTGGGCAGGAATTTCTGAACACATTTTTGGAGAGGCAATTTTGATACGAAGGCTAACTATTTTGAGAAACGACATGAGCGACCCAGAACAAATAACTGTGATTCGCTTGTTAACGCTGAATGTCTTGTTGTTTTCATTAGGTGGTGTTCAAGTATTCCTGTCCCCAACTGTACAATCGGGGGCATTAAGTGTTGCCATAGATTCCAGTAGTTTTCGCTCAAAAAGTGTTGTTGGTATCTTTATAGTTACTGGGAACAGTGCTTATCCCTCAAAGTATTAGTCAGTGTCCGAAACTTTGTGAAATATTTGACAATACTTATTAACCTCGACCGTACATGCGTGCTATTATCACATATAAATCCTAAAGTGTAGCGATAAAAAGCATATATGAATTAATACTCCATAATTAATACTCCATAATTAATACTCCATAATTAATACTCCATAATTAATACTCCATAATTAGGGTACGAATAATATGATAATGAAAGCATGGGTATAGAATGGACTGTGAAAATGTTGTTTCCAGAATGAGACCGAGTACAATCCAGTGGGCATTAAGGGGAGATGGGTCGTTTTTCTGGTCCCCTTTCTCTCGTGTTAAGCCCCATTTGCTTTGAGATTGTAATAGGTGCAACCCATTACTTTAGCGATTTCAACACCTTTCACCCCATTTCGTTTTCAGTTTTAAGACCTTTCGTGCCATTTAGGTGTCGATTTTTTCCTGGCGAGCGATAGCGAGCCTGAATTTTTAAGAGGAACCGGCCTTTGGCCGGGACATAAAAAAATGTCCAAATTTATCTTGAAGGGGGTAATTCTAGGGGGTGTTTTTCTAAGGTTGATGGAGGTCTAACGAGCAAACTAAGAAGTATAGGAATACATTAATTAATGTACCCAAAAAAAAACGGCCCATCTCCCCTTAAATTCAACAAGAATTAAGGGAGGGTCTGAATACGGAAAAGAGTAGGAGCGAGCTTTGAATCCGAATGTACAGTTGTCCACATAAGTTCTGTACTTCTGTTCCTCGTCGTGATCTAATGTGTGGAAGTAAAATTGGTGTGAATGAATTGCGAGTGTGGTTGCTTTTAATTATCAGTTAACTAATGAGATGAGTCACCCACTGCTTAAGAAACTACACTTGAAATTCAATCATGCGTATTTATTTCCATATATAAGATCATGGAGAGGAATAGAATTGATTTGGTCAACTGTACAGTACAAAGGGCCCAGTATTTACAAAAAGTGTCTTTAATGCCTAGTTGAATAATTATTTTACCGAGCCTAATTTCTTCCTCTGATTATATTTTGTTCTTTCTTTTTACCAAAATTTCAGACCCCGGCTTCAAAAGATCTTTTGTGAGCCTGTGTAAGCTGCTTGCCAGGCTCTTATGAACAGTAATGGTGTGTTTTGTGAGCCTGTGTAAGCTGCTTGCCAGGCTCTTATGAACAGTAATGGTGTGTTTTGTGAGCCTGTGTAAGCTGCTTGCCAGGCTCTTATGAACAGTAATGGTGTGTTTTGTGAGCCTGTGTAAGCTGCTTGCCAGGCTCTTATGAACAGTAATGGTGTTTTTGTGAGCCTGTGTAAGCTGCTTGCCAGGCTCTTATGAACAGTAATGGTGTGTTTTAGGAGCCTGTGTAAGCTGCTTGCCAGGCTCTTATGAACAGTAATGGTGTGTTTTGTGAGCCTGTGTAAGCTGCTTGCCAGGCTCTTATGAACAGTAATGGTGTGTTTTGTGAGCCTGTGTAAGCTGCTTGCCAGGCTCTTATGAACAGTAATGGTGTGTTTTAGGAGCCTGTGTAAGCTGCTTGCCAGGCTCTTATGAACAGTAATGGTGTGTTTTAGGAGCCTGTGTAAGCTGCTTGCGGCTCTTATGAACAGTAATGGTGTGTTTTAGGAGCCTGTGTAAGCTGCTTGCCAGGCTTTATGAACAGTAATGGTGTGTTTAGGAGCCTGTGTAAGCTGCTTGCCAGGCTCTATGAACAGTAATGGTGTGTTTTAGGAGCCTGTGTAAGCTGCTTGCCAGGCTCTTATGAACAGTAATGGTGTGTTTTGTGCGCTGTGTAAGCTGCTTGCCAGGCTCTTATGGACAGTAATGGTGTGTTTTAGGAGCCTGTGTAAGCTGCTTGCCAGGCTCTTATGAACAGTAATGGTGTGTTTTAGGAGCCTGTGTAAGCTGCTTGCCAGGCTCTTATGAACAGTAATGGTGTGTTTTGTGAGCCTGTGTAAGCTGCTTGCCAGGCCTCTTATGAACAGTAATGGTGTGTTTTAGGAGCCTGTGTAAGCTGCTTGCCAGGCTCTTATGAACAGTAATGGTGTGTTTTGTGAGCCTGTGTAAGCTGCTTGCCAGGCTCTTATGAACAGTAATGGTGTGTTTTAGGAGCCTGTGTAAGCTGCTTGCCAGGCTCTTATGAACAGTAATGGTGTGTTTTAGGAGCCTGTGTAAGCTGCTTGCCAGGCTCTTATGAACAGTAATGGTGTGTTTTGTGAGCCTGTGTAAGCTGCTTGCCAGGCTCTTATGAACAGTAATGGTGTGTTTTAGGAGCCTGTGTAAGCTGCTTGCCAGGCTCTTATGAACAGTAATGGTGTGTTTTGTGAGCCTGTGTAAGCTGCTTGCCAGGCTCTTATGAACAGTAATGGTGTGTTTTTAGGAGCCTGTGTAAGCTGCTTGCCAGGCTCTTATGAACAGTAATGGTGTGTTTTGTGAGCCTGTGTAAGCTGCTTGCCAGGCTCTTATGAACAGTAATGGTGTGTTTTAGGAGCCTGTGTAAGCTGCTTGCCAGGCTCTTATGAACAGTAATGGTGTGTTTTAGGAGCCTGTGTAAGCTGCTTGCCAGGCTCTTATGAACAGTAATGGTGTGTTGTAAACGTTTATGTGTGGCAAACGTCATTCAGATGCTCCCCTCTTACACACACATTAGGGACATGTAAGTAGGATAATTTCATTTGCGTTGTGTTTACGGATAGAATACCATAACCACCTGCTGGTACAACTATACCCTGTTCCAAATAGGTAGGCCAGAAATAAAATAAAATAAAATAAACTTAGTATTTCTTATTGAATCTCCAACTCAAGAAACATCATACACTGAAAAATATGTTACTAATAGATATAAGTTAATATAATAAAGGGATCCAATACCTAACTTTTATTATAGAATATATGGTCTAAGTTAGGAATAAAATTTAGTATTGCCTGATTTTAGAGGTCGACTTTCGTTTCTTGTTTTCTTTGTGCATTGATATAAATAAAGGAATATCGTATAATATTTCAAATACTCGCACAGACTTTCAACAGGCGTGCCATCAAAGCAATATTTCGCACCAATTTCCCAGTTTTTCTTGATTTATAGTAATTAATTAGTCTTTGATCTTTTTTTCTTGGACGCTAACTCATTTTCCATTTTTTTTCTTCAACTAACACTTCATGTCAACGTTGTATATACATTTATTTGAATTTAATTAACCCTTTCAAAATTCGACTACGCTTTTCTGTTCTGTTTTCTGGATATTGTTAGACGATTTAATTCAGATTAGGAAGGGTGTATGGAAGTCAGTGGGTTGATTGAGATAGCCTTTAACCTTATTATTCCCACAGATGCTTCCTAAATTGTATGACATCGTTTAATGACACTGGTACGAAAGTGGACGATATTTTAGAGTTAGCGATGTGTGTCTGAGAGAGAGAACACTGGCTCAGGTGTCAGGGAAGTAGAATACGAAACACAAAAAACAATGCAAGTAAAGATGAAACTGAGGAAATATCAAGTGTCATTCCAAGGTGGCGACGGAAACTGAGACATAAAAGGGATGAGTGTAAAAAGAAAGATTTGTTTTCATGGAACGCTTTACAGATACGATGTCAAATAAACTGAGCTGGATAGTAAAAAATCTACTTGTATGGTGTACTAAAAAGTAGTCATTAATGCTTTCGGAATAGTGTTTGTTGCATAGGTATCATTGATCCTACCTCGAAAATAATTCAATGTTTTGATGGCAGGTTATTAAATGAATACGTAGACATCTAATAATAATGATGCAAATATAAATTAAATGTGTATATAATTATTCAAAAATAATTACGCAACAGAAACCTAGTTGATAACAATCTAGGTTATATGGTTTATTCGCTGTAAGTAGGCGAGAAAACATGACCTAACCTTTGTAACTAAAATACGACTAGAGTAATTGAGCTAATATTTCTACCATTTGGGAAGAGTAGTCAGTCAAGGAATATATGGGGAAATTTACAGCCAATTTGCTCTAGCCCTTTTTGAGTTACAAAGGATAGAAGTCATGATTTCTCGCCTACTTGTAACCGCGATTAGACTATAGTATCCATGGTAAGCTAGAGGGGCGGGGGATGTCAGTGGGTTATATTTAACACAAGCAGATAGTTTGTTTACAATACTGTGTGTTTGTTTACAATACTGCACAAGGGTCAGTACCCGGTAATATGTAAACAAAGGGAGTCCTGACAAACACACGTTTATCAGTCGATACTACAGCAAAATATCATACTAAGCATTTGGGGTTCTACTGTCTCTATTTAATTTAAGTCATGACCACCTTGCTTGGACTGTAAGGTTTGTGTGGTCAGTGTCTCTACGTAAATCTATTTAACTCTCTCTCTCTCTCTCTCTCTCTCTCTCTCTCTCTCTCTCTCTCTCTCTCTCTCTCTCTCTCTCTCTCTCCAACTTCAATAGGAGATAGTATTTGAGTGGAGTGGGAGAGCGAGAGGGCAAAAGAGGCTTTGAAAACTGGGAGCAAAGTGAGTGGAAAATATATAAAGGAATTCGTAAAGGTGTACGGTGTATTGGGTGAAAGCTAGGTATCCTGTTGGTGCAGAGGAAGGGAGAGAGAGAGTGAGAGATAGAGAGGGTGTGTGTGAAAAAGAGAGAGAGAGAGAGAGAGTGAGTGAGAAAGAGAGAGTGTGTGTGTGAGAGAGAGAGATTTATTGAATTAATAAAAGGCAAAACTAAGTATCTCAATGCTATACATTTTTAAGGGAAACTCTAATAAATTGTTGACATACAAAGCTATCAAATACCCCTGTATACACAATTATGCAACACTCCTTCTAAAGTAACACCAACACAAATACATACACAACATATACAACAAATATTATATAACTCTTTCAGTATACATAGACATAATTATATCCTTACTGCTGATTATTACTAGATTGTTTGACGAAGTTTAGGAAGGAATTAGGGAAATAAGAGGGTTAATTTAGATATATTTAACCCATCTCATTCCTATATGGCCATCCAAACCTGAATAAAGTCGTCTAATATTAGCCATAAATAACCCCTTCAGCACCATGACGCCTTTTTATCTTTGATTCTGGCTAACATTTGACAATTGTATGCAGTTTAAGCAGGATCTATGTTATTAAGAGAGTTAATTGAGATTGTATTTACCCATTTGAGTCGTAGAGGAAGATTACAAACTAAAGAATATCGTCTAATGTTAAGCAGGATATGATGAAAATTACGTCATGGCGGTGAAGTGATTAGGTGAAGAGTCCTCGAATACTAAATAGATAAAGAAATATAATAATATATAAATTTGTAAAGACTTGGAAGCTCACCAAACCCCTAGCTAGTCTTCCTTCACAATACATTTTACGTCGACGTGGGAATAATAATATGTTCGGCCGCGAGAAGATCGGGCAATATTAAATGTATGATGCAGAGACCGTTCGCTGTTTAGTGAGAGAGAGAGAGGGGGGGGATCGGGCAATGTAAAATGTATGATGCAGAGATGGGTAGCTGTTCAGGATGAGAGAGAGAGAGAGAGGGGGTGGTAAAGACCCTATAATAACTGAAATCGGCTAACCATCGCCATACTGGTGCCACTTGTGTCACTAACCTCTCTTCACAGGTTCGAATCCTTGGAGTACCACATGTATTCATTAGTTTTATTTATTTCATTCATTAGGTTTATTTGTAATTTAATTGGTGGGTGGGTGATAATATGAATGTATACTCAAAGATATACATAGTTACATACCCATATATACTATTTGGCAATACTGGTACAACATATATAGTTTGGTCTTCTTCTTCTGTTTTCTATGTGAGTGAGCGAGACAAAACACAGAACTGCCTGTAGCGAGTGCCTCCCCCAGAGTTGAAAGAATGACAGGGCCAAAATCAAGGGACATTCGAGCCAAAACACCAATTTCAATCTGTATCAAACCCAAGCGAGACAATCCAATGGTCTGTTATATCCCAGTGATTTCACAACTTTATTTTAACCCGTTCAATACCTGCTACGTCCTTTGCTTTTTACACTCGCTACTAATAAACGATTGTATTCAGCATAAAAAGGGTCTCCATCAATTAAGAGGCTTCAAACTATCTCGCTTTACCATTTTTACTACCACAGATCCTTCTTAAGTTGCACAAAATCATCTGAATATAGCTAGAATAAAATTGAAAAGACGTCGCCGGTACAGAAGGGGTTAAAGGACTCAGAGATTGAAATGGGTGTACAAGTATTATGACTCATGACTGTACATTCTTGCAACACCCAGACTGCTCCTGAAATTATAAGTCAAGACTTCGGCTACCAACTATTAAGGGGACAGTGGTTAGTTTTTGGGGTATATTTATTTATTTATTTCTTAGTTTCCTCGCTAGACCTCCATCAAGCTTAAATAAACACTCCCTAGGCCCCCCTTTCAAGATAAACTTGTACATTTTTCGATAGAAAAGTGTCCGGTTTCTCTCAAAATTACAGGCTTGCTTTAACTCGCCAGGAAAAAACCGTCACCTAAATTACACGAAAAGTCTTACTATTGACAAAGAATTTGGGCGAAAGGTGTTATAATCGCCAAACTAATGGACCTATCAACGTCTTAAAATATGAAAACTAATGGGGCTAAACAAGAGGGAGAAGGGGGACCAGAAAAACGACCCATCTCCCCTTGAACAATGTTGCAATGATATATGACCGAATGGCAAAATGGAATAAAGTCATTTTTTCACCACACTCGCGAAAGCCTGATTTTGTGGACTGCATTTAGCGAGTGGGTTGGGATTATGGTGGAATACAGCGCGAACTCGTATAACACATTAATTTAGCTGTATATTGGAAACGGATTTGTTGTATTTAGGCTATATGTATTTTATTTGATTTGTTATATGTTCACTTTGCGTATTTCTAGTTAGTGTTATTATTGTTTTTTTTTTTTTTTTTTTTTTTGGTCCACACCTTTCAACAATGTCAGAATTAAATATATTTGATAAACAAAGTACAGATGCTCACATCCATGCCTGTTACAAAGGTACTAGTAATTATGGGTTCCATGTCATCTCAACCAGTAGACCATTTCAACCAGTATCAGAATCAGAATCAGAATCTTTATTTCCATTTTATATAATGGTTATTCTTTGAATTATGTACAATGGCTCACATTGAAATATATAAAATATAATACATACAGGGGTATATTGTTTAGTTTAAAATTAATAACATACATACAGAGATAAATAAGTACATACATCCGAGTTTTATTTATGACTTAAGTTGATTATTTAAAAGATATAATTTCAGTTGTTTGCTAAAGATGGATATGGAACTAGCGTTCCTTAAGTGATGTGGAAGACCGTTCCAATGTTAGGCCCAGCCACCTGAAGAGATCTAGAGCCTAAACATGTATTAGATTTAGGAACATACAGTTGTTGTTGCTCTCTGGTATTAACAGTGCATATGTCACTTACAGTAGGCAGTTGAAATAGCCAGTTAGGTAATGTTCTATTGATTATACGATAAACTGCTAATCCTATATCTAAGTTGTATTTATTTTTTATGTTAAGCCATTCCAGTTCCCTCATATATGGTGTTACATGGTCATATTTAGCACCTCCTAGTGCCACCTTTGCGGCAAAGTTTTGTAGTTTGTGCACACGTTGTAACTGTGTTGAATTTGTTGTACCCCATAGTTTTATACCATAATTTATTATGCTCAAGACCAGTGATTGTATAACAGCAATCCTCGAGCACTTATTTAGATTATCCTTAATGCGATTGATGTACATTAATATACCAAAGATCCTCTTGCTCATTTCACTAATATGTGTCAAACTGCATATATTTATCAAAATATATACCCAGATTCTTTAGAGAGTTACTTGGTAAAATATGGGTGCCGTGGACCTGTATGGAAGTGTCACAGGGTACCGGTATACGTGATAAGAGTCCTCTGGTACCAATAAACATACATTGAGTCTTTTTAGTGTTTAACATTAGACCATTCATTTGAAAATACGTTTTTACACGGTTTAAGGTTTAAGGTGAATAAGATTTTCAATATTTTCAATGCTACCTGTGTGGACAAATTGAGTATCGTCAGCATACTGTATGATTTGACAATCTGGAATGTAGTGCGAGAGATCATTTACATATATTATAAATAATAATGGACCTGGTAGCTCTCAACCAGTGCCAAATTAACCCAGACCAACCAAACCAGTGCCAAAATATAGTACTAACCTAACCTAACCTAACCGAATTGGTTGATTTGGTACTGGTAAAGAGCTACTGGTTGAAATAGTCTACTGGTTGAGTTGACCGGTCACCGTATTTATGTGATATATACAGTATATATATATATATATATATATATATATATATACTGTATATATAACGAGGTAAAAATACATGTATGGCGTCAAGTTAATCCATCTTATTAGGCTCCTTCAGGTAAGTATGTCTTGATAGCGTAATGCATAGTGCGCGGAATTTCGATGTTAGTATCCTGGGTTCGAGTCCTCGGAGTGCCACATGTATTTGTTGATTTCATTAATTGAGTTTAGATGTGAAGTTGGTTGGTGTAAAAAACATAATAATTTAATTACCACTTATGTGAAAGAATAGCAACTTCTATTAAAGGATATTACCGACGCCAGGCAACGCCCTCTGTACCTCAAACGCCTATTGTGATAACTGGGAATAATATTACCTACCGATTCTAACACGCTGATGTAATATTAGGGAATATTATTGCGAGTCATTTTAAGCCAGTGTTTTCCCTCAGTCAAGCTTGTAGACACCAAGTAAAATTACCTATGCTGCTTCCAATATACTAATACTACATAAATCAACAATATCCGTGGTAAATTAACATCATCTCAACGTATATATATATATATATATACTGTATATATACTGTTGTTGTTGTTGTTCCCCAAGCTGCCTGGCCGAACAGCCGAACTGGCTGAGCAAGGCCAAGGCCATAACCGAGCGCCCCCACAGAACCCTCCCTGCCGACCACAATAAAGTCTGGGTGACCGAAGCCACTCCATGGCGGGGAGCTGAGGAGGGTGCAGAAACGCCCGGGAAACCAAAGCCCCACCCAGGGCCATGTGCCCCTCAGCAATTATGAAGAGAAAGTTGAGGGGCAAAGGAAAAACGTGACGCTTTGGCTTCCAATCTTGGTAGATTGGGAGGTCAATCCACGGAAGAGACGCCGTCACTTGAGATCTAGAAAATATATAAGTAAAAGGAACAGTCAAGTAAGCTATGGGTATGGCAGAGATCGCTCAGTTCTCACTCTGATAGACCAGCCCACCCACATGACTAGAACCCAATCCTCTCAGCATCAGCTAGGAAAGGCCCTAGAAAGCCGCCTTTGGCAGGGGGATAGCTTCCCTATTTCAACCCCTTTCGGGGTTGGGCACCCGCCTATATATACTGTATATACTGTATATAATTATATACTGTATATACTGTATACTGTATATATATATTTTTTTTTCTATATTCCAACTACTCCCTCTCGGGCATAGGCTGAGAGCCTTTACACTACACCGCTGAACACGGTGAGGCCTTGTTCCAGTCTAGGGAGTGAGACATGCGAAGCAATTCCATCTCTGAAGCCGCTTCGCCTCTGTGCTTCACAGTCTCACCCCCCACACTCGGACCCTCACTCTCAGAACGCCACCTATTGAGCAATTAACTCACTAGGCATTGCCCCCCTGTAACATATTTTGAATATGGGAATATTCATACAATGCTATTTAATCAGGGAACAATGAGGGTATTTTTTTTTTTTTTTGGGGGGGGGGGCATTTCGGCGTGTTGTGGTAATGCACTGAAACTAGGCACAGCACAAATTCCATCCCAATAATATATTCCCATTGACATATTGAGATTCGAACCCGGGTCCATTGGATTACCAGTCCAGTGGCAAGACCACTCTGCCACACCTCCCCATGCATATATATATATATATATACTATATATATATATATATATATATATATATATATATATATATATATATACTGTGTACTGTATATAATATATATATTACACAGTATATGTATATTTATTTATTTATTTATTTTTATATATATATATATATATATATATATATATATATATATATATATATATATATATATATATACAGTATATCGTAATAAATAAAGGTCAATGTCTGTCTGTCTGTCTGTCAGTTACCCGAGTTACCTGACCTTTGTTACTAAACTCCTCCCACAGTTTTGGTGCCAGGTGGGAGTGTGGGGCACCGTTGGAAAGCCCAGGCTTTGGAGATGGTTTTTAGGCGAGTTTAGTGGAAATCAGAGACACTTTTGTTTAATAAAATTTTCGGCAGAACTTATGTAGTATACGAGAGCGAAAAAATGCGAAAAAAAATTGCCGTTTGGGGCAGAAGGAGGCCTCCGATCGAAAAGGTGTATAGAACAAAAGTTGTTCGCAGCCCCCCAAAATGGGGGTACGGATGAGGTCAGATCCAAAATCGGAGGTCATTTAGCGGCCGAAATCGAGGTCGCCGTTTAATGAGGCACAGGGAGGTCGAGGCCGGTGATTATGGTAGTAGTGATTGTGGTAGATGGATGGATGGATGGATGGATAGATGGATGGATGGATGGATGGATGGATGGATGGATAGATGGATGGATGGATACAGGGAGGTCGAGGCGTAGCTGAGACAGCGCCCTGGGTACTGGAGGGTCGAGGCGGAGGCGAGACAGAGCCCCGGATACAGGGAGGTCGAGGCGTAGCTGAGACAGAGACAGCGCCCTGGGCACTGGGAGGTCGAGGCGTAGCCGAGACAGCGCCCTCCGGATACAGTGAGGTCGAGGCGTAGCCGAGACAGAGGCAGCGCCCCGGGCACTGGGAGGTCGAGGCATAGCCGAGACAGCGCCCCCCCGGATACAGGGAGGTCAAGGCTGAGCCCGCCCCGGGCAACGCCGTGTACCCCTGCTAGTATATATATATAGGTTATAACCCCTACTGTACCAGAGACAATTACCATAAATGTACCCTCCAGTATATATACTGTATATATATATATATATATATATATATATATATATATATATATGTATGTATGTATATTTATTTATTTATTTATTTTTATATATATGTATATTTATGTAATTATGTATGTATTTTATTTATTATTTATTTGTATTTAGTCTTTCTTGTTTTACCAGGTGAGGATAAAACGCCATGTCCACATCCTGATCGTTCAGCTATTACGAAGAAGATGTAGCGTAATACGCTGTTATTGTTGTTGTTGTTTTGTTTTTGTTGTTGTTTTTTAAACTTAGCACTAATATAGCATAGAGACATAATTGTTTCATATTTTGCCATAAGTATTGATAAATCAGGTGCTTAGGGATTCAATTAACAGTCAGCTGTAATTGAACCGTCCACAGTTGTCACTGTAGTGGCTAGAGTCATATAGTTAGTGGGTGATTCAAACGACACAATGGTCAATCAGACTGAGTCAGTCTACTGCTTGACATGAGGAATTGTATGGTAATCTCTCTCTCTCTCTCTCTCTCTCTCTCTCTCTCTCTCTCTCTCTCTCTCTCTCTCTCTCTCTCTCTCTCTCTCTCTCTCTCTCTCTCTCTCTCTCTCTCTCTCTCTCTCTCTCTCTCTCTCTCTTTTTGTGTGTGTCCTATATGGTGGCATCACACACGCACAGCCACAGTCCAAATATATATATATACAGTATAATTTGTATCCGTTCAAAGGTAGTCCAGCCTACAGAATATATAATTAACTTGTGAATATTTAAGTAAGCCTTGATTAAATTCAGCGTTGGCATAATCCCGAAACTGGTCTAGTTAATGTTATTTAGTATTAATGTATTTGATTAGTGTTATTATTTTGCCCTTAGCCTGTAATGAAAGAGGTCAAATCTATCTCATTATCCCTTTCATTGCCACTCGCCCTCAATACGCTTATCAAAACCGCCTAATAGCGGCCAGTTTAGTTTTGCAAGGCCCTCTAATAATAAAGGAGGTAAAGTTTATCTCAACTAACCCTCAACAGGTGACACCAATATGACGGATTTTTTTCTTTTTTGTGATTGATAGCGACAAAAGGAAAAGCAACCTGTAACAAGTGTCTCCCCAAAAAATTGAAAGAGTGACAGAGCTAAATTGAAGGTACGTTAGAGTAAACATCTCTGTTACTGTAGGGTCTCTGACCCAAGATTGATGAGCTTGGTGATCAGCAGCATCCGGCCCAAACTTTCTTACCGGCTGACCCAAACACAAGGGGGAAAAAATGAAGCGGATATTCCCCCCCCCCCCCCAAACAATACCTTATATCATGGATAAATTTGTATGCTATATTATAACATTCCCTACTAAAATATGGCTACTATATCTTCCCTAATCCTATAGCTAGCCTAGAATGTCCATACAGCTCATGTACGAACCATATCCGGTCCAATATAGCGGCCAAGTACATGCCAGAAGACAACATAATTATGGACTCCTTAAGGGGACAGTTCTTATTTTGGGGGGTCTATTTATTTATATATTCATATATATTTATAGTTTCATCCCTAGACCTCCATCAAACTTTAAAAAAACATCCATTAGATTACTTACGAGATTAATTTGTACAGTTTTCGGTAGAAAAAAAGTGTCACGGCCGAAGGCCGGTTCCTCCACAATTACAGGCTCGCTATTGCTCGCCAGAAAAAGATCAACACCTAAAGGGCACGAAAGGCCTTAATATTGACAAAGAAGTGGGGCGAAACGTCTTAAAATTGACAAACTCATGGGGTAAGCGTCTTAAAATCTCAAAACTAATGGGGCTAAGCATGAGGAAGAAAGTGGACCAGAAAAACGGCCCATCTCCCCTACAATCAATCCCCCCACCAGAGCAATCTACCAGGGCTGACAGAATCAAATGGAGAGGAAGGAGACTCTCTTATCATGTATTGTCCTGTGAAGAGTGGCTGGCTTTTGTGTTTGTGTGTGTGTGTGTGTGAGAAAGAGAGAGATAGTTTGTGTGTGTGAAAGCGAGATAGAGAGTTTGTGTGTGTGAAGAGAGAAAGAGAATTTGTGTGTGTGTGTGTGTGTGAGCGAGAGAGTTCGTGTGTGGGTGTGAATGCGTGTGTGTGTGTGAGAGAGAGAGAGAGATAGTTTGTGTGTGTGAAAGAGAGATAGAGAGTTTGTGTGTGTGAAAGAGAGAAAAAGAATTTGTGTGTGTGTGAGCGAGAGAGTTCGTGTGTGTGTGTGTGTGTGTGTGTGCGTGTGTGTGTGAGAGAGGCAGAGTTGAGGGAACAGGGTATGTAAGGGACTGGAGTTCTCGAAAGAGGCTCCAATCTTGACTTTCTTATTGATTTATACTGGCTTATTAACCCTGAAGGATTGGTAGCCTATGAAATCCCATTTAAAAAAATATATATATATATATTTTTTACCTAGCTTTATCGCCAAATCCAGCCCAAGATCACCAGGGAATCCTGACAAGGAAGCCCAATTAATCCACCTTGAGAAGCTCCAGAAAGCAATCTACTATAAAAAGGGCACTTTCTGTCTGCTTGTTTACTAACTACTCTCTGTTTTCAAAATGGAGAGCCCATACTTGGCATGCATACTAAGGGGGTGTCGAATAGGTTTTAAGCCCCTCACCCCTGGGGTGGGGGGAGGGAGACCCCCAACTCCCTCAGTTCTCAAGATGGAGAGCCCATACTCGGCATGCATACTAAGGGGATGCCAGAATAGGTTTTAACCCCTACTGTACCAGAGACTATTACCATAAATGTACCTTCTAGTACCAGGCATTGTGGCCAAAATGGCTTAAGAGTCAAGAGAGAATACCCTCCCACCTAAAAAGTTGGAGGAGCACTGACCCAGCTAGCCTGTGGGAGCTTGGACCCAAGCTGATAAGTGTTGTCAATGTCTCAGAGCAGTGCATACAAGTCATGGTATCAGATACCGTTCTATACTGGCAGTTACAAGCATATTATGGATGTACGTCGTCCGTCGCTGGTACTGAGGAGTGACCTTTTTACTGACGGCCAATGTTCGTTGCTGGTATACTGTATAGTAAGGGTTAAGTGAAGAAAAAAAATCCCTTTCCCCCCCCCCCCCGGGGGAGAGGGGGAGGCCCAACTCCTTCAGTTTTAAAGATGGAGAGCCCATACTTGGCAGGCATACTAAGGGGGTGTCAGAATAGGTTTTAAGCAAACATTATTTTGTGCCTCCCCACCCCCCAACTACCTCAGTTTTCAAGATGGAGAGCTTATACTTGGCATGCATACTAAGAGGGTGCCAGAATAGGTCTTAAGCCATTTCTATGTATCCCCTCACCCCCTGGGGATTGGAGGCAACCCCCCCCCCCCCCAAAAAAAAAAAAAAAAAAAAAATCCCTCAGTTTTCAAGTTGGAGAGCCTATACTTGGCATGCATAGTTCTAGTTAGGTTAGATTTATTTTAATTTACCCCCGGGCAACGCCGGGTACTTCAGCTAGTCAGACATATGGGATTGTAAGGAGCGGAGAAGGTGGCTGCCCGTAAATGAGTTGGGATGGGGTTAACCCTTTCAGTACCAGAGCCGTCTATTTTCTTTGATTTCATCTACATTTAGACGATTTTATGAAGCTTAGGAAGGATATGTGGTAGCTAAGAGGATTAATATAGATAGTCTGTAGCCTTTTAAGGGGTAGACGTCCTTCCTAGGCTGAATGAAGTCTTCTAGTAGTTACTAGATTATAATGAAAAGGATATTACCGGTACTGAATGGGTTAACTGCCCTGATGAGTGAGAGAGAGAGTGAGTGTGTGTGTGTGTGTGAGTGAGAGAGAGTGTGTGTGTGTGTGTGTGAGGGAGTGAGAAAGAGAGCGAGAGAGAGGACAATATTTCTTTTCGGAAAGGAATGAGTTTCACCCACTAGCTATGCTTCTGCTTTTGTTTTTCTTTGAGATTTAGTTATTTTGAGGTCTGAGCCTTGTCGAAATACATTCTTTCCCATTTTCCAACTGTTCATTCATGTTTAGCTGGTAATTTTGCTAAATGTCAATGTCGCGCTCCAAGGACAGTTTCTCCTAAAGTCCATGTTCGCTAAGAAATGTAAGATGTTGACTGCAAAATCTTAATTTGAGGGATTCTCTCTATAGATGCCTGTGGTGCGGTGTGTTAACGTTGATGGTTCTAAAGGGAAACTCAGAGAGCAAGAGAGAGAGAGAGAGAGAGAGAGCGCGCGCGCGCGCGAGTGAGTTTTTTCCCCAGAAAAAAAAATGTCCATGTTGTCCAAATGTTTAGTTGTTGCAATATTGCCGTTGCTATAAATACCTCGGTGGTGGAGGTCTGAGGCGGCGGGCAGAGCTGAATCACTGTGGAGGAGACTGACTGTAATATGAAAAGGGAAAGACAGCATGGATGGAAAATAAAGAAAGAGAGAGAAAGTTGCATCGACCTCTCCTCTTCCCCACCGCCAGAGCTGATCATACCTATGGTATGGTATATATAATATATATATATATATATATATATATATATATATATATATATATATATATATATATATTATATACTGTGTATACAGTATTTAAAGCCGGACTCCTTAGTGGGGACCGCAAGGTCTGTGTGGTCTGTGTATGTAAGTAACTGTATGTAACTCTCTCTCTCTCTCTCTCTCTCTCCCTCACTCTCTCCCTCACTCTCTTTCTCTCTCTCTCTCTCTCTCTCTCTCTCTCTCTCTCTCTCTCTCCAAGGTAAAGTGAAGCTACCTGAGCCAACTTTCCAATTAAGACCATTTGTATGCAGATTGTTGAGTTAATGGTGCGGCCGATGTGTTAATAATGCGATGCAAGGGGTTTAAAGTTCAGGATCACGGGGAAAGCAAATAGAAAGCTTTGTATGTATTATAATAGTTTCTCCTTTATTCATTGTTCACGGTATCAAGTAGATAATATAGTGGTGTACGGTCGCGCCAATAAGTCATGTCCTAGCTGTCATTACGTCTGGCTTCCTCTGTGCTGTATTAATGTCTCAGATGTTGAATAGGTTGGGTTAGTGTAGAAACATGGTTGTATATCTCACTCAAAAAGAAGAAATCATGTGTAAATATTGCTGATACCAATTATTGATCAAAACATAATTGGTGCCGAGACATCACTTATTAGGCCGATTGTACAAACTCCCTATATAATAGAGGCTAAAGTACATGAGTAAAAGTACATGAGTAAAAGCATTGTAACACCTTCATAACTTCCTTTTTTTCTATTTTGGTTTAATACAAACAATACTCATGAACCACACGGATCAAACTTTGAATAATATAGTTTTGCTTATCTGTTAACCCTTTCAATACCAGCGACGTGTGTTATATTATATCCTAGCAATATTTAGACGATATTATGCAGCTTAGGAAGGATGGGTGGTAGTTAAAAGGGATGGTTGAGATAGTGTTAATCTTTGTTATTGCTAGAGGGCCTTCCTAAACTTAAACACATCGTCTAATAGTTGCCAGAATATAATGAAAAGGACGTCACCGGTGCTATACGGGTTAATCGGTTCGAAAATGTGTGAATTAATGGCCGCGAGCGTACAATATCTCTCTTTAGAAGCTAGACATCTCTGTTCTTGGGGTCTCTCACACGCTACACCTCCTGGGAGACATTTCACAAGTAATAGTGGATATCCTGGCCCCTTAATGACTATATCAGTGCACACAGTGAACAGGTTCGACAGGTTAAGGGGGGATGGGGGGATTTATTTGCATATATATATTTGTTTTATTATTATGTATTTATTAGTGTCCTCCCGAGATCTCCATCAAGCTTTAACACCCCCCCCCCCACCCCGACTCTCCTTCAAGTTTCATTTGTACATTTTTCGATAGAAAAATGTTCCGACCAAAGGCCGGATTCTCTTAAATTACAGGCTCGCTATCGCTCGCCAGCCAAACATCGACACCTAAATGACACGAAAGTCTTAATATTGACATCGAAATGGGCGAAAGGGTCATAAAATCGCCAAACAAATGTGCCGAATGTCTCACAATCTGAAAACTAATGGGGCTTAAAATGAGGATGAAGGGGGACCATAAAAACGACCCCTTTCCCCTTAATGACTATATCAGTACACACAGTCAAGAGGGTCGGTCCGGGGTGGTGATTTGTAGAGGGGTTATGGGGGGATTGTCGGATGTATTTGCACATTTATATATTATCTTGTTATTAATTTTTACTATTTTCCTCCCTAGACCTCCATCAAGCTTAAATAACACCCACCCAAGACCCTCCTTCAAGGTAAATTTGTACATTTTTCGAAAGAAAAATTTCCCGGCCGAAGGTCGGTTTCTCTAAAATTATAGGCTCGTTCTCGCTCGCCAGGACAAAATTATAGGCTCGTTCTCGCTCGAGAGAGAGAGAGAAAGAGTGTGTGTGTGTGTGTGTGAGTGAGTGAGTGAGTGAGTGAGTGAGTGAGGGATAGAGAAAGAAAAAGAGAGAGGGAGAGAAGTGTCGTACCACTTGCTTTATTTTGCTTACTTAATTGAGATAGCATTCGTCCTATAGGCCTATATATTTTTCCAGTGCAATACCTTTCTCTTCAAACTTTACTAACCCTTTATTCTGTCTCGGGTCAGTGTGCTCCCCTTCTATGTAATCCACTTTCCTTGTCTGTGTGATAGAGACTGACCTCACCCCTCAGTCTCACCTCATATATATATACAGAAAAGAGATATATAGTGCAGAGAAACAAACTTTGTGGGAAAAAATATAAATGGTCTGTGGCTCAAGATATAGTTTTAGATATGCTTGATGCCAAATACAAAATGCACATAAAAGACTGAGCTCAAGTATGCTGCGTATTGTTGCGAAAATTAAAAGGTTTGTGGCTCAAGATGTCTTATTAGACGTTCTTTATGCCAAATCAGGAATGCAATTATACAACTAAGCTCAACTTATGCTGGCTGTACATAAACATTTAAAACATTTATTCATGCAAAATGCTTAATAAAGTTTAAATAGTATGCTGCACTTTGTTGCAGGTAATTAAAAAGAATTGTGACTCAAGATGTCTTCGTTCTTTATGTACATAAAGAACGAAGACATCTTGAGTCACAAATTGCACTGTTATAACACACTTGCTCGACAAATATATTACCAATTCAATTTACTCAGAGATATTACCCGCCAGTGATGTACGTTTCCGAGTTAATTAAAAGGGGATATTTGTTTATAAATTGTTACATACACAAGAGTATTTTGAAATCTTATTATAGAACATTCAAAGTACAGTATAAACAATTAAATCATTTTACGACTATGTTTACATATGCATATAGGGTACAACCAACTTCATTATGTTTACATATGCATATAGGGTACAACCAACTTCATATGCATATAGGGTACAACCAACTTCATATGCATATAGGGTACAACCAACTTCATTATCTCTTAATTTGATAGAGCTCATTTCATATTTTCCAAATCATGTATAAAAATATGCAAGGAAATTATCATTGCATTAGCTACTATATATTCTATATTTTATTAATTTCACCACAACACAGATTGATTTAGCGATACAGACTGATAGACATATTGATGGTCAATTATTCGAAAACAAAAGCAAAATTAGATCATGTTAATATAATTATGTTGTAAAGCGAGGAAACGGATACAATTGAAATATATAAGCAACAGTGTACAGTCGGCCTAATAAGTGATGTCTCGGCACCAATTATGTTTTCATCAATACTTGGTATCAGAAATAATTACACATGATTCATTCTTCTTGAGTGATATACATTATACAAACAGGTTCCTACAATTACCCACCCTATTCAATATCTGACAGACACTATTACAGTCCAGAGCGAGCCAGACGTAATGATACCTGAGACAAAACGTATTAGCGCCACTGTACATTCCATCAAAACGTTCTTTAAGCATCTTGAATCACAGTGATGAAGTAACTGTGTGTGTGTGTGTGTGTTTGTGTGTGCAGTCACGAAAAATATATATTTTCCATTGTGCGATATAACTACATTGTTTTTCATTAGGATTACATTTACATTAATGGTTGGTGATATAGTTGAATCATCAAAACAATCATAACCATTACTGAAAAGCGCATATTTGTATTTCAAAAGCTGGCCAGGCAAGCAATACGTATATATATATATATATATATATATCGCATACAAGTTCAAAATAAAGAATGAAATACTACGGTACGTACAAATAAAAGTTTGTTATTATTCGAGGTCGGGGAATTCTATATAACAAAATAAATGTTGCATATTTGCCGCACAGACATGCTAAAAAAATGAACGTGCCAAAGCAATATTTACTTACGTTTCCCTGTTAGGTAATTTAAATAGAATAAAGGGTTTTTAGCACTTTAACATAATTTTTATAGTCAATCTTATATACAGTAGTTGTGTTGGGCATTCTTCATTTAGCACACACACATTCTCTCTCCCTCTCGAGAGATCGTCCTACGTCCTTAGTGTTGATAGAGTGGACCACACTACGTAACTTACACTACCGGTATGTTTGTTCATATTCATACCTGACATACTATTGAATATAAACACCGTATGAGGAGGAGCACTTTATGGACAAGGTTTCGCAGATCGCTTTTTCAGGTAACTAACAGGAAAAGGTTATCTGCGTAACGTTGTCAATAAAGTGCCCCTCCTCATATGGTGTTTATATTCATTCTGTCAACTTTTCCAAGTAATTTTAACATACTATTGTTCCGTGTGTACTGTACGTATCGCAGCTAGTGCATATAATGATGTCAATGTTAGTCTATGGAATCAAAGTGTCGTGAATTCATATTATTTACTTCTTGTCCATGTTGATAAGAATTACTTAGTCATATTTACAATAGGCGATGGGAGGTTGCTATTATGGTAAAGATATGTATTGTATTAGATTAATATAATTACATATATTGGGTACCATACAATATCGTAGATTTTGTGAAAATACGTTTAACATTCGAAAGTATCATTACTTGAAAAAAGAAAATTCACGGATCGAAAGACAATACTCTTTCTGTGCCACAGGAGAAAAAAAAGAGAATCTTTCTTTCTTGACTCTGAAAAGAAATAATGCTGTCACCCACAAAAGGTTTAGTGTTCTACCAATGTGCACCCCCCCCCCCCCCCCCCCCCCCCTCTTTACCTGGGACTTCTACCGTTCGTGGAAGACGTTGTAATTGCCAACTTCTAACCTTTAACAATTATTGACAGGCTCTTGGTGTAAAGAGCGTTCATTTCTGTTGGCAATAAGGTCAAGATCAATCTTAGCTGTGACTTAAGACTTCTATTATTTATTTTTATTTCTATTTTTATATTTGTTTGTGAATGTCTTGGGAGTATTACATTACAGTTTTTATCATATCTTACATTTTCAGTGACCATCTTTTTCCCAACACTATTATATATACAGTATATAATATATATATATATATATATATATATATATATATATATATATATATATATATATATACCCGCGGCGAGTAAGAGACATGAGAGGCATCTCGCTAGACAGCTTCAAGAGAGCTCTCGATGTCGAACTACAAAAAGTGCCAGACGAGCCCATCTTCGCAAGGGAGCGCTCCGCCCCTTCGAATAGTCCGCTGCACCAATTCTCAAACAACAACAAAGGGCGGTGCGCTCCTCGGTGCCACTAGCAAGAGGGGCGAACTCCACATAGGTGATCATAGGTAGGTATATATGTATATATGTGTGTGTGTGTACGTGTCATAATGCGTCGTAGTCCTCAAGGTGTTAACAAATCACTGATGACATATGTGCCTAGCCACACGTGGATTACTAGCACTGTGTTATGTAGTTGTCAAATACACTGAATAATAAACTATTCACATTTTATATACAGGAAATAATTAATGCACTTCTGGCCAACGCTTTATCAATTATCCCTGTGGTAATTGATAGAGCGTTTAAGGGGGATGGTTCACTTTTTGGTCGATTTGTTCATATAATTATGAGTTTTATAGTTTTCTTCCTAGACCTCCATTAATCTTTAAAAAAAAAACATACAGGATCCCCCTTTCAAGATACATTTGTATTTTTTTCCGAAGGCCGGTTCCTCTTAAAATATCAGGCTCCCTATCGCTCGCCAGGAAAAAATCGACACCTAAATGGCACGAAAGGTATTCAAATTGGCAACGAAATGGGGCGAAAGGTGTTAAAATCGCCAAACTAATGGGCCGAACGTCATATAACCTCAACACAAATGGGGCTTAACACGAGGGAGAAAGGGGACCAGAAAAACGACCCACCTCCCCTTGCATGTGTTATTCCAATATTATACAGTATATCACATATGATACTGAGGCCGGCTACCACAAATGGGTTATGTATATGCAAATTCATAATTTTGCTGATATGAAACAACACGAGATTAAATTAATTATGTGTATTAGAGAAAATTATATGGGAGGGTTGCCTGCATATGAGTTATGTATTAAGGGGGTGACCTGCTTTTGTTTTCTCCTTTTCTCTCTTAGGCCTGCTCTGGCTTGTATTCATTTGGCCCCATTCGATCTTGAATAAAGTTAGATATTCGTACCCTTTTTATCAGTCTAAAGTATGAAGATACAAATGTTGTGTGTGCCACATTTCACAATACCGATTTGTTTATCGCAGATGCTTGATAATGAAGAAATGGCGCCCTGAATAATTAACTAATGTGCACGTTGCAAGCCATAAAATATCTTAAGATGTTTTAGCAAAATATAATTACTTTTTTCTAGTGACAATTTGGTAAAGTTTCTTTCAATAATACAAGCGCAAACTAATAGAGATAAAAATGTGTATTAAATATCATGTTCAGTTTGGTTGGCAAATATATGCGGTGTGAATATATTAATTAATACGGTATTTCCGGCCTCAATTACGCATGCAAAACTCCAGGTGAGACTATATTATAATTCCAGCTGCAGGCTAACCGGGAAACATGACTGAGCATAATGTTAATGATAATGATATGTGGCTGGTTAATTATTATTGTATGTAAAGGGGTATTTTGGACCAGTTGTAGCTTAGAATATATATATATATATATATATATATATATATATATATATATATATATATATATATATATATATAGATAGAGAGAGAGAGAGAGTTACCGGTATAGTACCTGAAACCCAATCTCAACTTCTTTATTGATAACCATATAAGACTCTTGGGGGATATAAAGTGTGGGGAAAAAGGTATTGTAAATTAATAGAGTGGTAGAATTGATGGAGAGAACCTGGAGGGGGGGGGGGGGGGAGGTGATTGTGTTATGGTAGCGACCCTCCAGAACTAGTGATTGGTTATTTGGCTTTTTTTGTACTGCTTCCTGATTGGTCGGCTGTTGTGGGCGCCGTCTTGTTATTTTCTTCCCTGCTATGAATATTTCGCTTTCTCCGATATATCTACCACCTATTTTGTCATTGTTTCTAAAATCATGTTGATATGGATTATCTATCCCTTTCAGTATACCTATGGTTCGACTGTTTGCTTTTTATTATATAGGCCCTAAGCCGGAAAGTCCAAAAATGTGCTTGATAATGATCAGACATAAATATTTGAACAAGCACGAACAATATGTGAACAAAACTAATTAAGTCTGGCCGTGTCTATATACACCCTAGAAGCACTTTTCACTGCATACTGCAATGTTTTATAATTATATTTTACTCTTTTACCACGATTACAATAATTAGTGTTCTTCAGTGGTTTCTTGTGTATACTTGCTCCCTTAAGGAAAGCAGGTGGCACCCGTCCTTCAACATATTCCCACCCCTACTCTGTCCAACTCTCTAATACAAGAGTGAACTAATTTTTCCAGTCTTTCTTCCACTCAACAAGTAAACTGGAACTCCCTCCCTCAATCTGTCTTCCCCTCATCTTATGACTTAACTGCTGCAAGCTCCCTGTATCCAGACATTTTGAATTTGGCTTTCTATCACTCTTTCAATGGGGGGGGGGACACTTTTTACAGGCAGTTTTGCCTTTTGTCTCCATACAAATAGAAGCAACTTAAACGAGAAAACAAAAAGGAGATTGCTTTGATTCTCCCTATAACTGACTCTCCTTTATTTAGCTGTAACATTGAATATCGTCTCTCTCTCTCTCTCTCTCTCTCTCTCTCTCTCTCTCTCTCTCTCTCTCTCTCTCTCTCTCTCTCTCTCTCTCTCTCTCTCTCTCTCTCTCTCTCTCTTTCTTTCTCTGTAAGTGAACCCCCTCTTCCCTCATTCAATTTGTTTGGCCTTCTCCCCTGTCAGCCTCTTATTTCCCTTCTCAATGCCATTATTATCCACTGTATATTTAAACTCCCCCCCCCCCCCCGATTAACCCCAGAAGCTGATATATCCCTTCTCATTATTTTCGGGGAGGGGGGGGAGGCAATAGTTTGATTTTTAATTTAATTTTATCTGTCGTTTCATATTGTACCATCAAGTATCGAGAAATCAGTGGCCAAGGGATTCAATTTACTATCAGCTGCAAAAAAAAAAAAAAAAAAAATATATACGGTATATATATATATATATATATATATAACATTTTTTTTAAATAAAAAAAATAAAAAATAAAAAAAAGGTCCCACCCCTTTCTCATTCTTAAGTAAGCCATTTTAGATTTACACACACACACACACACACACACACACACTATGTCACCTACCTGTCCCTTCTCTATCACCTTTGCATCACTTATTGTACCCCTGTTAAATTGTCTTTGAAATGTTGACAGAATTCATATAAACAAAATTTGCGGAGAACTTTATTGACAACGTATCGCAGATAGCTTCTTCAGGTTACTTAAGACCTGACATGAAGAAGCTATCTATGAAACGTTGTCAATAATTTGTTCCACCTCATATGGTGTATATATTTAATGTACCCAGCCTCCATACTCTTCCCCCTACCATTTCCATCCACCCTTCCTACCTTTCCTTCATTCATTATTCCCTCTCTCTACACCCTTCCATAACCTTCCACTACCATCCACCCTTCCTACCTTCCCTTCATTCATTATTCCCTCTCTCTACACCCTTCCATAACCTTCCACTACCATCCACCCTTCTTACCTTCCCTTCATTCATTATTCCCTCTCTCTACACCCTTCCATAACCTTCCACTACCATCCACCCTTCCTACCTTCCCTTCATTCATTATTCCTTCTCTCTACACCCTTCCATAACCTTCCACTACCATCCACCCTTCCTACCTTCCCTTCATTCATTATTCCTTCTCTCTACACCCTTCCATAACCTTCCACTACCATCCACCCTTCCCTTCATTCATTACTCCTTCTCTCTACACCCTTCCATAACCTTCCACTACCATCCACCCTTCCTACCTTCCCTTCATTCATTATTCCCTCTCTCTACACCCTTCCATAACCTTCCACTACCATCCACCCTTCCTACCTTCCCTTCATTCATTATTTCCTCTCTCTACACCCTTCCATAACCTTCCACTACCATCCACCCTTCCTTCATTCATTATTCACTCTCTCTACACCCTTCCATAACCTGCCACTACCATCCACCCTTCCTACCTTCCCTTCATTCATTATTCCGTCTCTATACACCCTTCCATAACCATCCACCCTTCCTACCTTCCCTTCATTCATTATTCCCTCTCTCTACACCCTTCCATAACCTTCCACTACCATCCACCCTTCCTACCTTCCCTTCATTCATTATTCCCTCTCTCTACACCCTTCCATAACCTTCCACTACCATCCACCCTTCCTACCTTCCCTTCATTCATTATTCCCTCTCTCTACACCCTTCCATAACCTTCCACTACCATCCACCCTTCTTACCTTCCCTTCATTCATTATTCCTTCTCTCTACACCCTTCCATAACCTTCCACTACCATCCACCCTTCCTACCTTCCCTTCATTCATTATTCCCTCTCTACACCCTTCCACTACCATCCACCCTTCTTACCTTCCCTTCATTCATTATTCCTTCTCTCTACACCCTTCCATAACCTTCCACTACCATCCACCCTTCCTACCTTCCCTTCATTCATTATTCCTTCTCTCTACACCCTTCCATAACCTTCCACTACCATCCACCCTTCCTACCTTTCCTTCATTCATTATTCCCTCTCTCTACACCCTTCCATAACCTTCCACTACCATCCACCCTTCCTACCTTCCCTTCATTCAGTATTTCCTCTCTCTACACCCTTCCATAACCTTCCACTACCATCCACCCTTCCCTTCATTCAGTATTTCCTCTCTCTACACCCTTCCATAACCTTCCACTACCATCCACCCTTCCTACCTTCCCTTCATTCAGTATTTCCTCTCTCTACACCCTTCCTACCTTCCCTTCATTCAGTATTTCCTCTCTCTACACCCTTCCATAACCTTCCACTACCATCCACCCTTCCTACCTTCCCTTCATTCAGTATTCCCTCTCTCTACACCCTTCCATAACCTTCCACTACCATCCACCCTTCCTACCTTCCCTTCATTCAGTATTTCCTCTCTCTACACCCTTCCATAACCTTCCACTACCATCCACCCTTCCTACCTTCCCTTCATTCATTATTCCTTCTCTCTTAATGAGGGTAGCGTTCATTTATTAGTTTATTAGTTTATTTGTTTGTTATTGTTTTAATTTCCTCCTTTGACCCCCACCAATCCTCAAGATCCCCCTTCGAGATATGTACATTTTTTCGGCAAAATTTACAGGCTATCACTCGCCAGGAGAAAATCGACACCCAAATGACACGTAAGGTCTTGATATTGATAAAGAAATGTGATAAAAGGTCTTAAATCGACTAAATAATAGGGAAAACGTCTTAAAATCTCAAACTAATGGGGCTAAGTATGAGAGAGAAGGGGGTCCAGAAAAAAAACACTACCTCCCTCCCTCTAAACCCATCATTACTGGTCCTCCTTCCTCCTGATCCTTCCCTACCCTCCCCTCCCTCCGGCCCTCCCTCCCCTCCACTTCAACGTACAAGAGGATATTACCACTGGACGATGGAGGCAGCCCCCTCTTGTGACTACCCCAGTGTAGCATTACCAGGGGGAGGGAGAGAGAGAGGTAGAGGGAGATAGATAGAGAGAGAGAGTGTGAGAGAGTGAGAAAGAGACAGTGAGAGAAAAGATCAGAGAGAGACCGAAATAGAATCACATCCAGGGAGAAGTAAAGCAGAGAACACAGCGTAACAAAAACACAACAGGGAATGCTGTACAGAAAAAAGATCCGAGAAAGATATTGGTGAAGTGGAAGAGAGAGAGAGGGAGAGAGAGCTGCCCTTGTAGAACCTCTCTGCTATATAACCCATTATGAACGCCAGTTCATACCAACATATATTAAAATGTGGAACAAACTTATCATAAACTACTCATGTCATCAATTTTACACAATTCAAATATTTAAATACTTTGTAAATTCTTGGCCTAAAAACTGTTATGCCACTCGAGAAGAAACACACTGTCACAAAATAACTCCTTAACGTAAAATGGTTAGGCTTTAAGATAGGTAGTTTGTTAGCACTTATTTCTTTAGCCTGTAAGATATTGACAATCTTACTATCCATTGCAAAATTTAGGCAAAAGTATATAAAGAGAGAGAGAGAGAGCTGAGAGCAACACACGATAACTTCAAGCGGTGGGGATAGTCAAAGGTGTTGAGGGATTATAAAAAGAAAAACAAACATTGGTAGAGTGAAAGAATTGAGGGCATGGAGAGAGAGAGAGAGAGAGAGAATGAGTGAGGGAGGTTGGTAAGTAGATTGCTTGGTAGGTAAGATTCGTCAGTGGTAAGATAACAGTGTATCATTACCAGTTGGAGAGAGAGAGAGACGAAATCCAATGTTACAGCAAAATATTCTTCAAACAGCCGTGGGAAGAGAGAGACCAGAGGGATTTTGTCAAAGTTCCTAGTATTTGTTATCAACATTACCAGTGACTAATTAAAAAATGCGAGTTCGATTTATAATTTGTAGATTTTACATGAACTATCCGAGGTATCATCATCTATGCGGATTATTTAACAGATCTGGCGATATATATACTGTATATAATAATACTTCTGAGATGTAACCAGATAATGGTAACCAGAATATGATGAAAATTACGTAATGGTGGTGAAGTGGTTGACGACATAATGTGTACAGTCCTTCCTCCTTCCTTAAATTATCTCTATCTTGTACTTCATGAGGTAACTCGATAATGTCCCTCCTCCTTCCTCCTTCTTTATCTCATTACCGACTACCTCCCTTGGTTCCTTACCTTTGTTCTCCATGCAACTTAAACCTTATGTAAGCTGATAATCCACCCCCTTAATCTCCCGGTGTGTTCCTAAGCTTCTGCCTGTACAGGCGTCGCCGTATCCGCGTCTCGTTTCTATTTTCGCTTGTCTTTTTCCGGTTTCGCGCCGACCCCCCCACTCCCCCCGCCCCCGTTTCTGCGTCTCTTTTCCCGAGTTTGCGTCTTCTCTGTACTTGCGGGGTTTTTCTCATTCGTGTCTCTTCTCCGTATCCGTGTCTGTTGTCCGTATTTGCCTCTCATCTCCGTATTCGCGTCTCTTTCCGTATCCGTGTCTGTTGTCCGTATTTGCCTCTCATCTCCGTATTTGCATTTCTTCTCCGTATTCGTGTCTTTTTATTGTGTCTTATCTATGTGTGTATATCTTCTACGTGTCTGTACCTTTTTCATACGTATGTGTCCATATTCGAAATTCTTTAAATAATAAGAATTACTCGGAAGGCTGTACGATATTTGAACACCTACGACCAAATGAATGTAATCAATATAGACATAGAATTGTACTATTTCAGATAATTTTATAGATGATATATATCAGGTTATCAAAGTCTACGTTCTCTCTCTCTCTCTCTCTCTCTCTCCCTCCCTCCCTCCCTCCAGTATTTGAGAGATGAAGAGGGTGAGAATATGTTTGAGGTAACTTTTGTATTTTCCCCCCGACTGGCTGGTTGGCTGTTCATCTGTCATGCAGGGAGGGCTCTCGTTCAGGCCTCCCATAAAAGATCCTCACCGAGAGCCCAGATCAAATAAAACCCCCATTTGCTTTTCATTATCATTCTTTATCCGGCGCCAGAGTTTTGTCTAGGAATCACTAATATTTATCGACCTATCTCAACCCTGTGTGATCCGAGGAAAGGTCTTCTTGGTGCTCCTCTTTCCGTCCATTAGTTTGTGTTTTTTAATACGTTTCACCCGATTAGTTTGACGATAATATGTTTCATCCCATGCAAGTTTCGATTTGTTGTTATGGTTGCCCTCATACCAATATTTTTTGTTATGGTTGCCCTCATACCAATATTTGTTGTTATGGTTGCCCTCATACCAATATTTTTTGTTATGGTTGCCCTCATACCAATATTTTTTGTTATGGTTGCCCTCATACCAATATTTTTTGTTATGGTTGCCCTCATACCAATATTTTTTGTTATGGTTGCCCTCATACCAATATTTTTTTATTAGGTTAGGTAAAGTTAGAATTTCAACTAGACACTGATTAACCGTAGCTGGTTCTGGTTGATTTGCCCCTGGTGTAAACTACTGGTTGAAATGGTCTACTTGCTGGTCGAATATACAGTTACTATTATCAACAATTACGATCGTGTTTCACATTCATTGGCATAACAACAAAATTGGAAGAGTACCAACACAGACGGTGCTCTGGAAATAAGAAGTAAGAATAATACGTACTAAAGTCTACAAGTCTCTTCAGAGCTCGTGCATAAGAAATATTTTAATACAGAAAAGTCTTCTTGCCTTGCGCTTTCAGATGTAGTAACACAAAGCATGAATAAATACATAGATTAAAAATACCTGGAAGCGTACCACTTTACGAGTAGTGCAAAGAGAAACATAAATACTAGAAATAAAGAAAGGCTTTGCAAACGCTCGCCTTCAGAAGTACAATGCCAAAAATGTGGAGTTGGTCGGTGCAGCATAATTATCAGTCAATATGAGCCTGAGGGAGGTACAAAGGAAAGAATGGTCCGAACAAATATATACAGGCAAGCAGAGAGAGAGAGAGGAGAGGAGAGGAGGGAAAGGGAGGGGAGAGGGGTGGAGAGAGGGAGGAAGGGAAAAGAATGGAGGAGGGAAAGGGAGAAGAGTGGGAGAGGGAGGGAGGGGTGAAGAGGGGGAGGAAGGAAAAAGAATGGAGGAGGGAGGGAAGGGATAAAAGAGGAAGGAAGGGGTGAAGATGAGGTGGAGGAGAAGAGAGGGAAGAATGGGAGAGTACAGAAGGGGCGAAGAGAGGAAGAGAGGAGGGAAAGGGTGACGAGTGTAACAGGGAGGGAGGGGTAAAGAGGAGGTGGGGGAGCAGAGAGAGAGAAAGAGATAAGTGCACACTGTAAACATTGAACGATTAATTGTAACAAATATTATACATATATATAATGTTTCAATGATTATTAATTTGAGCTTGTAAACAATAAAAAACACTTTATGTGTATATTTTGTGTTGGAAGAAAACGTGCAATTTTCACAGTCAGGTGAAGCAACGATAAACGAAAAGACCGAGTACTGAGGGGACTACATTGAGAGAGGGGACACAGCTTAGGAGGGGATTGACTCTAATGAGGGGAGAACAGAGGCTAATAAAGATCAACCCGTGGGGAAGGACTTAGGGGGAGGATTGTATTTATTTGTTCATATATTTATGGATTTGTTATTTTCTTTACTTTCCTTCGAAGGACTACATCAAGATTTAAAAAAAAAATATAACCCCAAGACCCCCTTTCGAGATAATGTTTTACTTTTTTCGGTGTAAAATGTCCCTCCAAAATTACAGGCTCGCTTTCGCTCGCTAGGAAAAAAAAATCAACACCTAAATAACACGCAAGGTTGCAAATTGACATAAATGAGGCGAAAGGTCTTGAAATCGCTAAAATAACAGGGTGAATGTCTTAACATTTTCAAATAAATAAGGACTACACTTGAGGGAGAAGGGAGTCCAGAAAAAAACTAAAAAATCCCAAGTGACAATCCCCTCTCAATAAAGGGTTCGGGGCCAGAGTTGACAAAGGGCATCAGTTGAAGGGGGGGGGGGGGGAGAGAGAGATTAATTCATTCGGTACCGGGGACGTCCTTTTTCTTCATATTCTGGCAACTGTTAGACGACTTTCTTCAGCTTAGGAAGGACCTTAGCAATTAAAAGCAAAACAAACAAAAGTTACCATACTAAGTACTGAGATGTATTTTCTTTCTCCCAATTGAGAGTAATCCTGAGCTAGTACTGTCACGTAAGAAACACACACACACACATTCACACTCAATCTCACACTCTCACACACTCACACTCTCTCTCAATCTCTCTCTTTGCTATAACACACACACACACGCACGCACTCTATCTACCATAACAAGTGTAGGGCTCAACATGTACAGTATAGGGGGAGGTTTTGGCGTCAACATGTACAGTATAGGGGGAGGTTTTGGCGTCACTTTGATTTGAAATTATGATCGTGCGGACGAAAATAAAAAGGGGGAAGCACCATCACACAACTGGAGACTAACGAAGAGAGAAAGAGAGAGAGAGAGAGAGAGGGGGGGGGGGGGGGGTAATGGGTAGACATCCTTCGTACGCAGAATAAAATCGGCTAATGGTTGCACGAAGATAATGAGAAGGACGTTGCCGGTACAGGAGTTAAACCATTGAAAACAAAACTAATTAGGATAGAGTATGATTATATTTTATAGGATATCAGCAGCCAATGCATTTTGCTACTAAAATTGCACATATGATACCGGCTTTAACACACTCCCTTTGATCTTGGCCTGTATATCATAACATCAAAAGTAACCAACCCTCCAGTCATAAGTTCAGCGTATCTGTTTTCACATTCCAGCCAATCCCACTACTGCAACATTCGGGATTTTTGCGACAGGTGTTAAAATATGTACACGTAAATGGCCAATGTGTGTTCATCATAGTGTATCAGTTACGGTTTGTGTTCATATTAGTGCATCGATCATATTTTATGTAGCCTACACTCGGATACCATAGTCTCTAGCCCACTCATACAAATTTGTGGACTTCACTTATTTCTAATTATGGAAGTATATTTCTGGTAACGAATTTATGAATATAATTTTCTAAACATAAACTACAAAACTATATATACTAGTTGTTTAATAGCAAGTACTGTTATATCCAAAAATCAAACCAGAGAATTATAATTGCATACAAAAAAACAAAGGGGGTCCAGGAAATCTTATGAGTGGGCTAGAGACTATGGCATCAGAGTGTACATACTAGTGCATCCATGAAACTATGTTCATGTTTTATAAAGAGTTCCGGCCGAGCAGACTATGACGTGTGATTTGTATATATATGTTTGTTTAATCTTGTTTGTATTTATATATATACTCAGACACATACCCCATTGCTGGGGGTGGCCGACACGAGACAGAGCCCGAACAGAAACAACATTTAAGGTTCTTATTATCAGGGTCCGAGACCACTCACGTTCTCTCGCACATTTCTCTGTCTCATCGAGTAGGATAATATTATTATACAAAGGCAGGAGGATTCCTAGCCCCCTGCCCCCAGAAGGAAAAGTACGACCGTAAAAGAGACAGACATAAACAGCTAAGGTTGGGTAGAGGATGCCAAACCTCACTCTGGATAGGACCGGTCCTCACCCACTCTTTACTATTAGTTTAGGTCATTGTATTTCATTATGGCAATAAAACTTGAACTTGAACTTTTATGTTCAAGACTAGTGCATCGATCATTTTTTTATGCAGTATATTTTGTGTGTTTTGCCTTTCAATATTTTACCTTTCTCTAAAATAACATCTGAGATGAAGCTGCAGATGAGGGGTTGGTGCTTCTGAATGCTTGTGTGCTTGCTTTGGGGGGGGGGGGGGGGTAGGCTTGATGTAGGTGTAGAGTGCACTGGAGTGATAACCTAAGTTGAAATTATGGTGATATGCCACGACTTTTGACCGTGACTGTACGAACTGCCCGAACAATCCCTGAAAATCAAGGTTTATCCGAACCAGGTGGGACGTACAGTACTAGGTGGGGGCTTAGGAGACCAATTAGCGAGGTACACGGGACAAACAGACTTAGTGTTTCTTTTTATGGTGCGTTGGGGAAGAGAGAGTGTTCTTGATTGGTCTGTGAGTGTGGGTGTGATCGAGGGAATACCTGATTGGTTTGTATATGTGTGTATGTGTGTGTGATCGAATGTATACCCGATTGGTCTGTATACTGTATGGGTGTGTGTGTATGTGTGTGTGTTGTGTGGGTATATGTGTGATCGAATGTATACCTGATTGGTCTGCGCTTGTTTGTATGTATTTGATCGAGAGTATTATACAGTATGATTGGCCTGCGTGTGCGTGCGAATGTGTGTGTTAATGCTCTCTCTCTCTCTCTCTCTCTCTCTCTCTCTCTCTCTCTCTCTCTCTCTCTCTCTCTCCCAGAATGCCACATCATCAACACGTCATCCACAAAACGAACCGTACAGGATTTTTTTTAGTAAACTCCCAAAGTCATAAACCGCTATCTCCCCGTTATTATGTTTCCGAAGTAGACATAAACAACACATACCCTACTCTGTTTACGATGGTGGTTTACAGTAGACATAAACAATACATACCCTACTCTGTTTACGATGGTGGTTTACAGTAGACATAAACAACACATACCCTACTCTGTTTACGATGGTGGTTTACAGTAGACATAAACAACACATACCCTACTCTGTTTACGATGGTGGTTTACAGTAGACATAAACAATACATACCCTACTCTGTTTACGATGGTGGTTTACAGTAGACATAAACAACACATACCCTACTCTGTTTACGATGGTGGTTTACAGTAGACATAAACAATACATACCCTACTCTGTTTACGATGGTGGTTTACAGTAGACATAAACAACACCATACCCTACTCTGTTTACGATGGTGGTTTACAGTAGACATAAACAACACATACCCTACTCTGTTTACGATGGTGGTTTACAGTAGACATAAACAATACATACCCTACTCTGTTTACGATGGTGGTTTACAGTAGACATAAACAACAACACATACCCTACTCTGTTTACGATGGTGGTTTACAGTAGACATAAACAACACATACCCTACTCTGTTTACGATGGTGGTTTACAGTAGACATAAACACACATACCCTACTCTGTTTACGATGGTGGTTTACAGTAGACATAAACAACACATACCCTACTCTGTTTACGATGGTGGTTTACAGTAGACATAACAACAAACATACCCTACTCTGTTTACGATGGTGGTTTACAGTAGACATAAACAATACATACCCTACTCTGTTTACGATGGTGGTTTACAGTAGACATAAACAACACATACCCTACTCTGTTTACGATGGTGGTTTACAGTAGACATAAACAACACATACCCTACTCTGTTTACGATGGTGGTTTACAGTAGACATAAACACACATACCCTACTCTGTTTACGATGGTGGTTTACAGTAGACTAAAACAACACATACCCTACTCTGTTTACGATGGTGGTTTACAGTAGACATAAACAACACATACCCTACTCTGTTTACGATGGTGGTTTACAGTAGACATAAAACAACATACCCTACTCTGTTTACGATGGTGGTTTACAGTAGACATAAACAACACATACCCTACTCTGTTTACGATGGTGGTTTACAGTAGACATAAACAACACATACCCTACTCTGTTTACGATGGTGGTTTACAGTAGACATAAACAACACATACCCTACTCTGTTTACGATGGTGGTTTACAGTAGACATAAACAACACATACCCTACTCTGTTTACGATGGTGGTTTACAGTAGACATAAACAATACATACCCTACTATGTTTACGATGGTGGTTTACAGTAGACATAAACAATACATACCCTACTCTGTTTACGATGGTGGTTTACAGTAGACATAAACAACACATACCCTACTCTGTTTACGATGGTGGTTTACAGTAGAAATAAACAATACATACCCTACTCTGTTTACGATGGTGGTTTACAGTAGACATAAACAACACATACCCTACTCTGTTTACGATGGTGGTTTACAGTAGACATAAACAACACATACCCTACTCTGTTTACGATGGTGGTTTACAGTAGACATAAACAACACATACCCTACTCTGTTTACGATGGTGGTTTACAGTAGACATAAACAATACATACCCTACTCTGTTTACGATGGTGGTTTACAGTAGACATAAACAATACATACCCTACTCTGTTTACGATGGTGGTTTACAGTAGACATAAACAACACATACCCTACTCTGTTTACGATGGTGGTTTACAGTAGACATAAACAATACATACCCTACTCTGTTTACGATGGTGGTTTACAGTAGACATAAACAATACATACCCTACTCTGTTTACGATGGTGGTTTACAGTAGACATAAACAACACATACCCTACTCTGTTTACGATGGTGGTTTACAGTAGATATAAACAATACATACCCTACTCTGTTTACGATGGTGGTTTACAGTAGACATAAACAACACATACCCTACTCTGTTTACGATGGTGGTTTACAGTAGACATAAACAACACATACCCTACTCTGTTTACGATGGTGGTTTACAGTAGACATAAACAACACATACCCTACTCTGTTTACGATGGTGGTTTACAGTAGACATAAACAATACATACCCTACTCTGTTTACGATGGTGGTTTACAGTAGACATAAACAATACATACCCTACTCTGTTTACGATGGTGGTTTACAGTAGACATAAACAACACATACCCTACTCTGTTTACGATGGTGGTTTACAGTAGACATAAACAATACATACCCTACTCTGTTTACGATGGTGGTTTACAGTAGACATAAACAACACATACCCTACTCTGTTTACGATGGTGGTTTACAGTAGACATAAACAATACATACCCTACTCTGTTTACGATGGTGGTTTACAGTAGACATAAACAATACATACCCTACTCTGTTTACGATGGTGGTTTACAGTTTTAAAGGCCCTCTTATTGTAACCTACACGGGGAATGACGAAATAAACACGCCACTGGAAACATGTAAAGGTTGGCATCTATATAAATCTAGGTTAATCTGCTTCGGTGAGATAATAATAACACAACATGTAAATATAACACAATATCTGTGATCCAGTATCAGTATTACACACACATATACGCAAGTAAATATATATATACACACACACACACACACACAGTGACACACAGGCACAAGCAAATACACACACGCATATGCAGACACACACGCATTCACAAGCAAACACACACAAGCAAGCGCGCACACACACACACACACAAACAAACTAACAAACACTGCCCAAGATAACATACACAAACAGCACCAAGATTCTTGATGTAAACATAGCTCCACCGAGAACGCTAGTATATTTGCGCTTTGTAAGATAACAAAATACATGCAGGGGAGCTGTTTACACTACTGTGCCACAAACATACAAGTTAACTTTCCTCACTTGGATATGTAAATCCAAGTTTAATATATGCTATAATTTTCACTTGGGTATTTCAATCTAAGGTGTTCAGTGGCAACTTTAATGCTGTATATTATAAATTTAATGTACTCTAATTTTCATTAGGTAAGTTAGGCTGGTCATTGTATCCATTGTTTAATTAACTTGCTAATCAGGAATGGGAAGATTAGGCAAATCCGAGAAATAAAATTAAATTTGACTTTCTTTACAAAATCTAGTTGTATTATGCAGATTGATCATATGACCGCTGTATTACTGCTTAGTTGCTAGCCCCAAAAACCCATGCAGCAATATTCTTAATAGTTATTTTTCTCATTGTGAAACAGGAGTGGAGGTGGCAATGGATTCTACAGCAATACTATAATTGTTTATCTTAACCAAGTGAGAATTTTCATTCCTACCTCATGTTTTCTTGAAAATTGCGGAATAAGAAACTACTAAATTTTGGTTTTAAAGTGTTTCATAATTGACGAGATCATAAAGAGTATACAGAACAGAAGTGTATTAAAATGTAAAACTTGCAAACCAAGACTTGGACAAAGACAATATAAAGGCAAAATAACTAATTATACAAATTGCGATGTGGAAACAACGCTTACTAAAATAAAATTTATGAAATAAAAGAACACAATCCACCACATTTCTCACTTGGTTAAAATGGACAGAGTACAGTGTAGCGGTGACTCAACTGGCAGACTATACAACAACCCAAGGGAAGGTGTGGAAGAGTTAAATGTCTGGCGCTGCAGTACCGGTATCTACTGTATTTAAGTTAAATGTCTGGCGCTCCAGTACCGGTATCTACTGTATGTAAGTTAAATGTCTGGCGCTGTAGTACCGGTATCTACTGTATGTAAGTTAAATGTCTGGCGCTGCAGTACCGGTATCTACTGTATGTAAGTTAAATGTCTGGCGCTGCAGTACCGGTATCTACTGTATGTAAGTTAAATGTCTGGCGCTGTAGTACCGGTATCTACTGTATGTAAGTTAAATGTCTGGCGCTGTAGTACCGGTATCTACTGTATGTAAGTTAAATGTCTGGCGCTGCAGTACCGGTATCTACTGTATGTAAGTTAAATGTCTGGCGCTGCAGTACCGGTATCTACTGTATGTAAGTTAAATGTCTGGCGCTGTAGTACCGGTATCTACTGTATGTAAGTTAAATGTCTGGCGCTGCAGTACCGGTATCTACTGTATGTAAGTTAAATGTCTGGCGCTGCAGTACCGGTATCTACTGTATGTAAGTTTAAATGTCTGGCGCTGTAGTACCGGTATCTACTGTATGTAAGTTAAATGTCTGGCGCTGCAGTACCGGTATCTACTGTATGTAAGTTAAATGTCTGGCGCTGCAGTACCGGTATCTACTGTATGTAAGTTAAATGTCTGGCGCTGTAGTACCGGTATCTACTGTATGTAAGTTAAATGTCTGGCGCTGCAGTACCGGTATCTACTGTATGTAAGTTAAATGTCTGGCGCTGCAGTACCGGTATCTACTGTATGTAAGTTAAATGTCTGGCGCTGCAGTACCGGTATCTACTGTATGTAAGTTAAATGTCTGGCGCTGCAGTACCGGTATCTACTGTATGTAAGTTAAATGTCTGGCGCTGTAGTACCGGTATCTACTGTATGTAAGTTAAATGTCTTGCGCTGTAGTACCGGTATCTACTGTATGTAAGTTAAATGTCTGGCGCTGCAGTACCGGTATCTACTGTATGTAAGTTAAATGTCTGGCGCTGCAGTACCGGTATCTACTGTATGTAAGTTAAATGTCTGGCGCTGTAATACCGGTATCTACTGTATGTAAGTTAAATGTCTGGCGCGTATGTAAGTTAAATGTCTGGCGCTGCAGTACCGGTATCTACTGTATGTAAGTTAAATGTCTGGCGCTGTAGTACCGGTATCTACTGTATGTAAGTTAAATGTCTGGCGCTGCAGTACCGGTATCTACTGTATGTAAGTTAAATGTCTGGCGCTGCAGTACCGGTATCTACTGTATGTAAGTTAAATGTCTGGCGCTGTAGTACCGGTATCTACTGTATGTAAGTTAAATGTCTGGCGCTGCAGTACCGGTATCTACTGTATGTAAGTTAAATGTCTGGCGCTGCAGTACCGGTATCTACTGTATGTAAGTTAAATGTCTGGCGCTGTAGTACCGGTATCTACTGTATGTAAGTTAAATGTCTGGCGCTGCAGTACCGGTATCTACTGTATGTAAGTTAAATGTCTGGCGCTGCAGTACCGGTATCTACTGTATGTAAGTTAAATGTCTGGCGCTGCAGTACGGTATCTACTGTATGTAAGTTAAATGTCTGGCGCTGCAGTACCGGTATCTACTGTATGTAAGTTAAATGTCTGGCGCTGTAGTACCGGTATCTACTGTATGTAAGTTAAATGTCTTGCGCTGTAGTACCGGTATCTACTGTATGTAAGTTAAATGTCTGGCGCTGCAGTACCGGTATCTACTGTATGTAAGTTAAATGTCTGGCGCTGCAGTACCGGTATCTACTGTATGTAAGTTAAATGTCTGGCGCTGTAATACCGGTATCTACTGTATGTAAGTTAAATGTCTGGCGCGTATGTAAGTTAAATGTCTGGCGCTGCAGTACCGGTATCTACTGTATGTAAGTTAAATGTCTGGCGCTGCAGTACCGGTATCTACTGTATGTAAGTTAAATGTCTGGCGCTGCAGTACCGGTATCTACTGTATGTAAGTTAAATGTCTGGCGCTGTAGTACCGGTATCTACTGTATGTAAGTTAAATGTCTGGCGCTGCAGTACCGGTATCTACTGTATGTAAGTTAAATGTCTGGCGCTGCAGTACCGGTATCTACTGTATGTAAGTTAAATGTCTGGCGCTGCAGTACCGGTATCTACTGTATGTAAGTTAAATGTCTGGCGCTGCAGTACCGGTATCTACTGTATGTAAGTTAAAATTCTGACTTTTATTAGGTTAGTTTCTTAAGGGAGCCCACCTCGCTTGGTTTTTTCCTTTCTCTCCCTCTGTCTTTAGCTTGTATCCATTCAGCCTACTGTTTTAAGACGTTTACCCCCATTCAGGTGTCAATATTTTCCTGGCGAGCGGTAGCGAGCCACCATATATATATTTTTGTTTTGACAGCAAGCTAAATTTGTACATTTTCGATAGAAAAATGTCTCCGGCGAAGCCGGATTTCTGCATATAATGCTGGCTCGCTATCGCTCACCAGGAAGAAATCCACACCTGGATGGGAATAAAAGTCTTAAAACAGTTGGCTGAATGGGGCCGAATGGATACAAGCCAGAGAAAGAGAGAAAAAGAAAGATAAAACAAAGCAGGTGACCCCCCTTAACCCAATTGCAATTGGAGTAAGATTGCTATAATTTTATATGATATACAATCTTACTTCTATTTTTAAAAAGGTTTGTAAAGCCCATAGCTCTTCATTAAATACATTTGTTTCACAATACCATAATTGTTAAAGACTTGGGAAGAAAGTCAAGACTGAATACATATAGGCTGGATTATACTCTGATACATTATGACACTTTAGTGGGATATCAAAAATAACTATGGATTTTGTGAAAGACAATATTTCTAGTTTGGATCATTAGTGTTTATTTGCCGCTGATGGTAATTAAATTCCTTGGCACCTATAGTGTTTCTTTTCAACTGACGGTAAATTGCAAAGTTCCCATAGAGATTATTTATTTTGAAGATTTTGTAGTGAAATGTGGTGCTAATTATTTAACTTGTCTTAATATGATGCACACTCGTAGTTTCGTATATTTTAATTACTGTAAGTAAAGACAAATTAGCTGCCTAGGGATTCAATTTATTGTCAGTTGAAAAGTATAGTTTCTAGATACCTGCTGGAGAAATAGGAAAGTTTCAGTTATATTAATTCAAAGTTTTCATTAACACATTAAGTTTTCAAGTCATAATAGCTGTATAATCATGAAGGGGACATACGGTAGCAGTTAACATCTGCAGGAAAAATAGACAATAGTTAATTAGATAAGAGGGGAATGTTGAGAAAGAAGCAGATTATAAGGAATAGGTTAGATAGAGAGGCTAGGGTGGGTTTGGAATACAAATTAAACAGTTGGCTACAGTCACATAATCAGATTGCAGAATAGCTTGACATTTGTGGAAGCAAAAGTAGAAGTGTAGTAGAGAAATTGGTGGTATCGTTGGTGAGAGTAATGCGTAGCGGAGATCTCGAATAGTCTGATATTGGTTAGTGGCAAAACGAGGAAACTGGAGCCTTTGTGGTGTAGTAATTATTTTAAGTTAAGTTCAACAGGAAGTTAAAGTGAATAACTTTTGAGAATTTTACAGCAAATGTAAATACAGATTGAAGTATAGTACAGTACTGGGGAGAAGCTTACTGTTACTAATGTAGACCAGTAAGAAAGGCTGATAGTGATAAAATCATAAGTTGTGGCAGCAAAATGTTTACCTGCATCAAGAAAAGGGAAGTTAGTGATTTGGCATGTAGAATTTGACAACTGATTAAACCAGTAAAAAGATTAAAGGCAAGGGAAAGGGTAAATATTGGGGTAGGACAAAGTAAAGGGGTAGTCTTAAAGAGTTAGAATTAATAAGTGCGGTTTCTCCCAGGTGCTGTACGGGAGGATGCTTGGAAGTTGGACGTGGACCTGCAAGGGCTTGGCAGATGATGTCCTACAGGTTTCATTGGTAAGATTGAGACAGATTGTACAGTATTGGACAACTGGTTACTTTAAGTTTTTGTCTATAAATCCTCTTTATAGATTATTTGGAAAAGGTCTCAATTCAATGACAGGTTGTAAACAATCCGAGCCATCTACATCAGTATATACATGGTTAACCCCTTCTGTACCAGCGACGTCTTTTTAACTTTATTCTGGCTATTAGACAATTTTATTCAGTTCAAAAAGGGCCTCCAGCAATTAACAGGCTTTGAACTAACTGGCTTAACCCTTTCTACTACCACAGATCCTTCTTAAACAATTTAAACTGCAACAAATTGTCTAAATATAGCCAGAATAAAATTAAGACGACTTTGCCGGTACAGTATGGGTTAAAAACCAGGGGTTAGGCTACTGTATTGAGGCTTTTAGCATTATTAGTGAAAATTATGAAAGCTGAAAATATTGGCCTACATATGCAGGTCTCCTAACAGTTAGCTATCATACTTACAGCACCCATAAGTATGTTTATGGTATTCTAGTCTTTGCCTATCATGTTAAGTATACTTTCATCTTATTTGCCATATTTAGGAATTTCCAATTCATAGGCACTTAAGTCTTTCCACAATCCCAAGATTATTATTTGTTTTGTTATAATGTAAAACTTGCAAAATAAACAAACAAACAAACTTAGACGAACACAGTAAAAAGACGAAAGAACTTATCAAAATCGTTGTGTGGAAACAACACTTTAGCTAAATAATATAAATAAACAAACACAATCCACCACATAGGGTGTACATTACTACATGAGCAAGTTAATGTTAAATTCCTATCAGATTCAGTGATAGTCTCTCTAGCTGGTGCATGTGGAAATGTAGTGCTGGACTCGATTTGTTAGACTAATAGACCGTTTGGCCTTGCTGTAGTTCTTTATGTATTAATTATTATTTTACTTAAGCGTTGTTTCCACATAGCGATTTTGATTAGTTATTTTGTCTTTAATAAGTTTTGGTTTGTTTATTTTGCAAGTTTTACATTATAAAGATCTGAATCTCTTGAAAAAGGTTAGAACACAGAATGGCAAACTAGTATGGAGTTACAATGGTTAACACTTGCAAGTATAGGTTACACCCATTTGAATCTTTAATCCCAAGTTCAGAAGTATTTGGAATAGCCTACTGTATGATATAGCACTGTATTCTCTTTTAGCTTAATAATACTTATATAGGTTGAAATTTATGTGGCTAATATTAGTATAGATGTGTGTGAATTTGTATTTTATTTTTGTGTTCATTGTTTTGTTGTGTTGTCCCTATTCGGGCTCTGTCTTGAGTCGGCCACCCCCAGATTTTTGTTTTTTGGGGAAAAGTGGGGAATGGGCCTGAGTACATAAATACATACATATATACAGTACATAGCCTACAATTATTAATTTTAGTGCCCACGACTACCCATTATAAGACTAATCAAAAAATGTATCTGTACTTCAGGTGGACCCTATACCGTGAAGATTGTGGACCAGGGAGAAGATGCTTCTCGGACCTTGGCTGTGGGCTGGAGGATGTCTACCTGGCCTGGCCTTTTGGTAAGTTGCAAGTTAATAGTTCAGTTTTGTCACCGTTAGAAGTACATCCCCTATCATTGAATAAGTCACTAAAAGTTGTTTATACAGTGATGTTTACCTCAATGAGGTTTGAATCTTGCTAATAATCCTGATCCAATTTTAATGATCACTTAAAAACTTAAAATTTGCTTAATTCTTTGCTAATAAAATATGGACAGATATCATGCACTAAAATAACTTATATGACTCCGGCTTAATAATTGCAGGATTTAATTATTTTACTGAAAACTATACCACCCACTTCCACTAAGTATTTAAATTTCACATTCACACATTCAATCCAAATTTAGCATTCTCAGTTGATGTAGACATGAATCCACCCATAGCAGTAGGTTCTACTGTATGTTAACCCTCTTTGTACAATCCTACTTTTAATTATATTCTGGACAGCATCAGTATTTGCTCATTTGAAGTTGGTTTTAATTACCATACCTGTATTATTGTATTAGGTATTTTTAATTTGCAATATCTAGAGCTATTATGTGTTGGCTTCCTCCGCTTTGTAGACTCCTTTTAAAGTTTATAAATTGATTTAATGCAGTCGGGTTATATTTTTCTAAATCCCTATCCTCATTTCGTATCCAACAGATTGGTATGGATACTGGATGATGCGTAGGGATGCGGCGACCCCACCGCCCGCCACTTTGGTGGTGCAATCAGCCTCTGGAGCAGTGGACCACTGGTTCCTATTTCCAGAAAATTCCTGTGCTTGGTATGCTTCCAGCCAGGGCCCCACTGGGGTAAATAAAATAGCAAAACAGTGGTGGAACTGCCATCCGGGTGAGGGACTGCTCTGGGTCTGCTCCTTCAGTGTTCATGGTTATAATCCACTTAGTGGAAATGGCACTGTGGAGTGGGTCAGTCGGGGCATGTCTGGGAGCCTGGAGGCAGTTTCTGCCATGGCCATCCCTTTTGGGGCGCTTCCTCTGGAAGCGAGGCGTCAGATTTGATGATGATGATGATGACTGGATGATGCAGTTTTACCTCCATGCACTCCCTGCTCAATAGCAGGGCTAAGATGGGTGCCCTGATGATCAGGAACTTCAGTGAACAGTTGCCGCAGACCACCACAGCACTTGCGTCTGCCAAATAGCACTCTGGCTGGCCCGAGTCTAGAACCCTCAACCTCACGATTTGCAGGCGATTGCTCTATCGACCACGCTATGGCCTGTAGATGATTCTGCCACGTTCTCTGGACCCAAAGACCTCTCGTACCCTGAGAACCACACTCTACGGATCAGACGAGCCACCTACTGTCCAACCCCACCACCACAAGCTATGTCTACTATTGGATACCTTCCTTAGTTAAAGAAAATTCGCTAGTTTTGGATAGTGCCTTTATTATAATGAATTGGCAGTCAAGTCACAAATAATGGTTAATAGTAGTCTTGCTACTGGACTTTTTGTTTTCCCTACTTAAATACTTGGGAAGTTCACTACCAGAACATTTTGCTACAAGGACTATTTAAAGCAAACATTTATAAAGATTATTAGTAAACTATACAGTAAGCTATAAAAGTCCTCAAATTTTTGGATGAATAGTGTTGAATAATTAGGTTACTTATCAACAGTAGCTGTCAACTCTCCTCCTCACCTTGCATGAACTAACTTAACTCGGCTAACCTAAATAACCACTAACCTTCACAGCCCTTATGTCTAACAACTACCATCTAATCTATCCACATGATCTAAACTTTAATTAATATGACAGGGGTTGAGTTGACAGATCAGTTATTTTGTACTTTATATATACACTGCAAGTTTAATGAAAAAATTGCAAGAAATATTCTTAAGTAGCAAAATGTCCAAGAACCCTCAACATAGTCCAATGCTAAACTTATTTATGACTCTCCCACACTATAAGGTAATGGCAAAATTCTCCTTCAATACTCCTGAAAGCAAAAATCAGTGTCGTTCCTAATATTCATTTGGTACTAGTCCCTAGTGATTTCATATGAAAAATTTGAAAATTAGAACTTCAGCTGTTGAACCATCAGTTTTTTTAAATACTATAAACAGTTTCTTTAATACCGGTACCTAGTGAAAATTAATACTTATTGAAAATTGCCCTTGTTTTTATCTGGAAAATTCAAATGTAAATACCGGTACTTGAAAACTACGGTGTCATTTTAATGCCAGTTTTCATGATCTATTTTGCTAAAAGATCTTGACTCGTATGGTTATAGTAATGAAAATGAGAACAGTGTAATTTAGTGTGCTGATATAAGATAGCCCATTATTTGAAGTCTGCAGCAGATTCAAGAAAATTAGCCAGCAAGTCATTAATGAAAAGTCAGAAGTCCATCATTGAAAAGAGGGCTAGCCTATAATCTATTGAAAACTAATACCCAAAGTGTTAGTAATTAAGTTGACATTATACCATTTAGTCTGTAACCTATAACCTGTTGAAAAGTGACTATTGTACCATATAACCTGTTAAGTCTGAAATACAGTTTGGAAGTAGTTACCTATTCAGAAAGTGTTAAAATCAACTGCTCAGACTTTGTGAAGAAATGTGTTGACAAATGGATTTAACTTAAAAACTGTGTTAATGTGTAACGTTTTGAAAAGTAACCGATTTAAACTTATTTGATCGCCAAAAATATTTGGTACTCGGTTTTCGAAAGAATGAAGTGTCCTATAATATAGTTTTCAAGTATGATTTTGTGAGTGAGATTATAAATTTGTTTTGGGTGTACCTGCATTATAATTGAGCCAATTACAAAGATTTTGTGTGAATACTGTAATGAACAAAGGAGCTAATGGCTAATTTATATGTTTTGTGAATATTGAAAGCAAATTAACCAGTCTGCAAGTTTTTGTTGCAAGTTCAGGAGCTAAATTCTGTTGTGATAATTGAAAGTTTTGCCTGTAACATTATCTTGCTACAATAGTGAACAATATTTTTGCATTTGTACAGTATAGCCTACTCCCTTTTATCCAAAAATCACGAAGTCTATTGAAATTTTGGATAAGCAATTTTTACGTATAAAAGAGTCCCTCTATATAGTGCAAAATATGTGTACAAATGGCTAAATATACAGTTTTCAATGCATTTAATACCATTTCTAGGCTTTCTTAACTTCAAATTATCATCTAATTCAAGCTATGTCTACTTCAGAGGGGTTAAATTGATGCAATTAAGCACCTAAAGAGGCTTAAATAAGTGAAAAATATGGATAGCAAAACCTTTGGTTAATGGAAATTTTTGGATACCGGGTACTGTATTTGAATTTTGGATAAAAGGGAGTAATAATAGATTATCTAGGGTTTAATTTCATGTTTTTTTCTAAATCTTAAATACTGTACGTTCTTTACACATACCGGTAGATATTTTTGTTAGTTTTTATTTTATTTTCACATGCCAGTAGTGATTTGTAGAAGTGTCTTTATATTGTGGTTTCTGGTTTAGGGTTTGTTTTGCAATTTTCACAATCTAGTTAAAGAAATCTTTTAATTGGTATGGACGTATATACTCAGGCCCATTTTATTTATTTTTTGGAAGGGTTGGCAGACTCAATTAGTGCTGGACTGTATTCTTTGTTGGTAATATGAATAGAAACTACTGTTAGTCCTTCAGTAAATTAAGTGTACATAAAGGCCAATCAGTAAATTAATATGTACAGTACTGTATACCATTTAATATTTTAAATGTGTTTATAGCAACTGTAATTGTATTGAACCTCATTGCACTTTTGAATGTGTAGTTGCTGAACCTGAACTTGAGACTAATGCTGTTTGGAATCGGCCATATTTAAACAGATTAAAAGCTTAATGCCTAATATTAATGAGAATATGTGGTGTTGCCCACTTCATGCAAAGTAACTGGTAAAACTTGCTCACCATTAAACTATATATAAACCTGTGAGAATTAGATCATATCGCTCACATACCGGTAGTGATTTTGACCAGTTCTTAAGTCTTGATACTGAGCGGTTCCTGTTCTGGTTTGTTTGTTTTGCCAGTTCTACATTTAAGTTACGAGAATGTCCCAGAGTCTGGTATTGGCAACTGTACTATGATGAGTCTATTTAGTCTATTTTAGTATCTATCTATCTATAATATACCCTGGCACATACCGGTACCCCCTTTTTTGTTTAAAGTATGGTTTAGTCACTCAAAATTAAAGTTCCAGTACCATAACCATGATCACTAGTTGAAAAGAATTAAATTCCATAATTTGAGTTGGATTTTTCACATGAACACATATTTTCAAACTTCACGAGGTATTAGTCAGAGGAAAATGGTTGAATTTGTAAACTTAGAACCAAACTTTGAAGTTGACTGTTTAATCATGGACACTATTGAGTAGACAACTGAATCCTTGAACCTTGAATGGTATCCAATACGTGCAATAACAAGCCTGAAATGTAATGCATACCAGCCTTTAGCGTACCTTATACAAAATTTACTTCTGGGTCTGGGGGTCTTAGTGCTACATTAGTGTTTCCAGGCTTGGTGGTAGGCCTTCTGTGTGTGGAGGAAAACTTGCAAAGAAATGCTCCAATTAGGAATAAGATTTGTTTTTTATATATTCATATTTATTCACCAACCTACCAATTAACTCGCAAATAAACATAATTAATGAAATCAATGGAACAAATGACCATGCTTCACACAAAGATCAGACCGTATGGTCTGATTCCACGTCTTTTTTGGTCTACATCGTGGTGCAGCAAACTTGTCCACCAACTCCAGACTCGTTGCCAAAGTTCACTCTCGAGCCAGTCATTCAACACAAGCTCACCTTTGCGTACTATAGGCTACATGCAAATTTCTCAATTTCGGACCTCTTCCTTGGCAGAGGTACTTTTATTGTAGTACAGTACTGTATAGCACTTCTTTCCATGGTGTACCTAGTAATATCTGATATCCAGTATATACTGTATTGGTATTAATATAAACTAAAACTTGCACAATCTCTGAATAGCAAAGGTAAGCCGATCATTTGAATACAATGAAGCGTGTGGTTTTGTTTGGGTTCAGTACCAATTCAAGTACTCACTTGATAGTTATTAGTGTCCATGACTATTTTGTAATTGATATGTATGTAAACTAGGTGAATTAGAATGATTGAAGTTTGTAATGTATAATATAAGTTACCGGTATATATATTGTCTGATCTGTACTGTACTGTGTAAAGTTTGATTTTTATATTTAAATATTAATTGCCATACTGCATTGATCATGGGTCATAGGTCCCATTCAGTCCTGGTGAAGTTATTTTTCTGTTTATTCTGGCTATCCTTAGACAATTTTACTGTTGGAAGTATTAATGGTCAACAAATTAATGGAGGTATAATAAATCTACTAGACATCCTTCCTAAGCTGCATAAAATAGTCTAATAACCAGAATACTGTATAAGGAATAATGGTGTCGCCCATACTGAAGTGGTTAAACCAGGATCACACAAGCACTTTATCTTAATATATATTTTCAACACTGGTCTGGCAGCTTAAGTAGACTTTTGAACTTGTATCTACTTTAATCTTCTGTTCAGTCTAGTCTCAGATATCACTGCATTATAATAATGCTAGATTTAAGTTGTTGTAGTCTGTTTTTCCAGCTGATGGTAAATTGAACCCCTTAGCAAATTATTTCTCTAAGCCTACTCAATGAAATTTGAAACTTATGTCTGTTATATTAAGGCTGTTTCCATAATTAACATTTGCTACCAAATCTTTGTTCTAGCTGATTCATGTAAGTAAAGATGCCATATGACAATTTACCATCAGCTGGAAAAATTAGATTATCGTGTGACACTGCCTAGAGGGGTACATTCAATCTTAATGTTCTTCAAATAACTACTGTTCTCCACATTATGGTAGCTTTTGGATCACAAGGTTAAGGCTTGGTGCACATGGAGATGCAGGCAATGCACAGTTAGTTATGTATAGCAGATTAACCAGACCACTGAGCTCCATACGGTTATGCAGCACAGCAGGGCAGAAATGTTAAAATTATTTCAAACTATACATAGAATTGCGCTGGCCTGTGTCCCAATGTGCGCACTGTAATTCTTTAAAAAAAAAAAAAAAAATGTATCATTTGCCCTGCTCTGTGTTGTGGCCCCTGTGTTGCTTTAGTCTCAATGTGCACCGGGCTTCATTGTGAACAATTTGTATAGAATCATAGGTTGTATTTGAATTTTAACCATGGTCTTAAAATAATGTTCTAAATAATTACATACATTTTTGCCATAAGACCTGTTGAATTTTATATAAAATCAAAGAACGGAATATAACTAACCTAGTATGGCAAGCAGCTGCTCCAATGCAGACAATTGAGTTTATTATTTACATTTGTTATGGTGTTACAACAAACATATAAACCGAAAAATTACTAGGCCTATACGTATCGCCATAATACCGGTACAAAAGTATGTGTGGATTTATTTCATGTAAAATTTTCCGTTCATAAGCCTACTTATATAATTCGGTTAAGTTTTCAATTTGTAATTGTTTTTCATAGATACTTCTGAAATCATTTTTGAATAGTATTGTAGAGTATAATTATAGTCTTTCAACTGATGGTAAATTGTCTAATCCTCATTTAACTTAACTACAAGGACTTTGCACCAAAATATGTTGCTAATTATGAGAACTTGGCATTCCTATGATGCAGATATATTTTTCATTAGTATTTTACAGTACTGAAATTCCTTTCGGTATCGAGTAATCGGCTGCTTATTTTATTTACCATCGGTTAAAGAGATTACTTGCTGAAGGTTTTTAAAATGTTAAAGTTGTAAAATTTCATTGAATGTAAGAGGATATATATTTAATTTTTGGGATCGTTATCTTGGGCATCTAGAGATTATGACTTTATGGGTGACCTTTAGAATAGTATGTAGAATGTCAAAGTTCAATCATTCACCAGATTTTAAGAGTTTTAAATTTAGTTTTTTTAAATGTCCTCAGTCATGAAATGTTAGCAACTTCTACAGTAGTTAATTAAAATAAAAACAAAAATTGTTAACTATAATAGGAAATTCAGATTTGTCTTAAAGATTACTAGATTTGATATCACTCTACAGGTTTGCAATAAATTAATTCAATGAAAACATTGATTTATTGATTCTTTATTACAATGGTACCAATATACAGTACTGTATACTGTAGTTGAAACTTAGTAATTTAATTACTTCTTGAAAAAAAAATTGGGTAATTATCTATCTATTGCCAGTCGCCATTATCCCCGAAGGGGTGGCCACAAATTTATTGCCCCCATGCACCTCTGTCACCAGTCGGCCAACGCCCCTCCTCCCGTCCAACACCGCTTTCACGCATACACTGTACCTTAACTCCATCCTTCTGCCTCTGCCTCTTCCTTTTTCCTTCCACCTCACTCTTGTACACTCGCCTAGTAATTTCCTTGCTTCCCATATGTTCCACATGACCAAAGCATCTCAATGTGTTCCTTTTCACACTTTCCAACACCTCATCCACACACACTTCTCAAGTAAATCATTTCCACCCCTCTCTTGATTTGTCTCCAACAACGTCCATGCTTCACTCCTGTAAGTCATGGAGAGATTACCACACTATCATACAAGGACTTCTTTACTTCCATGCTGAACACCCTATTCCTTGTTATGGCTTTTGTATTCCTAAAACCCTCTTGTGCATTTCTTTTTCCATACTTCCATCTTTACTCAACACACTGCCCAAATAATTAAATTAGCTGGCCTTCTCCATAACCTGACCGTTCAACCTCACCTAGGAAATTCAACTGAATTAAAGTCCTTTAATAAAGTGCTCACAACATATCTGCGGAAACCGGAACCTCTCCGGGAGGTTTGGGACCTGGGAGTCTTTTGCTGGAGGCTGCAAATGGACCTAGGTCTCTGGATCTTCTGGGCGACCTAGATGTTATTTTTCCTTTATTTTCTTTATATTTTTCTCTCCACTGTTCGGGTTCTGAGTAGGCCTTCCGCAGCTATGGGGTATGTGCCAGTTATACATGCATACAAAATATTATGAAACTTGTTTGATAAAATATTATTTCCAGCATAAGCTGGTCACTTCACCTGTGCAGGATTTGGCTGTAGTAAAATTATTAATACAATATACAGTAAGAAGTCCTAATGAATAAAAGGTAATTATATTTATTATGCTGTTTCCACCAACCAACTTCACATCTAAACTCAATTAATGAAACCAACAAATACACGTGGCACTCAAAGGACTCGAACCTAGGATACTCACATCGAAATTCCGCGCACTTATGCATTACGCTATCAAGACAGTTATAATAATTTCACATCACCAACCCTCCAATTAACTAGCAAATAAACCTATTTAATGAAATCAAAGAAACTAATGAATGCAGTTTTTCTTTTTTCTTTTTTTTTTGCTTGACGCCGTAATTCACGAGAACGGGTGGCCATGAATATTAGGCGATTATTACAGATCTTTGAGAGAAGTTCCATTGACTCTACATCTATAGGCTACAGAAGTACAATTGTTTAGCGTAATCTTCCAATACATGCATTGTAACGGCTCAGACGGGATTGCCTTTCCGCAGTTGGAGTGTAACCCAATAATGTCCCGCCTCAACACCGCCCCATAAAGTCACCACTGGCTTTTGTTGGCGTAGTGCTAACCGTGCCTCTGCAAGACTCGACAAAGTCCCACTACAGTATCTGCAAACCATATTGGCCTCAACAGTGCTACAAGACCATACTGTATATCAAGATTTTATTGTATATTAGGCAAATTGGAGTTTAGAACAAAATTCTGCCACTGTCCCACCATGAAAACACTGTGGCCGACACTGATGTGGCATCAAACAGCACCCAGGTAAGACTTCCACGTGTCACCTATCCGCTCTTCAGCAGTGCCATACCAAGAGTGTCAATAACTAGGCTTTATTGTATAGTACTGTAATGGCTGTTGGTCAACAAGTTGACCGCCATCCTTCCTATTAGCCGCCTTGTACAACACTGGGGCTTTTCGGCCAGGCAGCCTGGCGAACAACAACAAAACACCCAGTAGGATGCGTTGGGCATAACTTTTTGTCCTCCTTACCACCTATGGGGAAAATGGATATAGTTCATGGGTGTTTTTTAACCCAAGGCTATAGTCCAAGACTCCAGGGGTGTTTCTGGACCTAAGGCTATAGCGAGAAATTGCATAACATTTAGTTCAGGAATATCTAAGAAATAACCAATTAGCATAATCTTCACTCCTGCAGAAGGGCGATACAGTGGGGTGCCAAGGCAAACATTTTTAGAAATGGATTCATTACAACATGGACAATATATCAAAGCATGCATATTTGCAGTTTCATGAAAATTGTTTTACAAATAATTATGACCGCCTAATTAAATTTGAGTCCGGATATCTAACTTAAACAACCAGACTTGGGTTTAAGCCATCCAGACAAATCCGGATGGTTGAAACATGAGTCCAGATATCTAACTTAACAACCAGACTTTGGTTTCAGCCATCCAGACAAATCCGGATGGCTGACATACAAGTCTGGATATCTAACGCTGGATGTAAATAATATGTGTTGAAACTTGTATTCGTCTCGTTCGTTCCCGGATTGACTTATATTGTTCCCAAGCCATACAGACAAGTCTGGTTGGCTAAAACATGAGTCTGGATCGAAATGCCTGTCTGGATCTCTTGGGTTTCTGGATCTGAGAGCACCGGATGGGAGGGGTTTTACTGTACTTCAACCTCTGCAGTTGTCTTTGAGTTAGCTGTGGGCAGAAAACTAATTTTGGAGAGGTAATTATTAGAGTGAGAGAACTCTATTTCTTAGTGCTAATCTGGCAATCATAAATGCGTGAAAGGGTTAAGTTAGGTCAGGTAGTTCAGGCGAAAAGTGTTTAGGTCATATTAGAATTTCACATTTTTAGCGGTATACCACGACGAAAGGCTATAGTCCGTGGTTGTTTTGGACACAAGGCTATACTGTATATACTCCATGGGTGTTTTGGTGTGTTTTTGAACACAAGGTTATAGTCCATGGGTATTTCGATGTGTTTTTGGATGTTTTTGGACCAAAGTCTATAGTCCATGGTTGTTTTGGTGGATTTTTGGACCAAAGTCTATAGTCCATGGTTGTTTAGAAGTGTTTTTGGACCAAAGGCTATAATCTATGGTTGTTTTGGGGTATTTTTGGACCAAAGGCTATAGTCCATGGTTGTTTAGAGGTTCTATGGTTGTTTTGGGGTATTTTTGGACCAAAGGCTATAGTCCATGGTTGTTTTGGGGTGTTTTTGGACCAAAGGCTATAATCTATGGTTGTTCTGGGGTGTTTTTGGACCAAAGGCTTCAGTCCATGGTTGTTTTGAGGTGTTTTAGGTTCAAAGGCTGTAGTCCATGGTTTTGGTTAAAACAATATGTGTATATATTTTATTTAAAATTATATAGGCTCCCATTATAATTATATGTTATGTATAAGTCTAGGGTAAAGTAAACCCAGATTTCAGTGGTAGTCATTCATATTAAAAGTTTAATAGTTTTTAATAAGTCACCCCATTATAAGTTTCTGAAATTTGGGTATACTTTACCCTAGACTTATTACACTAATTTAATTGTTAAGAACTTTAAAATTATAATAGGCTCCCATTTCTACAACAATGAATATAATTAAAAACGGATTTCACCATTGGATTGAGCGCGTCGTGAGGATTCCAAAACTAATCCCCACATGTCCAAATCTATTTTGTTCAAAAAAGTTGTTCTATTTTAACTTGTGACCATATCGTTGGAATCCTCTCGAAGCGGAGAATTCCCAAAAAAGAATTCAGGTGATTCCGACCTGGGCGAATGGCTGGGCGAAAATGAAATCTAAGACCATGTCTAGAAGCAGCTTGGCGAGAAAAATCGAATGGCACCAAGTAGAATTCCCTAGGACTTATAGTTTGGGCTACAGAGGACTTTTAAAGTCCAAAAAACGGTCCCCTGGGCCCTCCAGGAAGGCCCAGTCAAAATCGAAATCCTAAACTAATGGTCCGATTTTAATTCTGTTTGCGCCATTCGATTCAGCTTGCCAAAGTGTACTTATGGTATAAATTTAAACAAAATCCGTTCATAAATAACTCGTCTATGGAGTTTTTAAACTTTAAAATAGGCCTAGGGGGCCTAAAAATAGGTCAAAATTAAAAAAATATATACCGTTGAATCCGCAACGGCGAGACGAATCCAAATATGTAATAATATTGACAAGTCAAAATTCGACCAAAATCACCGATTTGCCTGGGCTTAATTAAACCCAAGGTTTTTTGAGAAAAATATTTTCGATTCTGGCTGAATGGCTGGGCGAAAATGAAATCTAGTACCATGTCTAGAAGCAGCTCGGCGAGAAAAATCGAATGGCACCAAGTAGAATTCCCTAGGACTTATAGTTTGGGCTACAGAGGACTTTTAAAGTCCAAAAAACGGTCCCCTGGGCCCTCCAGGAAGGCCCAGTCAAATTCGAAATCCTAAATTAATGGTCCGATTTTAATTCTGTTTGCGCCATTCGATTCAGCTTGCCAAAGTGTAATTATGGTACAAATTTAAACAAAATCCGTTCATAAATAACTCGTCTATGGAGTTTTTAAACTTTAAAATAGGCATAGGGGCCTAAAAATAGGTCAAAATTAAAAAAATATATACCGTTGAATCCGCAACGGCGAGACGAATCCAAATATGTAATAATATTGACAAGTCAAAATTCGACCAAAATCACCGATTTGCCTGTAAACACAAGGTTTTTTGAGAAAAATATTTTCGATTCTGGGCGAATGGCTGGGCGAAAATGAAATCTAAGACCATGTCTAGAATCAGCTCGGCGAGAAAAATCGAATGGCACCAAGTAGAATTCCCTAGGACTTATAGTTTGGGCTACAGAGGACTTTTAAAGTCCAAAAAACGGTCCCCTGGGCCCTCCAGGAAAGCCGTCAAAATCGAAATCCTAAACTAATGGTCCGATTTTAATTATGTTTGCGCCATTCGATTCAGCTTGCCAAAGTATACTTATGGTATAAATTTAAACAAATTCCGTTCATAAATAATTCGTCTATGGAGTTTTTAAACTTTAAAATAGGCCTAGGGGGCCTACAAATAGGTCAAAATTAAAATTAAAATATACCGTTGAATCCGCAACAGCGAGACGAATCCAAATATGTAATAATATTGTCCAGTGTGACAGGGTGGCTGTCCATCGCCGCCCTACCTCCTATAGGCCCCGCTCGTCAGGAGCATTGTCGCCAACCAGTTTGCGTGCTACGGTGCATGACGCCGCCCCAGCGGCGTCATTTATCTTGCTTAGGTCTTGCATGGTTGCCTCTCAACCCCTTCCAGTTGCCGTTAGGCTGCATGCCCATCCATACTGCCCGCCGTGGGCGTCCCGCCCCTCTATCACCCACGATACTCGGCAGTAGTCTCCCCCTTGTATCGCCACTCCTTAAGTCGTGGAGCGTCTGCACTTAAATCGGCATAGTGTGACACCTGCTTTAGTACGATAATTGACTAAAGTAAAAGGTAACCTAGCGTGTTGGTAACAGGGTTACTAGAGGGTAAATTCAGAAGATGTAATTGAGATAAAGATTGTAAAGCTATATTGTGAAGTAACGGGGTGACGGAACCCAATAGTATTATTGAGATAAAGATTGTAAACCTAATTGTGAAGTAACTGGGTGGCGGAACCCAATAGTGTGATTGAGGTAAAGATTGTAAACCCAGATTGTGAAGTAACTGGGTGGCGGAACCCATAGTGTACGTGAGAGAGACCTTGTAATCTCATTCGGTAATTTGTCTGATTTTATGTCATTGAGGAGGTACTTGTGTAGTAACGACGGTTGTGTCAGAGGAATAAATAGATTCTATGTATTGAGGAGATAGATTATATATGTTATAGCCTTGGGACTGGGAAAAGGCTCAGTAAACATGGGAAACCCTAAAGCGTAGAGGAACTAATATAACTTTTGTTTTAGTTAGGCAAAGAGCATATGATTCATTAGGCCCTGGTCTCAATAAAAGACACAGCAGGGTTTTGACTTAATTATTTAGGATTAATCACTAATAACGGGTCGTCGGATCGAAGCCGACTTGAGTCAATACCTGAATAGCGGGGATTCAGTTAGGGAGTAACGGGAACTCTTGGGGTCCAGAGTACAACCTAGCATGAATCGACGTAATATTCAATCTGTGTCTTGAACTCATCTCGGCCCAAGCCAAACGCCTATTATTAGGGTAGTTAGGAAGTCTGTTAAATAAAATATACGAACTTCTAAATGACTGTCGAATTATTCCCCGTAGTAGTAGCATAAAAGATTTAGAATTAAATACTACAATTATAATTACCTTTAATTCATTAGGACTTCTTACTGTATATTGTATTAATAATTTTACTACAGCCAAATCCTGCACAGGTGAAGTGATCAGCTTATGCTGGAAATAATATTTCATCAAACAAGTTTCATAATATTTTGTATGCATGTATAACTCTGGCACATACCCAATAGCTGCGGAAGGCCGACTCAGAACCCGAACGGTGGAGAGAAAAAAATAAAAAAAATAAAGGAAAAATAACATCTAGGTCGCCCAGAAGATCCAGGTCCATTTGCGGCCTCCAGCAAAAGACTCCCAGGTCCCAAACCTCCCGGAGAGGTTCCGGTTTCCGCAGATATGTTATACATGAAAATTTCAATTACCTCACTTTATTAAAGGACTTTAATTCAGTTGAATTTCCTAGGTGAGGTTGAACGGTCAGGTTATGGAGAAGGTCAGCTCATTTAATTATTTGGGCAGTGTGTTGAGTAAAGATGGAAGTATGGAAAAAGAAATGCACAAGAGGGTTGTAGGAATATAAAAGCCATAACAAGGAATAGGATGTTCAGCATGCAAGTAAAGAAGTCCTTGTATGATAGTGTGGTAATCTCTACATGACTTACAGGAGTGAAGCATGGATGTTGTTGGAGACAAATCAAGAGAGGGGTGGAAATGATTTACTTGAGAAGTGTGTGTGGATGAGGTGTTGGAAAGTGTGAAAAGGAACACATTGAGATGCTTTGGTCATGTGGAACATATGGGAAGCAAGGAAATTACTAGGCGAGTGTACAAGAGTGGGGTGGAAGGAAAAAGGAAGAGGCAGAGGCAGAAGGATGGAGTTAAGGTACAGTGTATGCGTGAAAGCGGTGTTGGACGGGAGGAGGGGCGTTGGCCGACTGGTGACAGGTGCATGGGGGCAATAAATTTGTGGCCACCCCTTCGGGGATAATGTCGACTGGCAATAGATAGATAAATACCCAAGTTTTTTTTCAAGAAGTAATTAAATTACTAAGTTTCAAACTACAGTATACAGTTGTTGTTGTTGCTGTTCCCCAAGCTGCCTGGCCGAACAGCCCCAAGGCCCCGAGCAAGGCCAAAACCGAGCGCCCCCACAGAACCCTCCCTGCCGACCACAATAAAGCCTGGGTTACCGAAGCCACTCCATGGAGGGGAGCTGAGGAGGGTGAGGAAACGCCCAGGAAACCAAAGCCCCACCCAGGGCCCTGTGCCCCTCAGCAATTATGAAGAGAAAGTTGAGGGGCAAAGGAAAAATGTGACTCTTTGGCTTCCAATCTTGGTAGATTGGGAGGTCAATCCACGGAAGAGACGCCGTCACTCGAGATCTAGAAAATATATAAGTAAAAGGAACAGTCAGAGTAAGCTATGGGTATGGCAGAGATCGCTCAGTTCTCACTCTGATAGACCAGCCCATCACCACACAGTATACAGTTGTTGTTGTTGTTGTTGTTGTTCCCTAAGCTGCCTGGCCGAACAGCCCCGAGTCCCTGAGGAAGGCCATGGCCACGATCGGGCTTTCCCACAGAGCTCTCATTGAGTGTAGGTTGTGTTGTTGGCGTAAGTGGTTGTGTGAAATGCAGTCTTCTATGATGTGTTTAATGGTATGGGGTGCTGTGTTACATCCCGGGCAGGCGTCGACAACGGAGTCATCCAGTCTCTTCTGATAGCTCAGGAGAGCTGGATGGTGTCCGCATCTCAGCCTGGCCAGGTGGACTCTGTCCTCGCGAGGGAGGGAGGATTCGGAAGGATGGATTTCGGGAGGTCGTGCATGCAGCTGCGTGTTGTCTGTGAGTGAGTGGATGGATTGGCGAGAGATATGAATATGGATGTGCTTCTGGAAGTTGGTTCGGGGTGGGCAGGGAGGGAGAGAGGACAATAACTGTGTGTGATACCGTGTGCTGGGTGTTGTTTTGATATTTCTTGGTGTCTGTGGGTGTGTTGCCATGTAGTTTAGTGGGTGGTCTTGGTTCGTGGAGGCTGCTGCCAGGAATTGAGTGCCTCTCATGTCCAGATGGTCTTTGACTTTGAGGATTTTGGTTTCTTGATGTAGATGATCTGTGGGTGCAGTAGCTGTGCAGCCTGTAATGATCTTCAGGGCTTTGTTTTGGATAGTCTGTAAGGTCTTATGATGTGTTTCAGCTAGGTTAGAAGCCCAGGCTGGGCTTGCGTATTCCATTACTGATCTTATGTATTGTTTATATACTGTGGTGGTAGTTTCTTTGTTGTGTCCAAATTTTGTGTGAGCAAGTGACCTGAGGGCGTTAAGTCTGGGTGTCAGTTTCTTTTTAATGTTTGTGGTGTGCTGTTTGAATGTCATATGAGTATCATATGTTACTCCTAAGATTTTGGGTGTGTGTGAATGTGTTAGGGGTGTGTTGTTTATGGTGAGTTGAGGGATGTATTCGTGTTCACCTGTCCAGCTTGTGAGCAGGGTTGCGGTGGATTTGGCTGGGGCTAGATTCAGTCTGTTTGTAGTGCACCAGCCATGTAGTGTGTTGAGATAGGGTTGAAGGAGATCTGTTGCTCTTCTTGGGTCATGGTGTGTGCATGTGAGTGTTATGTCATCTGCATAGGAGGCTAAGTTTATTTGGGGAGTATTGGGTGTAGTTATATCGTGCATGTACAGATTGAAGAGTGCGGGCGATAGGACGGATCCCTGTGGGACTCCGTTTGGAAAGTTTCTGATTTTAGATGACTGACCGGCAAAAGATACGTGTGCACATCTGCCTGCTAGGAAGTTGGCCAGCCACCTTTTTGTGTTGTTGTGCATGTTTGTGTGTTGTTGTTGTTGTTGTTGTTCCCCAAGCTGCCTGGCCGAACAGCCCCAAGGCCCCGAGTAAGGCCAAGGCCATAAACGAGCGCCCCCACAGAACCCTCCCTGCCGACCACAATAAAGCCTGGGTGACCGAAGCCACTCCATGGCGGGAAGCTGAGAGGGTGCGTAAACGCCCGGGAAACCAAAGCCCCACCCAGGGCCCTGTGCCCCTCAGCAATTATGAAGAGAAAGTTGAGGGGCAAAGGAATAATGTGACGATTTAGCTTCCAATCTTGGTAGATTGGGAGGTCAATCCACGGAATAGACGCCGTCACTTGAGATTTAGAAAATATATAAGTAAAAGGAACAGTCAGAGTAAGCTATGGGTATGGCAGAGATCGCTCAGGTCTCACTCTGATAGACCAGCCCATCGCCAATGTTTATGTTGTAGATTTTGTTTGTTAGGTTGTGGCGGGGGATGGCATCGAAGGCTTTACTAATGTCGAGTGTGGCTAATAGTGATCTGTGTGGTGGTCTAGCTGAGTTGATGCCGTCAAAAGCTCTTTGTGTAAGGTCTGTGAGAAGAGTGTTTGTGGAGTGCAGTGGCCTAAAGCCATGTTGTGTTGGAGCTAGGGGTAGGTCGGGTGTAATTAGTTGTAATACTAGGCGTTCCATGACTTTGGAGGGGGAGCAAAGGAGTGTGATGGGGCGGTGCGAGGAGGGTAGCGTGGGGTCTTTGTTGGGTTTGGGGAATGTGATGATGATACCATGCTTCCAAATGTCTGGTATTGTGTTGTGTGAATAGCTGTAGTTTGATATGTTAGTGAGTGTTTGTATGCCTTGTAGTCCCAGGTGTCTGAGGTGTATGTTGCTTATGTTGTCTAGCCCACAGGCGGGTGAGTGCTTGAGATTGTTGATGATATGCTTTGTCTGGTGATTGGTGAAGGGTGTATAGTCAGGGTCTGTGGGGAATTGTCTCTTACGTCGGATGACACGTCGGTCGTCTTTGTGAGGTTTTAGGTGGCTGACATGTGAGAAGTGATTGATGAGAGTGTTTGCTTGTTGTTTACATGAAGGAGTAGAGTCTGTTGTTGTGATTGCAGCATGTGATTGTGTTGTGTTGCTGTTGGAAAGTGTGATGCTGTTTAGTGTTTTGTAGAGTTTTTTGGGGTTTGTTTTGTGATCAAGTGTTTGTAGGAAGTTATTCCAATTTAGTTTTTGTTGTTCTTGTATTTTGTTGTTAGTTTGGGTGTTGAGTGCTTGAATTTGTTGTGTGATGTCTTGTGTGTGGGGTGCTGGGGAGTGTTTCAGTGTGTCGCGTTGTCTGATGAGGTTTTGAATTTCTGGTGTGAAGTTGGGGTTGTGTCTTTTTCTGTTACCTCTTGGAATGTGTTTCTTGTCAGCGTTTTGGATAGTTTTATTGAGTATGTGTACAGCATTGTTGATGTTAGTGATGGGTGTACTGTTTAGAGTTGTGAAGTGTTGTTCTGTCTCATTTGTAAATGCTTCCCAGTTAGCTCTTTTATAATTGGTGTATGTGTGTTTGTGGCTAGCTGGGGTGAGTCTGGTTTTGGTGGTGATAATGATCGGGAGGTGGTCAGAGCCTAAGGTTCTGACCACCCTCCAGGATGTTGTGGGGGCGAGTTCTGGGGAGCAAAAGGTGATGTCTGGAGATGATGGGTTATAGAGGGCTTGGTGAGGAATATGGGTATGTTGATGGATGTCGTTAAGGATGATGAGGTTATCTGTTTGGTTTTGTAGTACCAGCCCTCGTCTGTGTCGGGGTTGTCGACAAACCAGGCCGACGTCTTGGCATTGAAGTCACCACCCAGGATGATGTGTGGGGTGTTTGTGATGTGTTGTAAGTGTGGTCTGTATTCATTTGGTACTGTAGGGGATGTTTGGGGAGGGATGTATGTGTTTATGATGGTTATGTTGGATTTGTTGCCAGTGCGTATTTTAATTGATTGTATTTCTGTTGTGTTATCATTTGGGGGGAGGAGGGATTTGGTTTGTACACTGGTTACTATGTATGATATTTCATTGTGTACCAGGGTGATGAGTCCACCGCCCCCGCCGACAGCCCGGTCTTGTCTGATGGTGGTGAAATTATGAAATGTGGGTGTTTTTTGTGATGTGCGGAGTTTTGTTTCTTGTAAGATGGCAATGTGTATGTTGTGTTGTTTGATGAAGTGTGAGAGTTCGTGTTTCTTTGTGTTAATGCCATCTATGTTCAATTGGAGAATGTTAATGTTATGTGCACGATGTATGTTGGGTGCTGCTGCACGAGGATGGGGTGAGGGAGGGGCTGGAGGTTGGGATGGGTGAGGTGGGGGTGGGGATTGGGGAGCAGGAGATGGGGGTTGGAATGGATTAGGATGGGGTGTGGTGTGTTGAGTTGAGGATGTGGATGGTATGGGAAAGTTAGGTGGGTTAGGGAGGAGAGGTGGACGGGTTTTAGGGGGGGGAGTGGATGATATGGGAAGGCTAGGTGGGTTGGGGAGGAGAGGTGGACGGGTTTTAGGCGAGGGATTTGACTGGGAGAGGGAGGGGCATGAGCAACAGGTCCAGGTGTTCGTGTAGTGTTTCTTGGAGGCAAGTGTTGTACAGGTGAAGTGGGTCCAGTTCCTGCATGAATTGCAGAGAACTGAACCCTTAGTGTGGCGACTCGAAGTGATGGGTTTTGAGCAAGTTGGACATATGTATGTGTATGTGGGTCCTGGGTTGCTCTCAATGTCTCCGGCTAGAAGAAGTCTTCGAGAAATGACAGCCGGAGAGTCATTTCTCGGTGTAGGAAAAACTGTGTGGTGTGAGAGGTGTGGAAATTCCCGGCGCGACCGAAACCACTCCAAGGACCCGTGCCCCCAGGGGGGGGGCAGGGGATAGTTGTGACGGTTTGGCTCCCGAAACTGCTCCCCGCGGCCGGCATCCGGTTGTCCTCCACTGGTCGATTGATCTTGTCTCCGGCCGCGGAGGGTCGGCAGCCATCCGCGGTTGGCAGCTCCGGGAGGTGGTCCCACGGCGTAGACGCCGCCACATCAGGACCTTATACAGTTGTTGTTGTTGCTGTTCCCCAAGCTGCCTGGCCGAACAGCCCCAAGGCCCCGAGCAAGGCCAAATCCATAACCGAGTGCCCCCACAGAACCCTCCCTGCCAACCACAATAAAGCCTGGGTGACCGAAGCCACTCCATGGCGGGGAGCTGAGGAGGACGCGGAAACGCCCGGGAAACCAAAGCCCCACCCAGGGCCCTGTGCCCCTCAGCAATTATGAAGAGAAAGTTGAGGGGCAAAGGAAAAATGTGACACTTTGGCTTCCAATCTTGGTAGATTGGGAGGTCAATCCACGGAAGAGACGCCGTCACTTGAGATCTAGAAAATATATAAGTAAAAGGAACAGTCAGAGTAAGCTATGGGTATGGCAGAGATCGCTCAGTTCTCACTCTGATAGACCAGCCCATCACCACATGACTAGAACCCAATCCTCTCAGCATCAGCTAGGAAAGGCCCTAGAAAGCCGCCTTTGGCGGGGGTATAGCTCCCCTATTTCAACCCCTTTCGGGGTTGGGCACCCACCCTCAGTATACAGTACTGCATATTGGTACCATTATAATAAAGAACCAATAAATCAATGTTTTCATTGAATTAATTTATTGTAAACCTGTACAGTGATATCAAATCTAGTAATTATAATGTAAAACTTGCAAAATAAACAAATCTTTAAGACAAATCCGAATTTCCTATTATAGTTAACAAATTTGTTTTAATGTTAATTAACTACTGTAGAAGTTGCTAAAATTTCATGACTGAGGACATTTAAAAAAATAAATTTAAAACTCTTAAAATCTGGTGAATGATTGAACTTTAACATTCTACATACTATTTTAAAATTCTCCCATAAAGTCATAATCTCTAGATGCCCAAGATAACGATCCCAAAAATTAAATATATATCCTCTTACGTCCAATGAGATTTTACAACTTTAACATTTTAAAAACCTTTAGCAAGTAATCTCTTTAACCGATGGTAAATAAAATAAGCAGCCGATTACTCGATACCGAAAGGAATTTCAGTACTGTAAAATATTATATGAAAATTATATCTGCATCATAGAAATGCCAAGTTCTCATAATTAGCAACATATTTTGGTGCAAAGTCCTTGTAGTTAAGTTAAATGAGGATTAGACAATTTACCATCAGTTGAAAGACTATAATTATACTCTACAATACTATTCAAAAATGATTTCAGAAGTATCTATGAAAAACAATTACAAATTGAAAACTTAACCGAATTATATAAGTAGGCTTATGAACGGAAAAATTTTACATGAAATAAATCCACACATACTTTTGTACCGGTCTTGTGGCGATACGTATAGGCCTAGTCATTTTTCAGTTTATATGTTTGTTGTAACACCATAACAAATGTAAATAATAAACTCAATTGTCTGCATTGGAGCAGCTGCTTGCCATACTAGGTTAGTTATATTCCGTTCTTTGATTTTATATAAAATTCAACAGGTCTTATGGCAAAAAAGTATGTAATTATTTAGAACATTATTTTAAGACCATGGTTAAAATTCAAATACAATCTATTATATACAAATTGTTCACAATGAAGCCCGGTGCACATTGAGACTAAAGCAACACAGGGGCCACAACACAGAGCAGTGCAAATGCTACAATTTTTTTTTTTTTTTAAGAATTACAGTGCGCACATTGGGACACAGGCCAGCGCAATTCTATGTATAGTTTGAAATAATTTTAACATTTCTGCCCTGCTGTGCTGCATAACCGTATGGAGCTCAGTGGTCTGGTTAATCTGCTATACATAACTAACTGTGCATTGCCTGCATCTCCATGTGCACCAAGCCTTAACCTTGTGATCCAAAAGCTACCATAATGTGGAGAACAGTAGTTATTTGAAGAACATTAAGATTGAATGTACCCCTCTAGGCAGTGTCACACGATAATCTAATTTTTCCAGCTGATGGTAAATTGTCATATGGCATCTTTACTTACATGAATCAGCTAGAACAAAGATTTGGTAGCAAATGTTAATTATGGAAACAGCCTTAATATAACAGACATAAGTTTCAAATTTCATTGAGTAGGCTTAGAGAAATAATTTGCTAAGGGGTTCAATTTACCATCAGCTGGAAAAACAGACTACAACAACTTAAATCTAGCATTATTATAATGCAGTGATATCTGAGACTAGACTGAACAGAAGATTAAAGTAGATACAAGTTCAAAAGTCTACTTAAGCTGCCAGACCAGTGTTGAAAATATATATTAAGAGAAAGTGCTTGTGTGATCCTGGTTTAACCACTTCAGTACGGGCGACACCATTATTCCTTATATTCTGGTTATTCTGGTTATTCTACCCCCACTAGTTCTGTATATTTTGATAGAACTAAACTTAAAGATGCCCTTAAATTCCTCCTTTTCAATACTTATGTTAGATTCGGGCCGTACATTTTCAAACAAATATTAGGAATTCCTATGGGTGGAAATGCTAGCCCTTTAATTGCAGACTTATTCTTGCTTGCTTTAGAATTTAAATATATAAAAGACTTAGTTGACAGTAGCAAGAAAATTAAATTCCAGAAAAATTAGCACTTGCTAAACTGTTAAGTAATAATAGTAGATATATTGATGATATTCTTGTTTGCAATTTGTTAAATTTTAATCAAGTTGCTAAACTTATTTACCCTAATTCTATTCCCCTCACACAATGTAACGTAAATTATAAAGTTGAAAATTTTCTTGATATAAATATAGAGATTGTTAATGAACAGTGCATACTTAAAGTATATCACAAAGTTGATGATTTTAATTTTAACGTAATAAACTTTCCTTTCCCTAGTAGTAATATCGATAGTAAAATCACTTATAATTGTTTTTATTCCCAATTAATAAGATTTTGTAAAATCTGCACTAAAGTAGATGACTTTTGGGCTAGAGCTAGGTTACTATACAGACTCTTAGTGGACAGAGGTTTTGAGGCAAGTAAATTGTTCCATAAATTTAATCTTTTTAGGGTCAATTATTGTGACTGTATTCTAAAATTTGACATCAATAATTTTAATCAAGCATTTTTAACTTGAAGTTTCTTGTATAACCTCTGCTTACTTTTGTCTGTATTTATTGTTTATCTTTTTCTTTTTCTTTTTCTATTATTATTATTATTATTAATATTGATGATTTTTTAAATTTATTGTTCTTGTTAAAAGAGTACTCTTTGTTTAAATCTGTTGTTACTTCATATTTTGCAATTATTTCTCTTTATATTATATGTATTCATTGTCGATAGTATCAATTGCTTACTTTTGCGATTTCCTTAGTTTATTTGTGCTATAAATGTAGGTTATTTGTAGGGTAGTTATTGATAGGGGTCACTTGAGGCATGCTATGCTTACAGGTACCTACCCGATAGCACTATCGTTAGTGAGTGCTGTACTGTATTTTATATATTATTTTGTAATAGTATAGATATCTTATCAATATTTGTATTTTTTACTATTGTTAATGTCTTGTCATGTTGCAAATTTGATTTTAAATAATATTTTGACATTTAACATGTAGTTTCTTTATTCATGCAGAGTTTAGTAAAATTTGCCAGAACGTCCCGGACTTCCCAAACTTGACTACTTCCTTTAACGTGACGATAGTGCGTTGTTATATGTGCGATTGGTTTGCTTGGGAAACAGATTAACTTGCTCATGTAGTGATGTACACCCTATGTGGTGGATTGTGTTCTTTTATTTAATAATTTTCATTTTAGTAAGCGTTGTTTCCACATAGCGATTTTGATAATTTAATTTGACTTTATATTGTCCTTGTCCCAATTTTGGTTTTAGTTTGCAAGTTTTACATTTTAATTAGACTATTTTATGCAGCTTAGGAAGGATGTCTAGTAGATTTATTATACCTCCATTAATTTGTTGACCATTAATACTTCCAACAGTAAAATTATCTAAGGATAGCCAGAATAAACAGAAAATAACTTCACCAGGACTGAATGGGACCTATGACCCATGATCAATGCAGTATGGCAATTAAAAAATTTAAATATAAAAATCAAACTTTACACAGTACAGTACAGATCAGACAATATATACCGGTAACTTATATTATACATTACAAACTTCAATAATTCTAATTCACCTAGTTTACATACATATCAATTATAAAATGGTCATGGACACTAATAACTAAACACTCACTTGAATTTGTACTGAACCCAAACAAAACCATACACTTCATTTTATTCAAATGATCAGCTTACCTTTGCTATTCAGAGATTGTGCAAGTTTTAGTTTATATTAATACCAATACAGTATATACTGGATATCAGATATTACTAGGTACACCATGGAAAGAAGTGCTATACAGTACTGTACTACAATAAAAGTACCTCTGCCAAGGAAGAGGTCCGAAATTGAGAAATTTGCATGTAGCCTATAGTACGCAAAGGTGAGCTTGTGTTGAATGACTGGCTCGAGAGTGAACTTTGGCAACGAGTCTGGAGTTGGTGGATAAGTTTGCTGCACCAAGATGTAGACCAAGAAAGACGTGGAATCAGACCGTATGGTCTGATCTTTTATAAAAAAAAAATGACAAGCGAGGCAGCTCTGAACAGGGCTGCCTGGAGCACCGCCATTAGGTCGAGAGATCGGAACCGCACTTAGTGTGGAGCAGTTGGACTTTAAATTTATGTATGTATACAAGTGAGGCAACTCTGAACAGGGCTGCCTGGAGCACCGCCATTAGGATGCGAGACTGGAACCGCAATTCGTGAGAGGAATGGTAATTTGTTTCATTGATTTTCATCAATTTCATTAATTAGGTTTATTTGCAAGTTAATTGGTAGGTTGGTGAATAAATATGCTCAAATTAGATACCATTCAAGGTTCAAGAATTCAGTGGTCTATTCAATAGTGTCCATGACTAAGCTTGGTTCTAATTTTACAAATTCAACCTTTTTCCTATAATTTTCTAATAATACCTCATGAAGCTTGAAAATATGGGTTCCTGTGAAAAATGCAACTCAAATTATGGTCTTTCATTCTTTTCAACTACAGTGAGGAAGTCAATATGGTTAAGGTACTGGACTATAATTTTGAGTGACCAAACTAAAATAGGTTAGCTAAATAAGACTTAGTACAGTTGCCAAGACCAAACTCTGGGGACCAAGTCTTAATTTAAATGTAAAACTTTCAAACTATCAAACCAGAACAGGAACCACACAGTATCATGACTAAAGAACTTATCCAAAAATACTACCGGTATGTGAGCGATAGTCTCACAGATTTACAGCTTAATGGTGAGCGAGTTTTACCAGTTATTTTGCATGATGTGCGCAACACCACACTCATTAATATTAGGGATTGACCTCTTAAGCTGGTTAAATACGGACGATTCCAAACCACACTTGTTTTGAGTTCAGGTTCAGCAGCTGTACAGTCAAAAGTGCTATGAGGTTCAATACAATTACAGTAGCTATGAATTTCTTTTATTAAAAGTACTAAAATGGTATACTTTGCGTTTATCTTGTGTCGTCCCAGTTCTGGTTTGTTTGTTTTGCAAGTTTTACATTATAATACTGTACATATTAATTTACCGAGTGGCCTTTATGTACAGGAAATTTACTAAATTACTAGTTTATATTTATACAGTATTACCAATAAAGAATATAGTCTATCACTAATTAAGATTCCTTTTACTAAATTGTAAAAATTGCAAAACAAATCCTTTATGGACTTTGAGAAGGCACAAGAGTGGATAGAGAAGGTATGTGGAAAGTACCGGTACTGAGAATATACGGAGTAGATGGCAAGTTGCTGAAAGCAGTGAAGAGTATGTATGAGGGTGCAAAGGCATCAGTATGTTTGGAGAATGAGCAAAGCAAGTTCTTTGATCCGAGTGTTGGGTTGAAACGGGTGTGTGATGTCCCCGTAGCTGTTTACTGTATATATGGATGGAGTCATGAGAGAAATACAAGGACGAGCAGTGGATGTTGGTGTACCGCTGATAAGGGAGGTGGAAGCTACCTGTACTGCTATTTGCCGAGGATACAGTTCTGATAAGCGATAGTGAATGGGAGTTGCAGGGTCTGGTAAATATGTTTGGAACTGCGTGGAAACTGAATCTGAAGGTAAATAAGGAGAAGAGCAAGATTATGGTAATTTAATGGGGTGCAGCCACAGAGAGTGAGGTGAAGTTGAACGGTCAGGCTATGGAGAATATCAGCTCACTTAAGTATCTAGGCAGTGTACTGAATAAAGATGGGAGTATGGATGAATAAGTGCGGGAGAGGGTGCAACAGGGGAAGAGGGTTTTAGTAACACTGAAAGCAGTAACAAGAAATAGAGTGATTAGCATTTAAGTAATTATAAATTAGACATTCTTGCAAGACTGTGTGGTAATCCCGACATTGACTTACGGGAGCGAAGCATGGACGTTGGTGGAGAGACTGACCAAGAGTGAGGGAAATTAGTTACTTGAGAAGTGTGTGCGGAGTAACATGGAGGGATAGACATACGAATGAGGAAGTAAGATAGGTGTGGTGTGGATGAAAATGTGCTGGAAAGTGTGAAAGTAACACCTTGAGATGCTTCGGCCATATGGAACGTATGGGAAGCAAGAGAATGACTAAGAGCGTATATGAGAGCGAGGTGGAAGGACAGAGAGGCAAACCGAAGAAAAGTGGAAGGATGGAGTTTAGAAGTATAAGAGTGAAGGCGGTGCTGGATGGGAGGAGGGGCGTCGACTGACACAACACATCCTTCCAAACCCTCGGTTACAATGTTCATGAGTTTTTGAAATGTCGCAGGTGCATTTTTAATACCATATGGCATCACAGAACATGCAAAAGTTCAGAGACAGAGGTGCATGGGGGCGTTTCTTTCAAGGCGTCCAGCAATAGATAGATAAAAATAACTACTGGTACAGTATGTGAAAATAACATGACTAGCTAACAAAAATAACTATCGGTATGCATAAACGTATTGAAGATTTAGTAAAAACAAAATTAAATTAAACACTAGATAATCTATTATTACAAATGCCAAAACTATTGTAGCAAGATAATGTTAACTGGCAAAAACTTTCAATAATCACAACATTAATTAGCTCCTTAACTTGCAATAAAAACTTGCTGACTGGTTAATTTGTTTTCAATATTCACAAAGCATATAAATTAGCCAAATTAGCCATTTGCTCCTTTGTTCAATACAGTATTCAATTTTTTTAGTAATTATCATAATGCAGGTACACCCAAAACAATGGAGAATCTGACTCCCAAATCATATTTGAAAACTATTTTATAGGACACTGCATTCTTTCAAAAACCGAGTGGCAACAAGTTTTTCCGATCAAATAAGTGAAAGCTTTTCAACAAGTTACACACATTAACCCCTTCAGACTCATATGATGCAGAGGTTGCCAGATTAACAATAAGAAAGAGTTCTCTCACTCTTATAATTATCTCTCCAAAATTAGATTTTTACCCACAGCTAACTCAAAGACAACTGCAGAGATTGAAGTAACTAAACTAAAGGTTTCTAAATACCCCTGATGGTAACAAAGGTTTTAAAGTATCCCTAATAGGCTCAAAATCGCGTCATATGTCGGAGAGGGTTAATGCAAAACTAATGTTAAAATCAACTTGTCCACCAGTTAATCACATTTCTTTACAAAGACTGAACAGCTGATTTTAACACTTTCGGAATAGGTAACAGAACTTTCAGAGGAGTATTTCAGACAACAGGTTACAGGGTACAGGCCTTGGTACGGTTGGTAGAACACTCGCCTGCAAACTGTGAGGTTGATGGGTAGAGTCTCGGGCCAGCCAGTGTGTTATTGGCAGACGCCAGTGTTGTTGGTGGACGGCGCGGTCTAGCAATCTGTAGCAACTGTTCACTGAAGTCCCTGATCATTAGGGCACCCACCCTAGCCCAGCCCTTGATCAGGGAGTGCATGGTGGTAAAAAATGCATCACATGGTACAAAAGCAACTTTTCAACAGGTTATAGGTTACACTCAAAATGGTAAAATGCTAACTTAATTTCTAACACGTAGGTTCACTAAAAAAGATTAGTGAACAGTTTCTGAATGACAGGAAAGCATACTACAAAGCTGTGAAAGAAGCCAGAGGGAAGAAGACGGAGTGTCTCAGGTGGTAGGATGAGGGACATGAATGGGGAAGTGGTAGAGGGTGATGGTGTGGTGAAAGTATGGAAAGATAATTTTAGTAGCTTAGCTGTAAAGAGTAGGGGGAAGGCAAAGATCTCATCCATAGGAATGGAGAGAGGTAGAATAAACAGGGTAGTTGAAAGTCAGATAAACAGAAGAAGTAAAAGAAGCAATCAATAGACTTAAAATGGGCAAAGCTGCTGGAGTAGATAACATCCCAGGTGAAATGCTGAGATATGGAGGAGAAGAAGCTGTTGACATAATGCATAGGTTATGTAAATTAGCATGGGAAAAGGAAAGTGTACCAGAGGACTGGAGGAAAGCAGTGATAGTACCCTTGTACAAAGGGAAGGGTAGTAAAGAAGAGTGTAAGAATTATAGGGGAATTAGCTTGCTTAGCATACCTGGAAAGGTACACGCAAGAGTAGTAATAGAGAGACTTTGTGATATACTTTAAGTATGCACTGTTCATTAACAATCTCTATATTTATATCAAGAAAATTTTCAACTTTATAATTTACGTTACATTGTGTGAGGGGAATAGAATTAGGGTAAATAAGTTTAGCAACTTGATTAAAATTTAACAAATTGCAAACAAGAATATCATCAATATATCTACTATTATTACTTAACAGTTTAGCAAGTGCTAATTTTTCTGGAATTTTATTTTTCTTGCTACTGTCAACTAAGTCTTTTATATATTTAAATTCTAAAGCAAGCAAGAATAAGTCTGCAATTAAAGGGCTAGCATTTCCACCCATAGGAATTCCTAATATTTGTTTGAAAATGTACGGCCCGAATCTAACATAAGTATTGAAAAGGAGGAATTTAAGGGCATCTTTAAGTTTAGTTCTATCAAAATATATAAAAATAACAGGGAAAATAGGTGATAATTGTGATAATAAAAATAACAGGGAAAATAGGTGATAATTGAAGGGGGCGGGGAAAGGGAGGAAGGAGGGGATGTGGAAGAGTGATATGAGGTATAGGAGAAAAAAAAATTGTTTAGTGCTACTGGGGCTGTTTAAATGTTTTTTTTAGGCCTCCCTCTTAAGAGCTTTGCCGCCGTCGCCCAGTAAAACCTCTTAAGAGCTTTGCAGCCGTTTACGGGTTAACAGGACAAACTCTTCACATTTTTCTGACTAATTGGTGGTAGACCCTTTACAAAATTCTGAAACTTTCAAGTCATTCAGAATATTACTAAAGGAGTGCATCTTAGAAAAAAAAACAAGGTTATACTGTACAGTAGTTGGAATAGTATATCAACTATCCCGACATTAACCGCAGCCCTTTTTATTTTATCGCAAAGACTGTATTCTTAAGTGGAAAGTTGTGGGTTTTCAAAAGCCCAGGATCCAAAAGAGAGAAGGCAAATATTACCAGATGACAGTGACTGACCTGTGGAGTGTGTTGGTGATGGAAGAGTGAATAAGTAGTGGTGCCGGGCACTGCCGGCACAGATGGATGGTTGAACTGTTAGGGTACCTCCTCCTCCTCCTCTCAGGGTCTCCGGTTGCTGTTGTCAGACAATAATAATGTAAAACTTGCAAAATAAACAAACCAAAACGAGGACAAGACAATATAAAAGCAAAAGAACTAATCAAAATCGCTGTGGAAATAACGCTTGCCAACAATTACCAAACTACATCCCTGCTACAGATTTATCATTTTATCTGTAGTCTTCCACACACACTTCTCTGCAATTGTATATCGGAGTGGTGGTGAATGTCACAGTGGCGGAATTTTTTTCCTAATTATGTGACTAATTGCTTCAAATGAGGCACAGATACTCATCAAAGCCATCCAAAATCATACCTTTACCCCCAAGGTCATACAAGATAATTTTATCAAAATGTGCCTTATTCCAACTGCGGAAAGGCAACTACATCTGAGCCGTTACAATGTACAGTAGGCCAATGTACTGTAATGGAAAACAATGTTAAACCATTGTATGCATGTATTGTAAGAATTCAAATTTAGTCAAAGAGTCAGAATATAATTACTGTCTATATTATTTTGTTGTCCAAGTCATGTCACTGTTGCATCTTTAAACCCCTCACTGTTGTCTACAGTTCCAACTGACAGTCCCGCTATTTGCAAATAGTTCAGCATTGGGGGATTTTATAAAGAAAATAAATAATCTTGAATGATAACAGAAATATGAGACATTTGTAGAAGGCTATTAAATAGAAAACAAATTATTTGAGTTACAGATACTGTACAGTAGATGCAAACAAAAATTATAGATAGTTTAAAAGGAATTTTACATACCAAGTAAATTAAACTACTGACTAACAGACTTATGTTAGGTGATGAATGGGAAAGATGGTTTGATAATGGAATTATTATAATACCGGTATATATGAGTAAAGATTTCAAGGTGAAAGTATGCAAGGTAGATTGTGAGGAGATATGTGCATTCAAATTGAACAAGTTTGATGATAGGTGGATGATTATGATACTTGTTCTTACAGTACATACCCGTAACTCAGTATATATTCAGCATAGCACCGGTATGTACAAATATAGCTCACTAAATTTATATTAGAGTGGATTAACACAGGCCGTAGCGCGGTTGGTAGAGCACTCGCCTGCAAACTGTAAGGTTGACGGTTTGAGTCTCGGCCCGGCAAGTGTGTGTTATTGGCAGACGGCAGTGCTGTTGGTGGACGACTTGGTCAAGCAATCTGTAGCAACTATTCACTTACTGGTGATGGGCTGGTCTATCAGAATGAAAGTTGAGCGTTCTCTGCCATACCCATAGCTTACTCTGACTTCCTTTTACTTATATATTTTCTAGATCTCAAGTGACGGTGTCTTTTCCGTGGGTTGACCTCCCTACTGCCAACCCTGGCAGATTGAGAGCCAAAGCGTCACATTTTTCCTTTGCCCCTCAACTTTCCCTTTATAATTGCTGAGGGGCACAGGGCCTTGGGTGGGGTTTTTGTTTCCCGGGCGTTTCCGCACCCTCCTCAGCTCCCCGCCTTTGAGTGGCTTCGGTCACCTGGGCATTATTAGTGGTAAGCTGGGAGGGTTCTGTGGGGGCGCTCGGTTATGGCCTTGGCCTTACTCGGGACCTTGGGGCTGCTCGGCCAGACAGCCTGAGGAACAGCAACAACAACAACTATTTACTTAACTCCCTGATCATCAGGGCACCCAACTCTTGAGCAGGGAATGTATGGTGGTAAAAACTGCATCATCATTAACAAGTCAGTGAACAAGTGTAAACAAAGCAATAAATATGTATATGAGAGTACACTGTACATGAGTGCATGTGAGTAAAATACCGACCCGACAACTTAACCAGTAGACCAAATCAACCTGTAGACATCAAATAGTGCAAACACAACCAGCACTGCTGTATTAGATTAGATTAGGACTTTAAATTGGCACTGGTTTAGCTGACCATGTTTGAGTTGGCACTGACAGATCGATTGATTGAAATGGTCTACTGGTTGACTTGTCTGGGAACTGTTCTAAGAGTGAGAGCCTGTGTACAATATGTGAGTATGTGAATGCGTGAGTAAACTTTAAGTGAGTGAGAGCCATGGTGAAAAACGTCAAGTAATGTAAACTAACGGAGGCCAGATGTGCGTGAAGAGCCATCAGCTGTTGTAACGTGACGGCAGCTGGTTCCTGTGGCTCCCTCTTCCTCTTACGCTCCCTTTTCCTAGCACGTTTGAAGGCCTTCCTAAGTCTGCTGGTCAGCCCCCGCCCAGCCAGGGTAGAAATAGAGAGGGCGCGGGAAACAAGATTGAGGGCGGAGAGATGGCTGGCGTGTGAGACTGTGAGGTAGTCATTGCTTGGGGCCGAGTACACACCTAGACCACCGTCATACCTTCCAACACACTCACTCTGCTGCTGCTGCTGCTGCTAAGGTTTACCAGGGCCAATGCGAACATATGTCACTTATACTTACACACTCACACAGAAATCATACCATATTATAATCGAGTCTTTTTGGATTCATTTCTTACAGTAGATCCTCTGGAAAAAGGCAAACTAGGCCTGTGTATCCAGCTCAGTGCCAGTACTTGCACTACTGCAGTCGTTCACTGTGTTGGCGGCGGCGGCAGCAGACGCAACATTTTTACTATTCTGTATTTTTGCTTTATAATCAAACTTCAAATCTTGTCTTCCCCATGCTTTATCAAGATTACTTTCAAACTTCCTTATTGATTCGGAATCGACTACATACTGGGGCAGTGCATTCCACTCATTTACCACTATCACAAAATGAGTTCTTTGCCTTTTCAAGCCTATTTCTTTCTTTGTAAATTTTCTTGAGTGTCCTCTCGTTCTTGTTCCCTCCCGCATCAAGAAGATACCTTCACACACATCCTCATCATACTTTCCTGACACTATCTTAAAAGTCTCTATCATATCCCCTCTCTTTCTCCTATATGCCAGTGTCGGAAGTCCCAGTGTCCTCAACCTCTGTTCATAGCCCGCGTTCTTCAACGTTGGTACTAGCTTGCTAGCTCTCCTCTGCACTTTCTCCACTGCTTCTATATCCTTTACCATATATGGAGCCCACACCTGGTTCGCATATTCCAGGTGCAGCCTAACCAGCGCTGTATAGAGATTCCTGAATATTTCTTCGGCAAGCGACACAAATGTCCTCCTTATCAGCCCTACAATTCTATTGGCTTTGTTTATCTTTTCCGCTAAATGTTCTGAGAAATTTAACTTACTGTCTATCACTACTCCTATATCCCTTTTCTGCATTCACTTCCTCCATCGCTTCATACATACTGTATCCCACCTTGTCTATCTTGCTAGTCCCAATCCGCATGTACTTGCATTTTTTTGGATGAAAAGGCATTAACCAATGTTCAGACCATCCCTTCATGCCCTCCACATCTCCTTGAAGCAAACTCACATATCTTCCTTACTCCTCACTCTTCTATACAGCTTAGTGTCATCCGCATACAGGTATATCTCACTTCCATTGGTTATAACTTCAGGTAAGTCGTTGATAAATATAACGAACAGTAGTGGTCCCAACACAGATCCCTGAGGTACCCCACTTGTAATTTCCCTCCACCCCGAGCCTATTCCATTCACCAGTACCCTCTGTCTCCGATCTTTCAGGAAGGCTTTTATCCATTTCACACATTTCTCCCCTATACTATAGCTTCTAACTTTCTCTATTAACCTTTTATGTGGGACCTTATCGAAGGCCTTCATAAAATCGCAATATACCACGTCTATTACATCACCATCCTCCAGAGTTTGTATACAATCATCTACCACCTTAATTAGCTGTAGTACCGTCGACCTCCCCGGCAAGAATCCGAACTGTCTCCCACTGAAAAGTTGGTTTGATTTCATATGCTCTATTATTCCTTCTCTAATTACCGTTTCCATTAGTTTACACACAACACTTGTCAAACTGACTGGTCTATAATTTCCTGGGTCATTTCTCTTTCCTTTCTTAAATATAGCCGTTATGTTCGCCTCTCTCCAGTCCGTCAGGATTTGTCCTGTATTAAAAGATACCTCAAATAAAAAATGTAATGGCCCTACTAACATCTCACCTCCTTCCTTTATGATTCTTGGATGTATCCCATCCAGTCCCGGGGACTTACTTCTGTTCATTTTTTCTATAGCCCTCCTTATTCTAGCATGGGAAAACTCTATTAGTTCTAGTGCTGGTGCCGGTTTGATGGGAATAGTAGGCACTGCATCAACCAACTCTACTGTTATTCATGTCAGTCATTATGTATTAAAATGTACACACAGTAATACTGCAAATTATAGTTGCCAAAAACAAAGTACTGTATGTACAGTATACATATATATCTAATAAAAAGTTAAGCTCTGCCAGGCAAACTGTTTTCAGTATTATATAGTTGCAGTAGCTAGGGGCAGCCATTACAAATGTCAATAATGTCCATAATAATATAAAATGCATTTAAAAAATAAAAATAACATCAATTACAAAGGGCTTCATGAGGTAAAAGATTACACTACAGTACTTAAAATGAAATTATTAATTAAAAATTAACCAGATTAAAAACAATGGTCTAACTAAGAGGGTGTACGAGAGCGAGGTGGAGGGACAGAGAGGGAGAGGTAGACCGAATGAGAGGTGGAAGGCTAGAGTGAGGAAGTACATGAACGAAGGCGGTGCTGGTTGGGGGGAGGGGCGTCGACTGACTGGGAACAGAGGTGCATGGGGGCGGTTCGTTCGTGGCCACCCCTTCGGGGATCACGGCGTCAGGCAATAGATAGATAGATAGATAGATAGAAAAACATTGGTCATCTTGGCGACCACCAGACAGTAACGCAGTATTCAGGTCTGTTTCTCACAGGTATGTGAAGGGATTATAAAACAAAAACTTTTAAATATGATGAAATGGCATCGATTTACTGATGACAAAATAACCAGAGGTGGATTACACAATTCTATGTTCATCAATGTAGCCACAAACTACTACCTTCATATTAAAATAAGTACAGTATACTGTAACTTGAAATAACTAGCAAAACCCAAGTGTATCTATCAATCTATTGCCAGATGCCTTGATTCCTGAGAGGAGGCACAAATGAACTGCCTCCATGCTCCTCATACCACCCAACACCTTCACTAATCTACTTCTTTTAACTCCATCCTTCCATCTCATTCTCAGTCTGCCTCTCCACTTTACTCTCATATACTATTTTAGACAACTAGGCCACAGGACATAGCGCAGTTGGTGGAGCAATCGCCAGCAAACCGAAAGATTGACGGTTTGAGGCTCGGGCCAGCCTGTGTGCGTTATTGGCAGACGACAGTGCTGTTGGTGGACGGTGTGGTCTAGCAGAGAGAGAGAGAATGAGCTATTTTGCAACAGCCTACTGGGCTGCAGCCCTCATAAGGCTGGTTGTGGTTGTGGTCTAGCAATCTGTGGCAATAGTCCACTCAAGTCCCTGAAACATCAGGGTACTCACCCTAGCTCCGCTCTTGAGCAGGAAGTGCATGGTGGTAAAAACTGCATCTGCATTTTACATTTCCAACTCCAACAGTACTACAAAACCAACCCCAAGATTAACCCTCCAGACCCGGTTGGGCTCTGAGGCCTCCATAAAAAACACCCCCCGCGCAACCCGGAAGGGTGCCGAGGCTCCGGCAGCTTGAAAGCCTGTAAGCTTGGTGTGCGAGGCGTCCGTCCGACGCATGTAAACAAAAACCGGCTGGACCGACCACAAGAAGGAGAGCGTCGTTTGTTCGTGTGTGCCTGTATGTTATTGTTAAGTATCGAAAAGTAGTGTAAATTGGCTGTTTTTGCCACAAAGTTATCTCCAATGAAATCGTCATCACAACTGAACCAGTTGACTTGGAGAGCTCTACTTAACGCCATTCTACAGGTACGAAACACATCTACGCTTGGGGATGTGCGGGAATGCGGAAGCAAGCAAAATAACAAAGATGCGGTAGCCTAGGCGTAGAAGTTTTTCGGCCAAAACCCCCGGGTTTCGGGGAATATATATGGAATACATAGCCGGGGCTGAGGGTTAATACAGTAATTGATTTTTCAGGACTTCTTTGTAAAAACAGTTTCAAAGAGGAGCTGCTATGGCATATGCAAACCCTGTAGTCCTTGATGCAGTTTTTATCACCATGCACTTCCAATAGCCGTCCTTTGCCAATAACACACACAGGCTGGCCCGAGTTTCGAACCTCTCGACTTGTAGGCGAGTGCTCTACCAACCGCGCTACGGCCTGTAACCGTCTGGTCTTTAATCCTTTAAAACCACTTCTCATCGTACATCATCATGCCTTGCTTCCTTCTGGGAAACCCCCATTAAGGGATGGCTATAGCCGAAATACTTCCAGGCTACTTTATCAAGACATCCATCCTTTGCCCTATGACACTACTGTATTTAAATTCTAGTACTGTACTGGTAGTATTAAAAATATAAAAACTTTAACATGACCTCTGATTTTATCAATACATAATGGACAAATATGAAGCTACGATGTCCCAGTATAGTCATGCGAAGTTTTCACAATTAACAAAACAGTTTGCTACACAATATTGATAATAGTCGAGTAATATATAAGAGGACATGACGAATATATCATCGGCTTGGGAATAAAAATAGCGCGTTACTGACCTCCACATACAGAGGAAAATAAGTGGGAGTATAATGATGATAAGTGGGAGTATAATGATGAGTATATAATATAGCAGCCACGGATGCTTCTACTGCCACTCCCAACAGTTCACATCACATTGGTTACCGTAGTACGACCCCATACACCTGCAAACACAAATTGGTAAGGAGCCAGCTAATTGGAAAAATTCACTGTTAAAAAAATATCCCTAAAGCTGACAGGCAGCACTATACTGTAATGTTGACTTTTTACTGTAGCTTGTGTTATCTTAATAGTAACTTACTTAAGCTAGGCTAATTATTTTTTATATAAAGTTATTCATAATATAGTACCGGTATAGTTAATAGAGGGTGTTTAATATCTACTCGCATATATAGATTATTGAGGACATTGTGTTCGAGATGATGTGATAAATGCCTTGAAATGGAGCACAATTCCTTATTGAGCTTATTCAAAAGCTTACATTTGTTCAATGAGGCTATCCAAGATAAAAACGATAAGGATTTTAAATATCAATGGGCTCTGGCAATATTTGGATGATCTCTACTTCTATAAACAGTATCTTGACATCAATCACACTGAAAAGCAGCCGTGTCTAGCTGTTACAATGTAATATAAAAGAATATTAAACCATTGTATGTCTATAATCAAACTACAGTACTGTAATTGGGACAACAGATATCGGACATGTGGTTTCTGTGAACAGCGCAGTGCCTATTAGACATGAGTTGAAAGGATGAAGCACTACTTACTGACAGACCTTCTGGCCGTTCTTGATGGAGCAGTCACCTCCCTTGTTACAGTAGTCCAACGAGCACAACTCTTTGTGCTCCTCACACATTTGAACCCTAACAATATCACCTCAATCAAAAATAAATATACTGTAATTACATATAAAACAGAAAACAAAAAATTCAACTGCAAGCAGGCTGTAAGTGTATGGCAAAATTGGACCTGTGTCTTCTTCCATCCAGGAGGAGGGCCTGTTGCAGTCCCTGAGGATTTGGGGGATGCTCCTTTTGACCTTGTGGAGGTGCAGCGCCTGCAGACTCGCATTGATAGAGGGGACCTGGTGCCTCCGACCTTCTGCCGTCTCCGGTTGTTGGGCTCCATGTTGCCAGAGAGGGTGGTTCAGGGCAAGTGAGCTTTCAAGTAGGGTTGTTCACATTCCCTCTCCTCTGCTGCTATAATTGCCATCAGTTTTCCCATAGGGTGGTGTCCTGCATGAATAAGGTCAGGTGTGCCAATTACAGTGGTTATCATCGGGAGAAGGTTGCTGGGATTAAGTGCCATTTTGTGGTGGCTCGCACAAGGTGACATCTGGCGACTGTGGCTCTCTTCAAGAGGCTTGGACCCTGCATGCGGAGTATCATGGTGGCTGTCTTACCTTGGTAGAGATGAATGTAAAGCTTCGGGACCTCAACCCCCGGCCAGGTTCAAGGTCAATGCTGCAGTCTGCCCCTCCGTCTACATCGTCTCCGCTGGTGGGTGACAAGCAGTTGGCTGCAAGGAAGTGCCCCTCTTAATAGGTATGAACTATTGAGGTGCAGGAGTTAGAGGTCACTGTTCGGCCTCTATCCCCTGCCACTGTGATGGTTCCTTGGGCTCAGTCTCCTAGTTTTTATCTCCAATGCTCTCCTCGCCCCCGTATCAGCACCAGCACTGTGGTCCAACTGTCTCCCGTTCCGGAGGTTGACCCACTTGATGCTGCTCTTCGCTTTGTGACACCCGACCATATGGTCTGCCCCCCTGCCCCCTATCAGAGTCTGCCCCTCCTTACATCAGTCAGCTGTCCTATACTGTGTGTGCTGCTCCTCGCCCTGCTGCCACTCTGTCCTTTGGTGAATCCTTTCAACGTCTTCTGCTGGATGCTCTCGGCTGACTTAATAAAGGCACCTCACTCCATGACATCGCTCTGGCCCTTGTTCTTCAGCTCCTGGGACTTTAGTTTGTGGACTGAGGACCTGCTACTTTGCCTATGGGATTGTGTTTTAGTACAGTACTTTTGTGGTTTGGTGATGAGTGTTTGCACTAGTGCGTGTCCCGGACTGGGCATTTACTTGTAAGTGTTCTAGGTTGGGCACTTACCTGCCCTTCCTTTCACGTTTTACGTCCTGTGACAGTTTGGTAGTGTCAGAGCAGGCAGCGCTGTCGCCTGAGGTGCCCTTAGTTCACACCAAGAACCAAGAACTGGTTGATGCAGGTGACGTCTGGGTGGCAGTCATGGATGGTAGCATCGTAACACTCATTTCCATCTGAAACAAAGGAAAATATTAATTAACCTGGCAAAAGCGATAGGCCTCACGGAAGTGCCTGTATAGAGGATGCGATAGGCCTCACAAGCGAAATCCCATGAAAAAAAAAATGCACCACAGGCACTCAAATGGAAGCAATATGTGATTTGGTTGCATAACCACCCTATTCCTTCTCTCCTCAACATGTCCCCCCCCCCTCTCCTCCTCAATTATTGGCTATTATTCCTCCTTTATTTCTGCACAAACTGTGGTGAGTAATGGTCCTCCCCCCTCTCACATGCGAGAGAGATGACTAGCACAGCTCAGTGCCTCCAGAGACCTTTCAGAGGTAGCATGTTGCTCTTTCTCTCTCCTGCCTTCATCTTAAGCATCTGAGTTCTGACTTCGCATAACCTTTCAGATCGCCAGTATGGCTTCCTTAATGGCCGCTCTATTGGTAATCTACTTTCGTATCTTACTAACTCTTGGTCATCCTCCCTTCGGGACTTTGGTGAGACTTTTTCTATTGTGCTACACATATAAAAACACTTTTGATAAAGATAGAATCTGGCACAAATAACATATTTCCAACCTACCTTCTTTTGTCTTTTATACCTCTATCTGTGCCTTATCTCAAAATTCCTTTCCGGCTGTTCCTTAACTACGGTTGTGAATGGCCATCGTTCACTTACTCACCCTATCAACTCCAGCGTTCCTCAGGGTTCTGTCCTATCCCCAGTCCCATTTATAATTTTCAATATCTTTTCAACTGTACCGGTACCTATAATCCTATCCACCCATAGAATGAGGACTCTACCTTAAATTACAGTACTGTACTGAACTAGTCTTCCACAACCTCCTTCCTGAAAGTCAATAAAAAGTGATGAGGCCATGGTGCGCCCATACTCTGATCTTTCAATAATTTCTGATTGAGGCAGAGAATATCTTGTTACTTTTAATGCTTCCAAAACCCAATTTCTCCATCTGTCTACCAATCACAATCTTCCACATGACTATCTCTTATGCTTCAACAATTGACAAATCCACCCCTCATCATCTCTCAATATCCTTGATGTCTCTTTTTCTTCTAACCTTTCCTGGAAAGACAATATCACCACTCTTGCTAAAACTGCTTCCCAGAGATTGGGTGTGCTCAACCGTCTCTTTGGGTTCTTTAGGTAGGTCTATATATTATCTTCTGGACCGACAGGTCCGACAGTAGTCCCATCGATCCTTATGTGCCTAATAGATGTGTTATAGCATATACATCATTGCTATATATGTCATTAAGAGCTGAAATGTATCATAAGGGAGATAATATTATTCAAGAAAATAGAAATCCTTTGTAAGTCAAGCGTTTTTGCTATCAGGCCCACCTAAATTTAGGTAAATGTTCTATAGGTTTCTTATATACCCGGTACCATATTACATTGCTGTATACCGGTATGTCATTACCGTCGTAAATGCATTATATGGGACCCAATATAAAGCACAGTAAAAACAATAATTCTCCCTATCAACGGCAGCGGTACCAAAATTGTACAGTACAGTATACAAAACCTACAGTATATTAGGCCCCCACTGTCAATAGAGATGCTGATGACAAAAGTCCTGGGGGAGTGAGAGGAAGCAAAGTACCCCTCAACCCATCTTGTATCCCATGGCAACCCTAATTAGCTCCCTACCCACTAGAGGAGGGAGTGTGGTAAGGGTTGTGTTGGTGGGTGTACCGTTGTCTTGTTTATATCAGTCGTACGCTTGCAGTTACATTTGCGTCTAATTTGACTGCTTTTTCCTTTACAAAATTATCCCGCAGCCAGCTGTTATTTGCCCCCTGTAGGTTTTCTGGTAATATACATGATGATGACAACAAGTCACGGAGGGTTCCCCCCACGGACAGCTGTTGGTTAAATTGTTTTTTTACCGGCCATGGGATACAATAATGGGTTGAGGGGCTTAACACTTATTGTCAGCATCATATATATTACCAGCAAGGGGCTCACTTGGTGTAGTGACTAGCGTCTCGGACTTCCACCCAGAAGGCCCGGGTTCGCGCCCACGCTCGGCGCATTAAAGATTTTTCACAAGCACTGAGTCGTTACCATCCCTCATGAGCAAAGGGATGGGGTAGTAGTACAGGACCCCAATGGAAATACGCCTAATCGGCCTTATTGAGCTATCCTTAGCTAGCTTAGCATGCGCTAGCTTTAAGAACTATTATTATAAGGGGCAAATAACAGCTGGCTGTGGAATAATTTTGTAAAAAATTTAAGTCAAATTAGACGCGAACATAACTGCGAGTCTGCAACATATGTAAACAAAACGGACATACGGTACGCCCGCAACACCATCCTTACCAAAAAAAATTTGGACAATATAAAGTTTATGTAATCAAATTCAGACACCAATTTTATCGTGGCCTATAAGTTTCGGGATGGATGTAGATTCCGGGCGTACGGTCGTCATGTTTACATAGGGCGATCGCTGCAGTTAACTTCGCATCTATTTTGACGGAGATTTTTTCGGTTATTTGCCCCCTGCTGGCAATATACTGTATATGATGATGACAATATGTCATGGGGGGTTGAGGGGAGGGCAAAGCCCCCCCTCAACATATTATTGTATCCAATGGCATTCAAAATAGACGGGAACATGATTGCAAAGGTCCGACGCCTCCCCCGCCGTCATGTTTACATTTGTCGATCGCCGTGGTTAAATTTGTGTCTATTTTGACGGTGATTTTTTTCGGTAATTTGCCCCCTGCTGGCAATATATATGATGATGACAATATGTCATGGGGTGCTTTGCCCCCCACTCAACATATTGTATCCAAAGGCAGTCAAAATAGACGGGAACATGATGGCAAAGGTCCGACGCCACTACGCGTAGTGTAAACAAGGCTGGCAGTACGCCCGCACTTAACATTCTTGCCTAGGTTTCTTATAGGCTACCATGTATTTAATTCTTAGGTATCTAATTGCAGGTAAAAATTTATTACTAATCCTGAAAAAAAAGCCTCTATATCGCCTACCTCGCAAGAGGCGGGTGGGTTTGTTTACATCCGCCGCGTGTGTAGCCTCGGCGACTCACGTTGGGGAAAATAAGGTTTGTGCGGCCTTACTGTTGAAATATATGAGGATTTCAATAAATCCTGGGGGTGGTGAGAGGGGGGGGCTTGCCCCTCCTTAACATATTCTGTATCCCACGGCAAACGGTTATGGCCAAATACAGTTATTTTTCGCTAGTAGGGGGCGTATTTTTAGATTGTTGTTTAATGGGTAAATATGCATTTCGGTAAGATTTTACGGTGTGACAGTTACAAGCCCCATCGATGTTTGTGTAGCCTATAGGTATGTTATATAATAGTCTTCAGTCCTATATACTGTATGTCCTTCCCGTCGCAAATATATTATAAGGGAGATATAGGGTAAAACACAGTCTTGTCTGCATAATGACAAGTCCTGTTTTACGGGATTTCTGCTTTATAGAATTTGTTTTTTTCCCTCCTACCTTACTCGGGGGATAGTTTCTATCCACGTATTACTTTTAGGTTAGGTTAGGTTAGGTTTCTTAGTTAGGTTCATGACAAGGTATCAGCTGGTAGGTATGGAATAAACTAGGGACACATACTAGCTGGTAGGTAAGGGTTATTCTTGTATCCAACGTTCTAGGTTAGGTTACTGTGTTTTTTTACTTCAAAAAATCGCTAAACCCGAGCCAAGTTTTGGCAAATGTTGGCTCGGGTTTTCAAATTTTGGGGTTTAATGGGTTTCAAAAAAGTGAAAACTCGGCCAACTCTCAAAATTCAATTAGGCTACTGGGTTTTTTTACTTTGAAAAATGCCAAAAGCCGAGCCATTTTTTTCCCCTATTTTGGGGTTTTTGTACTCTGAAAAATACCCAAATCCGAGCCAACTTTTGCCAAAACTTGGCTCGGATTTTCACATTTTAACGTTTTCTTACTTTTCTATATTTTATATTCAGTTCTTCCCATATTACCCCTATTTTTCCCCCGCAATTTCCCTGATCTTCATAGCCCTCCCTATAGTGGGGGCCGTGTTTTTAGATTGTTGGATAATGGGTAAATACTCATTTGCGACAGTCCTTGGTATAAAACAACACTGTATATCAAAGAAAAAATGCAAAAAAATAAAAAACACATGCTTAAACTCGTGACTGTCACACCGTATCAATTTACCTGCATTTCCTACTACAGTATTATCACATATCAAAACACCCTTACACAACTCTAAAATAGATTACAAAATTATATTTTTTTTAGCAACTTAATTACATAAACTCTAGCCTATATTGACCGAAAATTTCAAATACCGTGATAGGCTAGTGCTGGAAAATGTCATAAAATTGGTGAACACATAGGCCCTAGACCGTAGGGGTAAACTCCAAGACGATTAGTGCCGCACTATTAGAAACAAATTAAGGACAATAGGTACCATACGGTACGTATGCCATTATGGACTCTCAATAATTATCTCCATATTGTCCCCATGGAGGATTTGATATAATTTTTTTTTTTTTTTAAATTCAACATACAGTATTGATACTATTGTATGTATGTAGCCCATATGCTCAGGCACATCCCCCATAGCTGGGGGTGGCCGACTCGAGACAGAGCCCAAACAGGAACAACACAACACCACCACCACCAAAAAAAAAAATTGAACCCCACGGCCGTAATGCCATCCTTCATTCACTGAATGATCTATCTATCTATCTATTGCCTGACGCCGTGATCCCCGAAGGGGTGGCCACGAACGAACCGCCCCCATGCACCTCTGTCCCCAGTCAGTCAACGCCCCTCCCCCCAACCAGCACCGCCTTCGTTCATATACTTCCTCACTCCATCCTTCCACCTCTCCTTCGGTCTACCTCTCCCTCTCTGTCCCTCCACCTCGCTCTCGTACACCCTCTTAGTCATTCTCTCGCTTTCCATACGGCCGAACCATCTCAAGTTGTTCCTTTTCACACTTTCTAGCACATCTACCTCCACACCACACCTCCTTCTTACTTCTTCATTGGTCTGTCTATCCCTCCATGTAACTCCGCACGCACTTCTTAAGTAATTAATTTCCACTGCTCTCACTCATGGTCTGAGTCTCTCAACCAACGTCCATGCTTCGCTTCCGTAAGTCAGTGTCGGGATTACCACACTTGTCGTGCAAGGACTTCTTCACTTCCATACTGACCACCCTATTTCTTGTTACTGCTTTCAGCGTTCCTACAACCCTCTTCCCCTGTTGTACCCTCTCCCGCACTTCTTCATCCATAGTCCCATCTGTACTCAACAAACTGCCCAGATACTTAAAATGGTAACATTCAAGGAGACTACAGCAGGACTCTTTCTTCTTCTTACCTCTGACCAGGTATAGGCTATCCTAGTGTTTACTAGCCTATACCCCTTTGAAAGGACATTAGCCTAACCTAACCTATCCTAGTATTATGGGTGGGGGCTTCCGCCCCCACACCCCCACTATTTGACATCTTTGACAGATTTTTGGTGTATTTTTCTGTAAAATCGGGTTTTTTCAAGTGTCGATAACGAAATTCCTCCATGCTGACTACAATGAGAAAAATATGGCGAGTCTATTGGTCCCTATTTTCCCTAATACATTTTTTCTAATAAGGCGGATGTAGTGTCCTTGAAGATTATCCTTAACCCTTTCCCTGCGGGTGACGTTCTGGAACGTCCTGGCAAGTTACAGCAATTTCCAGGCTTTAAAAGCCTGTAAAAAACGTAAAAATCGAGTGTCAGTGGGCGGGAGCGTGAGGGCCCCACCTCCGACCCTCAGAGCAGCGAGCGGCTCACTGAGGTAGACTGTGTCCCTCTCTGTCTCTCACAACAGTGTAGCCAAGCGAGCGAGTGTTACCAAATAGCGGGCTTCCCGCGTTTCACTGGCACCGCTGCAGGTGAACCAGACCACGTACGGGGCCCGTTCTGGTCTCATTTTGAAGCTATTTTCACATAGTTTTCGGCAGAATACAGTTCATTTAATGCAGATGCTTGATTTATCATTCAGGAGTGCCTGAATAGGGATGGATGTAGAATTCGGGCGTACGGTCGTCATTGTTTACATAGGGCGATCGCCGCGGTCGCACTTACGTTCCCGTCTATTTCGACGCTATATCTTCTGCTATTTGCCCCGTCATTACTACATGAATACTAGGTTAGGTTAGGTTAGGTTAAAATAGACGGGAACATGATGGGAAAGGTCCGACGCCACTACGCGTAATGTAAACAAAGATGGCGGTACGCCCGCTCACTACATCCTACCCCCTGAATATGCCCTAAATAGCCCAAATCACCCTGCAGAGAAAGGGTTAAAATGATAGCCTACACAACAATATATTTCTTAAAAAAATAAATAAAGGAAAATCTTGGTAAACAAGCCAGCACAAATGATCTTAAGTGGTACCAAAATGATGTAGCCCTAGTAGCATCTCTATGATCTCTCCATACCACATCCTACACTCCTCCCTTTAGCCTATATCCCACTCCCCTCCCTCAACTTTACCTTATATTTTGCACCGGTTCTAGCAGTTTATGGATTAGGGCCTAATGGACGAATATGAAACAACGATAAATGATTACCTATGGTCCCGTTAAAATATCCTCAAGTAACCTATTAAAAACTGTTCAGGGGACTGGTTAGAACTTGTAGGATGTTTAATTGAATGTCGGAAACCAGTATTTACTGAGAAATAACAGTCTTAAAATGTGCTATGGGTCACCCAGGGTCCCTGCCCTCTCTTTCCCAGGTAATGTTATGTTATGTTATATTATAGGCTATTATATTATATTATATTATATTATATTATATTAGGGTTAGGTTAGGTTAGGTTAGGTTAGGTTAGGTTAATCTAATCGGTCAATTTAAAGATGATGTAATTAAATTGCTAAAAAAAAAATTCGATTGTTTTTTTATGTAGTTTAGAGTTGTGTAAGGGTGTTTTGATGTGTGAAAATAGGCGAAAATGCATATTTACCCATTAAACAACAATCTAAAAACACGTCCCTTCACTCGCGAAAAATAACTATTTGGCCATAACCGTTTGCCGTTGAATACAAAATATGTAGAGGGGGGGGGGGGGGGGGCGCAAAGCCCCCCCACTCACCCCCCCAGATTTATTGAAATCGTCATATATTTAAACAGTAGGGGGCAAAAAACAAATTTTCCCCAACGCTTCTTCTTCTTCGCGGCGAATGTAAACAAAGCCACCCGCCTCTTGCGAGGTAAGCGATATAGGGGATATTTTGTTTTTTTCAGGATCAGTAATAAATTTGGTACGATTTTAGTTACTGGACACCTATTTGACAGGTACCGCCAACGATTTAATACATTATTTTTCGGTTTCCACGCATCCAACACCAAGCTGCACCCTTTTCTGGTGTACGAAACACTAAAAAAGCAATGGGGACACTTTAATAATGATAATATGAGACGAAATATAAAGACAACTCGGTTGCGTTCGTGGAAATAGCGTCGCTTTGTTTACTTTACGCTCGGAGTGACTTCCCGGTCCCGCCGCCTTGGCGGTCGACTTCAAATGCGGTTTAATTCTAGTTTCGCTTTCACAGCATACTCATCAATTTCTATGGCTACTTTAGAGTTGTCATATACCATACTTAATTCCTATATATGTCCAAAGCGGCAGAAATGCATTATAAGGAATTATAGCTACTGTAAAAAAAAAAAAAAAAATCTCCCCATATGCGGCACCATAGCTATTACATAATACTAGGTTAGGCTAATGTCGTTAATGTAGTTTATTATCATTATATTACGTCTTTTACCCAGCAATTTCCCTGATCTTCATAGTTGGTCGGGAAGCTATGCCTTTACAATGGCGCCTCCCTTTTGTCGCTGTGTAAGTGAAACTAGAATTTTACCCAAATGGCTAAGCTTATATAACCAGTTGTTGGGTCCATTTTTTTATAAAGACTTGCGTTATAGGCCGTGGGATACAGGACAGGGTTGAGGGGGGGCTCTGCCCCCCCTCACCCCCCCGTGAATTATAATAATCGTCATATATGTGGCTAGCAGGGGGCAAGTAAAACAGCTGGCCGTAGTAACCTCGAGCGTCCTGGATAAACAAACTGCGACGATCCGAAGCGACGACGGACTCCCCCCGCTGCCGATTTTCGGCCCAAACGCGCCGTTTTATTCTCGTCGTAAACCACATTTAAAAAGTTATTATATCGTTTTCAATACTATTACCGGACCAGAAAAAGGTGTAGCTTGGTGTTGGATGCGTGGAAACCGAAAAAAAATATGTATTAAATCCTCGGTGGTACCTGTCAAATAGGTGTCCAGTAACTAAAATCGTACCATAAATTTTTACGCGCATTTAGACACATATAGGAATGAAATACATGGTATAAGAAACCTGTAGGCCACGATAAAATCGATGTATGAATTTAATTAGGCTACATCATCTTTATATTGTCCATCTAATATAATATTTGTACACTAGGCCTATGGGCAGTGCCGCAGTGGGCGGGGCCGCGCGTATGTGGCGGCATACAGACCCTCCCGTAAAACATAGCGCATTTTAAGACTTTTATTTCTCGGTAAATACTGATTTCCGACCTTCAATTAAACATCCTACAAGTTCTAACCAGTCCCCTGAACAGTTTTTAATAGGTTACTTGAGGATATTTTAACGGGACCATAGGTCAATTTTTACCGAAACAACTACTTTTGCACCAAATGTAGCGGTAAACCTGACTTTTTGGACAGACAGCGATTTCAGTAAGTTTTATTTTGTTTTTTGTAATTTTTCCTTCAGATATAGTGTTGTTTTTATACTGAAGAGGAGCGGAAATGAGTATTTACCCATTATCCAACAATCTAAAAACACGCCCCCCACTAGTGAGGAGGGCTATGAAGTTCAGGGAAAATGAGGGGTTAAAAGCGTAAAAATACAATAATATAGCGTTTTGTATCAAAACTTGGCTCGGGTTTTCCCAAATTGCAAACCCATACAACCCAATTTTGTGAATACCCGAGCCAAATTTTGACGAAAGCTGGCTCGGATTTCACGGGGTGGAGTGGGTAGCCTAATATTTCATGTTATAAAAATAGTCAACTTTGGGAAGACATTAGCCTAACCCAACAACCTTACCTAACCTATCCTAGTATTATGGGTGGGGGCTGCCGCCGCCACACCCCTGCTGGTTCATGGTTGGGTTAGATTTTTTTTTTTTTTTTTTTTTTTTAATATTCTAGGCTATTAGCCTAACCTAACAACCTTACCTAACCTAACCTAGTATATGGGTGGGGGCTGCCGCCCCCACACCCCCACTGGTTGGGTTAGGCCTACTTGTTTTTTTTTTTGTTTTTTTTTTTGTGCTAGGCCTAGGCCTATTAGCCTAACTTAACAACCTAACCTAACCTAACCTAGTATATGGGTGGGGGCTGCCGCCTCCACACCCCCGCTGGTTGGGTACTGGCTGAAAAACTTATTGTTTTACAGTAGCCTAGGCCTAGGCTATAGGCCTACATGTATTTTAGCCTTTTTGTTTTTTTCTCCCTTATAATACATTTCAGCTCTTAATGCCATATATAGCAATGATGTATATGCTCTACCGGACCTATTAGGCCTAAACAGATCGATGGGCTAACTGTCGGTCCAAAACATCAGTATAACCAATGTAGCCTATACCAAGTGTTCATTCTAGGCCTAAACAGTAGGCCTATATTTTGTTGCAAAATCTTTACTAGGCTATAGGCCTAGCTCAGGCTAGCTGAGTAGGCTAATCACGATGCCAAGACGAGGACATGACAATTTACCATCAGCTTGAAATAAATCTACTTAGGCTCGGCTATACCCGAATGGTGTAGCTTCCAAAGGGTGAGGAGTGAATTTAAGGTTTACCATTAACAACAGCAACACAAACACATTCCTAGCCTACATACCGGTCTCTAACAATACCAGCAACGTCTCAATCAGAGTGAACTTAGGGCCCCACCAGCCAAGCTGTGAACTCCCAACATACTGTACAAGGCACCATACTTATCAATGAAGCTGCCCCGAGAGTCGAGCCACTGACTCACTGACAGATTCGACTCCTCGTGAATTGTGACTCTATACGTCCTAGACTCTGGAGGGACGTCTGGAGTCTGGAGCCCTCGGCCCCTCGGCCAGACCAGATGGCTGGAATAAAATAGGAAAGTAGAGTAATTGGATTATTGGAGCCCTCGAGATTCAGGACCTGTGTTGATGTAGGAAAAAGTTCGTACAGGTTTGTATGATTGAAACTGGTAATTTACCGTACCGGTATTACATTTTGGACATAGTATTTTAATGAAGATAGTGTTAAATATGTTATAAAAGTAACATTTAATCTGATTAGTTCCACAACAAATGTAGTTTCAATTTAATCCAGCTACAGAGGTGACGAATAATATGCTTGGCAGACTGCCATCCCAGCTGACGTATTAGAGGCTGCCATTGTTTGCAAGATTTCACTTCCCAATTTTCTATATTTTTCACACAGTAGGCTATATAATCGCCCAAATGAAGTACAGTATTACATTGATAGAGTAGGGCAGTATGCCTACAAGATAGACTAATTTGTGTTGGCTCAAATGAAATACGACGCATTTCTACCAGTTTCCAACAATCATAAGTAGCCACATGTTGTATTCCTCTCTCTCTCTCTCACTCTCACTCTCACAGAGAGATCATCGCGGCTCATGCCCAGGATCATGAAGTGCATACAGCAATGGCCCTCAACTCCCCAATGGATACTCCCTTCACCCATGACGAACTTCTTTTGGCTTTGCACACCCTCCCAAGTAGCAAAGCAGCTGGTGAGGACCAGGTGCCATATGAATTAATTAAGCATCTCCCTAGCACCTTTTACCCACTACTATTGCGACTGGTTAACTCTTCATGGGACCTTAAACTGTTACCCACGCCTTGGACCCGGGGAATCATATTGCCTTTCCTGAAGCCTGGTAAGGACCCGTCAGCTCCATCATCTTATCGGCCGATCATTCTTCTGTCCACACTTAGCAAGCTCATGGAGAAGATGGTCCTTCGTCGACTGCAGTGGTTTCTGGAACACAATTCTATTATCCCATACCAAGCTGGATTCCGCCCCTCCTGTTCCACTGTTGACCATGTCCTAAATCTGGAACAGGCTATTTTAACTGCACTATCTCATAAGCGCACTACCATTGTTGTGTACCTTGACCTGTCTGCTGCCTTTGACAGTGTACCTCATCTACTCATGATGAAAATGGCCAAACTGGGAGTTTGTGGGAAGATGCTCTCTTGGATCCAATCTTTTTTAACATCCAGGACGGGACGTGTGTTTCTTCAAGGTGCCTTCTCCTCAGACGTGATTTATGGTGTTGGTGTGCCGCAGGGCTCAATCCTCAGTCTGTACCTATTTGATTCCTACCTAGCAGACTTCCCTGACTTATCCCCAGTGCACCTAGTTGCATACGCCGATGATCTGACCCTATACTATTCCCATGAGGACCCTCTGACAGCGGCACGTACTATACAGGATGCACTTGACTCCCTTCACCAATGGACTTCCACCTGGGGCCTCCGAGTCAACCCCAATAAGACTGTCTTCCAAGTTTATTCCCGGAAACGACCTGTTCCAGCGATAACCCTCAAGTTCAATGGCGTCAATCTTGCACAGTCTGCCAGTCATCGCTACCTTGGTGTGGTTTTTGATGCTCCGCTCCTAACATGGAAGGACCATAATTATAGACTACCTTGTGGACTCCTCACGACAGCGCCTGAACATCATGAAGGCTCTTACTGGTACAACGTGGGGTGCACATCCATCTACTCTCCGCATCTTCTACACTTCATACATCCGTAGTAAGCTGGATTATTGTTCCCAAGCTTTTGCCTCAGCATCTCCAATGACCCTCAAGAAACTAGAAGTGGTGCAAAACTCTGCCATGAGACTGATGACGGGTGCCCTACTTTCCTCTCCAATCGCTGGGCTTTGCAGTGAGAGCAATCTCCTGCCCCTGTCTGTCCGACGAGATATTTTATGTACATCTTACTTTGCTGTCACCTATAGCGCACCGACATCTCACCCGTTCTCAGCCAACCTACGTGATGTCCCACTCTACCCAGATGCCCCTAGGGCGTGCAAAGTGCCATTTCGGGAAAGGATAGGCCCTCTCATCCAGTGCCACACTTTCATCTTCAGAAACAGCCACGCAACACCTCTGGTATCCCCTCTCCCTCCATGGGATTTTGTGGCTCCGAATGCATCGATAGACCCTCTACCTGGTATGCGGAAATCTGACGGCCCGTCCCACATCAAGCAAGCTATTCTCAAGTTGTTTACCACCTTCCCTGCTGACACTACTTACGTCTATACTGATGGGTCCCTCATCCATGGTGCTACCGGTATCTCCGTCTCGACAGCTTTGTGGGTTCCTAAATTTCATTTAGTCCAGGGATGGCGACTGCCAGAGGTGGGCAGGTGCGCGCCATTTGGCACTCTGCGCTCTGCGATCCGGTACGCATTACCAATATAGAGGAGCGCGGAGCGAGGAGCAGCAAAATTCTGAAATCGGAGTGCAGGCGGGGAGCGCAGCTAGAAATTCGCGCTCCTTTCTGGCGCTCCGGAGGCGATTTTTCCTGTCAACAACAGGTACAAGAACGTCATTATCGTGTACAGTCATCGTACCGTTCGTACGGTGTTACTCACGGTGTTAGTGAACTGTGATACAGTGATACTATGATAGTGACAGACTAACAGTGTTATAGTTGTTAACTTGTTACTTTTTTTTTTTTTTGGCTTTTGCTAACGCAAAGTAAACCTTACGGGCAAGTTACGGCTTACGAAGGGGCCTAAGGGTAAGTCTGGCAGTGGTATAGCCCGAGACTGTCTGACTGTCTGATAGTCAAAAGACACTATAGACTTCAGAGAGTTTTGTCATTTTATGGTATCGATACTATCGGAATGTTACTTGAATGTATGGGTGGGAGGGTGGTTTGGGGGATGGTGGGGGGAAGGTAGAAGCGTGATTGACTCGCGTTACAAATATGAAGCCGATTGATGAGGTAGTTTCGCCACCACAGATTTTATTTGTTTTCCTTTTCTTCGTACGGATACGCTGGAAGTGGGTTGTGGGAGGCAGTTGGGGGTGTGGTGGAGGGAAGGCATAAGCATAAGGCACTTGTCACACAAATATGGAACCGATTGGTGCAATCGTTTTGCCGCCACAGATTTTTTTTTTTTTTCCTTGTGAGGCGACCGATAGTCAGCGAGTGGGTGGGAGGAGGGGTTTGGGGTAGTGGTGGTGCCGTGGTGGGTATGCAGAAGGGTAAGGTACATGTGGTAAAAAACTAAAAATATGAAAGCCATAGGTGCAGTCGTTTCGCTGCTACGATTTTTTTTCGGCGAGTCAGTATATAATTATATACGGACCTGGCACTGGGCGTGACAACTGACATCTGACAAGACCCTAGTCCCGGCCGTATATATATAATTATTATAAATTATATACCGTCGGACCTGGCAGTTTTAGACCTAGTTTCTCAGTTTGGACAGTTTCTGTAATTCTCTATGTCATATCATAGATATCAATGGACAGTCACAATGTCACAAACTCACAATGATATCAATCATATCATATCATTGACATTTGCAATGATATCAATCATATCATATCATTGACATTTGATTCATTGATATGACATAAAGAATAACAGAAACTGAGAAAGTGAGAAACTTAAACAGTTAAACTTCAGAAAGACACCATGACTTGAGGTTTTTTGAATGTTTTGAATTCTTGGAATTTAGTGAAGTGAAAGACAAAGGACAAAGTGAAGGACAAAGGTAAATAATTAAATAACTTCTAGAAGCTGTTTTGTTTGTTTTGTTTTTTATATACATATTTTTGGGAGCGCGGAGCGCAGGAGCGGGAAGCGCATCGGGTCTGCTGACAAAAGGAGCGCGTGAGCGCTGCCGCATTACCTTATGTCTGATGAGCGCAGAGCGCTGCCGCATTACCGGTCCCACCGGAGCGCGCCCACCTCTGGCGACTGCCCCACCGCTCTACCATATTCACCGCTGAACTTTTTGGCCTCTTCAAAGCTCTCGAGACCATGGTCACCCTTCCCCCTGGTCATTATGTCCTCTGCTGCGACTCTCGAAGTGCTCTCCAATCCATCTCCTACGCCAAAAAGACCAACAAAGAGCTTGTCCACCCGATCCTACAGCTTCTTGCTCGTCATAAGAGTAATGGCTCCTCAGTGTCCCTCCAGTGGGTTCCGAGCCATTCGGGTCTCCTTCACAACGAGATCGTGGATTCCCTTGCCAAGAACTTATAATAATAATAATAATAGTTCTTAAAGCTAGCGCATGCTAAGCTAGCTAAGGATAGCTCAATAAGGCCGATTAGGCGTATTTCCATTGGGGTCCTGTACTACTACCCCATCCCTTTGCTCATGAGGGATGGTAACGACTCAGTGCTTGTGAAAAATCTTTAATGCGCCGAGCGTGGGCGCGAACCCGGGCCTTCTGGGTGGAAGTCCGAGACGCTAGTCACTACACCAAGCGAGCCGCTCCCTCCAGCACATCACTAGGCTCCCCTACACAGTACGAGACAGGAAGGTGATCCTTAGCGACGCATTGCGACAAACATTTATCCACGATTGGAAGGCACAGATAACGAATACCCGTTATGGCACTGTCAAGGATGACTGGATGGTTTGGCGGCACACTCGCTATAAGTCTCCATCTCTCAATAGGGCAGCCACATGTCTTCGGCTGGGACACTCCCGGTTGGCGGCACAATGCATCGCCTAGGTCTCCACCAAGATGGCCACTGCCAGCACTGCAATACCCCTGAAACTGTTGAACATTTCCTACTACATTGTCATAGATATCATGGTGCCAGGGTCGCCTTAAGGGAATGCATTCTCCGCCGGGGAGGACAGTTTACCATCAAGCATATTCTTGGAGGAGCACCTCTCAACACCACCAATCTTCATATCATCTCCACTGGACTCTCTACGTTCCTCGCTGCTACGGGGAGGATCTCCGACCTCTGACGACCCTCCAACTACCGCTTCTCACCGTTACTCGTCTTCTGCACACTCCTCACCATCTACAGTATGTTACGTGCTAGAAATTGTGCCCCCTCGCCATGAACCTTAATTAAGTCTTGTACTACTTGCGCAGTTATCTGGGGGCTATATCCCTGTTGATACTGTGCATCGTGAAGAAGAAGAAGAAGAGAGATAATAATAATAATAATAATAATTCTTTATTCCAGACACATAAGATAGATACAGTATAAATACAGTACGACCTAATGGTCCATATCACATACACTTCTCGTCAGAGCACAGATAATAATTATACACAAAGATATATTAATAAAGACACAATAAAATAAAAAATACAGTAGGCCTATTTACAGAATAGAGCACATATCACATTTTGTCACAATATAACACAGATAGGCTAACTAAGGCTATTGCTCAATGTTGGTTAACACCTATTGCACAGATCATTGCTCATAGTTCAATTAGACCTATATATTACATTACAGTACATACTATGTGTATGGAGGACATAGTGGACATAGTGGCACGTTGATTTATGAAGTACAAAAATCCAACTACACTTTCGAGAGGTGCCCAGTCTTCATCTGTCATACCCCCCCCCCCCCTTTCTCTCTCTCTCTCTCTCTCTCTCTCTCTCTCTCTTTTTTTTTTTTAAACATTGTTTGATTCTGGGCGAATGGCTGGTCGTAAATGGAATCTATGACCATGTATGGGAGCTGTTGGGCGAGAAAAATTGAATTGCACCAAGTAAAATTAATCTGGACTCTTAGTTTGGGCTACAGAAGACTTTTAAAGTTGAAAAAGTGCTCATTTTGGGCGTTCCTGGAGGTCAAATCAAAATCGAAATCCTAAAGTACTGCTCAGATGTGAATATTGTTTGTGCCATTAGATTCAGCGGGTGAAAGTGTACTTATGGTAGAAATTTGAGCAAAATCCATACATAAATAACCTGTCTATGGGTGATTTAGAAGTTTTCAAAATCAAAATCAAAATTAGGCCTATTGGGCCTACAAAATTGTCTAAATCCAAACATTTATATACCGTTGGAATCGCAACGACGAGACGAATCCATATATACCCTTGCAAATACAGAATTCGAACATGACCTGCCAAGGTAGGCCTACTCGGATTCGCCTGGACTAAAACACAGGTATTTTTAAAACATATTGTTTGATTCTGGGCGAATGGCTGGTCGTAAATGGAATCTATGACCATGTATGGGAGCTGTTGGAGGAGCCAAGGTCCCGGCTGGCCACACGCGAGCCTAGGTCCAGGTAATATTGAGGGGTCGTCACGGGAAGGTCGGGCGGGTGTGGGGGCATTTATGGTCCCCCCTTTTGCTCGCAATATAGATGGCTAGAGTACGTTTTTTGTAATCAATTATACAGGAATGTTTGTATAGGGTGTCGCTGCCTAATACCATATCATAACTACATAGGTCACCATCAAATTGGGTTACTTTATTTTTTATATATTTTCCTTTTTCAAATTTGAAGCTGACTTTACTCAGACTATCCCTATCCCTCCACCACCACCTCCACCTCACCTTACCCAGAGTTCAGACCCCTTGAGCCAGTACCAGCTCACAAGTTCTATTCCACAAAGGGTTAAGTTGTTCGGGACTGCTTGTGTGGGGCTCCTATATTACCATGTACAACCATCAAGATTAATGTCATACATACATACATACATACATAAATACATACATAGTACTGTACATACATACATGAATACATATATACATACCTACTTTATAAGCATACAAATATACCTCTATACAATGCTCCCTTATAAAACGGCACAACTCAGAATAAAGTAACATAAGCATTTTCTACCATACACCTTGGTGTGGGTGTGTGTGTGTGTCAGATAAAATAGTTGAAATACAGTCATGAACTCATTTGTACAGTGTTAAATCTCCCGACCCTGCACACCATTATACAAAAAATAACACACACAAGCGGCCGTGAAAACAAAACCGTGTTTCACCATTTTTCCGTAACTACAATGATGTATTGGTGAACAGTCCAGATGATGCAAAACGAGCCCCCCCCCCCCCCACACACACACACACACACCCATTGTTCCCTCTCACCAATACTCCTCACACACACACACACCCTCAGCTCCCTTTCACCCCCTCCCCCCCCCCCCCCCCCCCCCCACACACACACACAGACCTCGGATGCGGAAATACCGAGCCGAACAGGCCAAGTGGGATATCTCTATTGGTCTAACTGGTAAAGTGTCTGCCTCACATCCAAGGGTCGAGAGTTCGTGCCCCCACCAGGGCATGATATTTTCGTGAGGCTATTTCCGCACTTAAAGAAGTTTAGGTGTGTTGGTAAAATTGTTCAGGTGGTTGAGAGTAAGATCGGAGCTCCATAAATCCTCTTTCGGGTATGGTGTAAAAACCGATCCCCACACACCACTCATCATCCTCCCCAGCCCTCCCACTCTCATGTGTTTGATCATATTAAAATTCAGTTAGCCGTGAAGCTGTATGTTAACGTATATGCTGCATGTGTCGAAGGGGAGAGGTCATGTGGTGTATATATATATATATATATATATATATATATATATATATATATATATATATATATATATATATATATATATATATATATATATATATAACTTTATTATCTTTTCCATAATTAAAACCACGCATTAAATAAAGTAGTTTTAAAAGAAGTGTGTCACGCAATATGAACCCTGCTTTAGGGTGCTATTTTATGCATCCGACTTGGGGCAGTTTGTACAGTCGCTCATAAACATTCGTGGACCTACACTATTCTGTATTCAAGTGTAGCCATTGAGTTTTAACTTCTTCTGTACCGGTGACGTCTTTTGTATTTGATTTCAGCTAGATTTAGACGATTTTATGTAGCTTAGGAAGTATAGGCCTATATGGTAGCTAAAAGGATTAAGTGAAATAGTCTATAGCCTTTTAATTGGGAGACATCCTTCCTAACCTGAAGAAACTTGTCTAACAGTAGCCAATATAAAGTGAATAGGACGTCGCCGGTATAGAAGGGTTGAATTATACATGTAATAGGACGTCGCCGGTATAGAAGGGTTGAATTATACATGTAATAGGACGTCGCCGGTATAGAAGGGTTGAATTATACATGTAATAGGACGTCGCCGGTATAGAAGGGTTGAATTATACATGTAATAGGACGTCGCCGGTATAGAAGGGTTGAATTATACATGTAATAGGACGTCGCCGGTATAGAAGGGTTGAATTATACATGTAATAGGACGTCGCCGGTATAGAAGGGTTGAATTATACATGTAATAGGACGTCGCCGGTATAGAAGGGTTGAATTATACATGTAATAGGACGTCGCCGGTATAGAAGGGTTGAATTATACATGTAATAGGACGTCGCCGGTATAGAAGGGTTGAATTATACATGTAATAGGACGTCGCCGGTATAGAAGGGTTGAATTATACATGTAATAGGACGTCGCCGGTATAGAAGGGTTGAATTATACATGTAATAGGACGTCGCCGGTATAGATAGGACGTCGCCGGTATAGAAGGGTTGAATTATACATGTAATAGGACGTCGCCGGTATAGAAGGGTTGAGATTTTTTTCATTTATTTATTATTTTTGTTAGTTTCCTCCCTAGACCTCCATCAAACTTAAAAAACCATCCATCAGATCCCCTTTCTAGGTTAATTTGTAAATTTTTCGGTAGAAAACTGTCCTGGCCGAAGGCCGATTACTCTTAAGATTACAGGCTCGCTATCGCTCGCCAGGAAACTATCGACACCTAAATGGCACGAAAGGTCTTAAAATTGACAACGAAATGGGGAAAAGGGTATTAAAATCGCCAAACTAATGGACCGAACGTCATAAAATCTGAAAACTAATGGGGCTAAACATGAGGGAGAAAAGTGACCAGACAAACGACCCATGTCCCCTTAAGGGGGAACTAGTCGGGTTTTTTTCTAGACCCCCCCTTCTCCCTCGTGTTTAGCTATATTAGTTTACAGATTAAAAGACGTTCGGCACATTTGTTTGGCGATTTTGAGACCTTCCGCCCCATTTCTTTGTCAATATTAAGATCTTTCATGCTATTTAGGTGTCAATTTTTCCCTGGCTAACTCTTAGATGATTTTATACAGCCAAGGAAGGATCTGTGGGCCTCAAAAGGGTACATAATAATTATTAACCTTCTGACTTCCATAATACCTTCCTAATCTGAATAAAACCGTCTAATCATAGCCAGGATAACAGTTTAGAAGAGACCTAAAATACAACATAAAGTGATATAAAATATAAAGGGCAAAGCCGGTCAACCGGGCCAAAGCCGGTCAACCGGGGCAAAGCCGGTCAACCGGACCGAAGCCGGTCAACCAGACCAAAGCCGTTCAACCAGACCAAAGCCGGTCAACCAGACCAAAGTCGGTCAACCAGACCAAAGGCGGTCAACCAGGCCAAAGCCGGTCAACCAGGCCAACGCCGGTCAACCAGACCAACGCCGGTCAACCAGACCAAGGCCGGTCAACCAGACCAAAGCCGGTCAACCAGACCAAAGCCGGTCAACCAGACCAAAGCCGGTCAACCAGATCAAAGCCGGTCAACCAGACCAAAGCCGGTCAACCAGGCCAACGCCGGTCAACCAGCCCAAAGAGGGCAAAGCCGGTCAACCAGGGCAAAGCCGGTCAACCAGGCCAAAGCCGGTCAACCAGGTCAAAGCCAGTTATCTTTCTACGACACTGATTTTTGGAAACTAAATTTTAGCGAGATTAACATAAATTATAGAAATACAATAAAGCTATAATTTTGAGGCTGACAGGCCAAAAACGCCTACAAAATGTCAGAAAGGCAACCTAACCCCATTCCCGGATATACGGGAAGGGTTTGCTATGGTTGCAATTGAACTAAGTAAGTTTTGCTCTTAATATTGATAGCTAGAGTACCTTTTTTGTAATCGATGATGGCATTGTGTTTGAATAGGCTGTTGTTGCCTATTACCATATCATTGGTGACCGGACAATTTGGACCACCATTAAATTGCGTTACTTGACTTTTTATATATTTTCCTTTTTCAAATTTGAAGCTGACTTTACTCGGGACTTTTATCTTGGCCTCTGCTAATCTTTTACAACAAATAGGTAACATATAGAGCTCTGGATACACTCCCGAGTCGACAAGAACATTAAAGGAATGCTTGGCTAGGCGGTGCTTCTCAGGTCCCACGAGTCTAGCTATTAGTGACATTGGAGGGTGGTACTGTTTACTGCAGCGGTGCAACGGCTTATCTAATTTCTTCAAAGATTTGAAATATAGCTTTGGAGTAGTCGAAGAAAATTGATGCACAATATTTAATCGAGCGCAAGTCGTTCGTCCAATTTGGTCGAATTGTAACATCTCTGGATTCAAAATTACAAATATTTCTATGTAGCATTTTTGCCCATTTTCGAAAGAAACATCTACATTATGAAAATGTAATGTTTTAAAAGGTATAATTCCTTCCCAGCAATCAATGATAGTTTCTGTTGTATCGAAAGCATATTTGTTTTTAAGACCTATTTTCTGTGCGGTTTTAAGTGAAAGAATATTCATTGTCGCACCTGTATCAATGTAAAAATCAACGCAAACACTGTTTATGACCAGGGGCAGTACATTACCGGTTTGGCCTTGATGATGAAGTAGGAGGCACCACCATTTATGCCTTCTTTTCAAGCACCGGATATTTAAGGTCTCAAGTTTGCACAATTTCAGTAGTGGATCCTTTACTCTCTTAGGTTTTGGCTTAAGGCGGAAACGCTTTGATGTATTATGTTTTTCGCTCACAACACCACTATTCACACGACTGTTATTGCCTCGCTTTCTCTCCAATGCTTCAACTGCTCGTTTTTCTCCCTTATTATAATATTTCCTTGCTAGTATTTTTCTATCAATTATTTTGGCTCTTTCTTCCGCCCGCTTTTTTGCCCTCGCATCACGTCGTAGTACCTCTATTGTCCTATCCATTTTTTTGGATATTTCGTTAAAATCTCTTGCTTTACCAATATTCCCAGAGACACTGTCAAAAACTGAAACTGTTTTCATAATAAATATGCTTAAAATGCAAACAAATATAGCGAGAAAACCTATTTTCTAAAGACGTAGCCTAGTATCTTCTCTCTTTGTGCGTCTGCAAAGGATCAATGACAAAATCAGTTTGTGAGGAAAGGCTATATAGGCCCCTATGCCAACATTTTAATTTTTTACTCACGCTGATGTTAGTGGTGAGGGAAGAAATCGACTTCTAAAATTAATATCAAGTTTACAATATCACGAAAATAGTGGTGTGTGTGTATGTTTGATAATTTGTAATGTCGATAAGATGTGGTTTTAACTTGCGCCTGAGTTATGTTAATGTTAGTCCTATAAAAGACTTCATTTTCTATGATACCCAACCATAGAGTACGATAATGAATAATGGGCAGACTGTGATAATATTTTTGAGATAGTAAATTAAATAGGCCTTTACCTTTTTGTGATAGTAAATTAAATAGGCTAAAGTATTTTACTTAATCAGTAAATAATAACAAAAAATTGTTTAAATAATTCATAAATAAATATAAGGCATTTCAGGACTTTAGGGGCGTGGTAATTATTAAATTGCCGCCAGAAAACGAAATATTTGTTGTCCAGATTCGTGTGATTTACCAATTTGGTTGGTTTAACTTGAATTAACCTTGAAGCGCTTCTGCCTTAACCCCTTCTGTACCGAGGTCGTCTTTTAATTATTTTCTGGTAATTATTTGACGATTTTATTTAGATTAGGAAGGGCATGCACCAATTAAAAGGCTTCCAAGTATCCCAATTCATTATTTTAACTAACACGCGTCATTCCTTTGTTGTATAAAGTCGTCTAAATATAGCTGACATAAAAACAAAAGACATCCTCGGTACAGAAGGGGTTAACCCCTTCTGTACCGGCAACATCCTTTCCATTCTATTCTAGCAACTATTATACAGACTAAACACACATAGCAAAGCCACTCCAGCAGCTTCCTCTCTCTTCAACACTTCTTCTCCCCTCTCTACACTCTTCAGAAAAATAGGAAAAAGTAGAAAGTAGATACGAGGTGCCGTTGCAAAGGCTTATCCCTCAATACCTTCATCTAGACGATTATATTTAAGTTAAAAAGGGTAACCAGAAATTAAGAAATGTAAGCTTCGAACTATCTCACTTGACCCTTAATTTGTACTACCACAGTCCACATGCAGATCCTTCTTAATCTGCACAAAGTCGTCTAAATATAGCTAGAATAAAACTAAAAAGACATCTAGGTAAAGGAGGGGTTAAGGGGAGGCAGACCGTTTGTTTGGTCTATTAATTAATTTATTCATATATTTTTCTAGTTTCCTCCCTAGACCTCCATCAAGCTTAGAAAAACACCCCCTAGGGCCTAGACCCTTCAAGATAAATATATGTAAAAAAAAAAATCGGTAGAAAAATGTTCCGGCCAAAGGCCGGTTCCTCTTAAAACTGCAGTCTCGCTATCGCTCGCCAAGAAATAATCGAGACCTAAATGGCACGAAAGGTCTTAAAATTGACAACGAAATGGGGCAAAAGGTCTTAAAATCGTCAAACTAATGGGCCGAACGTCTTATAATCTCAAAACTAGTGGGGCCAAACACTAGGGAGAAGGGGGTCCAGAAAAACGGTCTGCCTCCCCTTAAGAGGGTGTTGATGTGCCTTCGCTGTTTTATATATAACCCTTTCAATATTATAAAGTGTTGTTTTTTTTGTTTTTGTTTTTGCCAGCCACCTCAAGACAAGTTTATTCAGCTTAAGAGGATGGATTAGTATTTATTAGGTAGATTATATATATATATATATAGCCTCTATGTTTATCATTTTCTTAAGCTTCCTCCCAAGACCTCCATTAATCTATAAAAAAAAAAACTCTAGACTCCCCCCCCCCCCCCCCTCAATGGAGATAAACATGTAAATTTTTCGATAGATAAATGTCCTGGCCGCTTCCTCCTAAATTACAGGCTCACTGTCGCTCGCCCTGAAAATATCGACACCTAAATGGCACAAAAGGTTGTAAAATCGCCAAACCAATGGAGCGCGAACGTCATTAAATCTCCAAATTAATGATGCTATACATGAGGGAGAAGGGGGTTCAGAAAAAAATCCACCTATTATACTATCAGAGGAGTCCAACTATATTCACGCTACATCCAGGCGAAATATAAGCGGAAACGAAAGCCACTCCAACAGCTTCCTCTCTCTCCAACACCCCTTCTCCTCTCGACATAACAAAGCCACTCCAACAGCTTCCTCTCTCTCCAACACCCCTTCTCCTCTCTACATAACAAAGCCACTCCAATAGCTTCCTCTCTCTCCAACACCCCTTCTCCTCTCTACATAACAAAGCCACTCCAACAGCTTCCTCTTTCTCCAACACCCCTTCTCCTCTCTACATAACAAAGCCACTCCAACAGCTTCCTCTCTCTCCAACACCCCTTCTCCTCTCTACATAACAAAGCCACTCCAATAGCTTCCTCTCTCTCCAACACCCCTTCTCCTCTCTACATAACAAAGCCACTCCAACAGCTTCCTCTCTCTCCAACACCCCTTCTCCTCTCTACACTCATCAGAAAATAGGAAAGAAGAAAATAGCTAAGAGGTGCCGTTGTAAAGGCTTATCCCTCAATACCTCCACATACACGGCGCCCGATAGTGGGGAGAGCTATGAAGTACAGGGAATATGAGTGGTTATAAGACGTAAACACGACGCCCGATAGTGGGGAGAGCTATGAAGTACAGGGAATATGAGTGGTTATAAGACGTAAACACGGCGCCCGATAGAGGGGAGAGCTATGAAGTACAGGGAATATGAGTGGTTATAAGACGTAAACACGGCGCCCGATAGTGGGGAGAGCTATGAAGTACAGGGAATATGAGTGGTTATAAGACGTAAACACGGCGCCCGATAGTGGGGAGAGCTATGAAGTACAGGGAATATGAGTGGTTATAAGACGTAAACACGGCGCCCGATAGAGGGGAGAGCTATGAAGTACAGGGAATATGAGTGGTTATAAGACGTAAACACGGCGCCCGATAGTGGGGAGAGCTATGAAGTACAGGGAATATGAGTGGTTATAAGACGTAAACACGGCGCCAGATAGTGGGGAGAGCTATGAAGTACAGGGAATATGAGTGGTTATAAGACGTAAACACGGCGCCCGATAGTGGGGAGAGCTATGAAGTACAGGGAATATGAGTGGTTATAAGACGTAAACACGGCGCCCGATAGTGGGGAGAGCTATGAAGTACAGGGAATATGAGTGGTTATAAGACGTAAACACGGCACCCGATAGTGGGGAGAGCTATGAAGTACAGGGAATATGAGTGGTTATAAGACGTAAACACGGCGCCCGATAGGGGGGAGAGCTATGAAGTACAGGGAATATGAGTGGTTATAAGACGTAAACACGGCGCCCGATAGTGGGGAGAGCTATGAAGTACAGGGAATATGAGTGGTTATAAGACGTAAACACGGTGCCCGATAGTGGGGAGAGCTATGAAGTACAGGGAATATGAGTGGCTATAAGACGTAAACAGGCAAAAATATGGCTTTCGTAATAAAACTTTGCTCGGGTTTTGCAGGGTTTCAGCCCATGAAAACGCGAACAATCGGAAATCCGAGGCAGGTTTTGGCAAAAGTTGGCTCGGAGTTTGAGATTTTTAAAAGTAAAAACAGCCAGTAATCAAATTTCCCAAGTTGGGTCGGGTTTTACTTACTATAGGATCTCTAGAGTACCTAGCCAGTCTCGTCTCGTAGACACACACACACACACACACACACACACACACACACACACACACACACTATTCAACATAATCTATTACAACACCTCTGATAAAGCATCAATGTATTATTATATTACACACACACACACACACAATACAACATAATTTATTACTACACCTCGGATAAAGCACAAACTTATTATAACATAAACACACACACACACACACATAAACACACACACACACATACACACACACACACACAGCTCGCATTGCGTGGATTCCCCTTGACAAACAAGTGAACACACACACACACACACACACACACACACATTGTCACTACGGCACCCATTCATGGAAAATTGCATGGGGGAAGTCCTTTGAGGAATTATATTTTATGACATGTCTTTACCGGTAGTGTGTGTGTGTGTGTGTGTGTGTGTGTGTGTGTGTGTGTGTGTGTTGATTTTCAAAAGGCCTTTGACAAAGTTCCCCACAAACGTTTACTGTTAAAACTAAAAGCGCATGGAATACAAGACG
>CM064496.1:54707419-54767419 GCA_032716605.1 Paralithodes platypus | reverse complement strand
TGTGGTGGTGATATGTTATGGTTTAATTTTCAGTTATTTGAAAATAAACAAATGTTCAGAGAACTACATTAGTCCTCTTTCATCGATTTTTTTTTTTTTTTTTTTTTTATCCTTATAGGCTACAGTATATTAGATTAATTTTTTTTTCTTTGTGTGATACAGTATGATACCATAAACACAATCATTGTTGGCGGCGGTCGAGTGGAGAGCACGCTCACGTGTGAATCTGCTTGACCTGGGTTCAATCCCATCCAAGGCGGATATTTAGTGGGTGTTGTAGTACGTCCTAGCGTGTTTCATATGCTCACACCCAGTCGGGGGACACCTCGATGACGTATAAAGACTAATAACACACACAACAAAGCCCCTCCAACAGATTCCTCTCGCTCCTACATCCCTTCTCCCCTCTCTAAACTCTTCAGCAAACTAGGAAAGTAGAAAGTACCAACGAGGTGCCGTTGTAAAAGCTTATTCCTCAATACCTTCACCTGACCTGACCTAACTATGCAGAAAAATATGGTGCCGTGATATATGAAACAGTCTTACTACCACTGAATTTAGCAACCAGTGATTTCGTGATTTTTTTTTTCCGTCGTAATAGAATGCAACCATGTTATTTGTGTTCACGAAAATACTCTTCTATCCTCCCACGCGAATATAGTTACTAAAATCGAATTTGTCTCGCATCCACTCATTCAGCTTTTATGTGTGTGTGGGGGGGGGGGGACTTATTACAGTTAGCTTTGCCTTTTGTCACCTTCATGCACACAGAAAAAGAAAAACAATATATGTACAGTATATATACACAGTATATGCGACTTTTTAGAGGCAGCAACAGAATGTTTGAGGTGAATAACCTGGATTTATGGTCACTATCAACATGCAAGGTATTACGTACTTCATTTTATCACCACGGAAACTCTATACGTGACCTCTTAAAGGGGGATGGGCGTATTTAAGGGGGGATGGGCGTATTTAAGGGGGGATGGGCGTATTCATTTGCTGATATATTGTACTGTCCTTTTATTATTTTTTTTAAAGTATTCTCCGCAGAACTCCATCAAGCTTAAAAAGCACACACCCAAGACCCTCCTTCAAGATAAGTTTGTATATTTTTCGGTATAAAAATATCCTGGCCGAATGCCGGTTCCTCTTCAATTACAGGCTCGCTATCGCTCGTCAGGAAAAAATCGACACCTAAATGACACGAAAAGTTTCAATATTGACAAAGAAATAGTGCGAAAGGTCTTAAAATCGCCAAAGTAATGGGCCGAACGTCTTAAAATTTGACAACTAATGGGGCTAAACATAAGGAAGAAGGGGGACCAGAAAAGCGACCCCTCTCCCCTTAAACCTTTGTACAAACCATTAACAGTTTATTGCATGTTAACTATTTTCGGCGAACGTATAACGATAAAGAAAACTACCTATAAAGGATCATAAATAATGAATTCGTAGACGTTTTCAATCGACCATATTGCACTTAGCCCCTCCAGGATACAAAGACATACAACAACAACAACAAAAACAATAACAAAAACAATAACTATAATAATGACAACAATAATAACAACAATAATAACTACAACAATAACAACAACAATAACTACAATAATAACAATAACAACAATAACTACAATAATAACTACAACAATAACAACAACAATAACTACAATAATAACAACAATAACTACAATAATAACAACAACAATAACAACAATAACTACAATAATAACTACAATAATAACAACAACAATAATGACAACAATAATAACCACAAAACAACAACAACAACTACGACAATAACAACAACAGCAATAACAACCAACAACAACAACAACAACACCAACAACAACACAATAAAAACCAACAACAACAATAACAACAACAACAACAACAACAACACAATAACAACAACAACAACAACAATAAACACAGACATATTACTTCGTCATAATCTGGATATAATTAGACTATTGTATACAACTTAGGAAGGAGCTCTAGGAATCAAAGAGGTCAAACTAGATTATGTATCCCTCTGACTCCCAAACTTCCTACCTAATCTCAATAAAACCGTCCAATGATAGCCATAATCAAAGGAATAATCGCGTCCTTAAATATTGAAAGGGTTAAAGATTTAGCGACACCGACTAATGGCCGACTTCACACGGACAGATCTTCAGCGTTTTTTCTAGCCTGTAACCGATTATCTCTCTCTCTCTCTCTCTCTCTCTCACACACACACAAACACACACACACATTGTCACTGGTACACTTATTAAAGATAATTGCATGACTGAAATTCCTTTGAGGAATTATATCTTGCGACGTGGGCTGACCGGTAGTATGTGTGTGTGTGTGTGTCAGAGAGAGAGAGAGAGAGAGAGAGAGAGAGAGAGAGAGAGAGAGAGAGAGATTAAGGTACTGAACATTATTATAACTCAATATGATTTAAATTGGCCGAAATTTCACTCTCTTAGCAAATTATTTCTCTATAAGTAATGGAACAAGATATAAATACAATGTCTCTGTATCTTATTAATGTCAATAGTTCATAATTACGCATACATTTGGTTATATACACGTTGTACTAGCCGAGTAATTAGGATGGGCCGAAACGATTATAAGACACTTCACTCTATTCCTAATCTGAATAAATGCGTCTAACAATAGCCAGACAACAGAACATAAATGCGTCTAACAATAGCCAGAAAACAGAACATAAATGCGTCTAACAATAGCCAGGCAACAGAACATAAATGCGTCTAACAATAGCCAGACAACAACACATAAATGCGTCTAACAATAGCCAGACAACAGAACATAAATGCGTCTAACAATAGCCAGACAACAGAACATAAATGCGTCTAACAATAGCCAACAGAACATAAATGCGTCATCGTATCTTCTAAGGGTTAATACAATATGTTTATGTGAACATGTAATATGATGTACTTTGTGACAATAAATGTTTTTTAATTTAATTTAATTGCATACAATGAAGCCAAAATGAAGATTGTTCTCGTACAAACACTGTTAATTTAAATGAGCTAAGTAACCTATATTTGTAAATTAACAAATATAGCGTCATGTAAACTAAATGGTCATCTATTTATTTATTTATTTTAAAATGGAAGCGTGTGCATACCATTGGATGAGAAGCATATTAGATAAGATCCGCAAATTTAAAAAAGAAGCTTGTATTGAACATAATTGCTTCAATTTATGCACATAAACTAAATGCTGGAATTGTAAGTGTGTGTGTGTGTGTGTGTGTGTGTGTGTGTGTGTGTGTGTGTGTAAATTTGCATATGTTTGTGACTTAAACATGGAATGAACATCTTCAACCTCCGATCAATATCCCCAGTCTTCTTTTACTCAACAAGTAAGCTTTGGAACTCTCTCTGTCAATTTGCCTTTCCCTTATCTTATGACTAAACCTACTTCAAGCTCCGTGTGTCCAGAATTTTTTTCCCTAACGTACCTTGAATTTGGCTCTCTGTCACTCTTCCAAATTTGAGGGAGACACTTGTTACAGGCAGCTTTGCATTTTGTCTCCTTCACTCAAAAACAAAACACAACTACTACTACTACTACTACTACTAAATAAAAAAATAATAATAAAACAAAAAATACCTCTGCTCTAACTCCCACACCCCCTCCTTCCCCTACCACCCTCTGTTTGCTTCTCACTACTGCACTAGGCACCTCTCCATCTACCCTCAATCTGTGACATTTAAGAGAACAGTGAAAGGCTCTGACAATCCCCACTTGACATACGGTAAGGGGCCTGCAAAGCGGGCCGTGGGACAAACTGAAAACAAATCCTTCTCGCGGATCCGATAATTTACTCTGTATTATGTTTTTGTTCTATGTGTATGCAGGAGATAAAAGGCAGGTTGCCTGTATAGAGTGTCTCCCCCAAAGTCAAAAGAGTGACAGAGAACCAAATTCAAGGTACGTAGGGGTAAAAATGACTGGACACACAAAGTTTAAAGTAGTCTAAGTCATAGATAAGATGAAGGAAAGATTGATTTGAGGAGAGAGTTCTAGAGTTCACTTGTTGAGTAGAAGACAGACTGAGAAAATGTGTTAATTATTGAATTGGAGAGCTGGACAGAATAGGAGTGGGACTGTGTTGAAAGACGGGTGCCTCCCATTCGCCATTTAACTATCCATCCATCCATTATATATCTAGATATCCCATTACTACACTACGAGAGTATGAAGTCATGCAGACAAAAAATCCAGAAAACCATTGAATATTTCCCATAACGCGACCCCCCCTCCTGCTATCATGAGTTTAAAACGAGCTCGTAACATTGAGGCTGAATCCTTTTATAGGTTGACCCAGACTGTAGGTGGTGGTGGTGTAATGAGAGAGAGAGAGAGAGAGAGAGTTCAACATATCAAACTTCTAACCATTACCTTTCGCAAATATTTCACAAATATTATGTTCAACTCGTCAACTTCCCTTCTAAACTCTACGCAATTTCCACTCCCCTTTTTCAGAACTGTGGAATAGGTGTCCAGTTTTAACCCTTTCAAGATCCGATTACGCATTTCTTTTCTGTTTTCGGATTTGTAGTAGACTATTTTATTAAGATTGGGAAGGGTATGTGGAAGTCAGAGGGTATATTGAGAGAGTCTTTGTCCTTATAATTCCCACAGGTCCTTCCTAAACTCTATAAAATCCTCTCTCTCTCTCTCTCTTATATATATATATATATATATATATATATATATATATATAATATCCCCAGACGCCAGTAATAACGACTAGATAAAATGTACAGTACATATATTTTTCAGTATGTCTGCAAAGCCGCTACATAATAATTAGTAGGTTGGAAATACACTGGTCAAAACAGGCAGCTCAAAAAAAGTCAGAGGTTGCAAACATTGGAAATACAAAATTTTCGGAATTAACTCACAACTCAATGCTCTGTATTTTCCAACATCACTGAAGTCTAAAGGTCAACATCAGGTACGAGAGAGAGAGAGAGTGTGTGTGTGTGTGTGTGTGTGTGTGTGTGTGTGTGTGTGTGTGTGTGTGTGTGTGTGTGTGTGTGTGTGTGTGTGTGAGAGAGAGAGAAAGCGAGAGCGAGCAATTCCATTATATTGGGCCAATACATTATGATTTCCTGTATAGATGTAACACCATTCTGAATACACTGTCATGGTATAATTATAATACTAATAAACATAAAATATTGCCTGGTTATAACAGCTTCAATTATTTTACTCTCATATATAATGATAATCCTTGATCGTTAACAGGAATGTATTACCCATTAGTTTGACAGAGAATCAGTAACGCCCCGGCTAGGTGCAAGAGGGGACAATATTTATAAATGTCAGTGTACTGTAGACTTCAGCTGATATATATGTATATATATATATATATATATATATATATATATATATATATATATATATATATATATAGCTCATACGGCAGAATACAAACTGTCAAGGAGGAAAAGTAAACAAACCACGTAAAGCACAAGACCAAAGGAGAATACAGAATTACAGGCAAAGACTGAAAAAAAGAATATGATATATAATAATACAAAAAATTTTTTTTTAGAAGGATGCAATGGAGTTGCGAGAGAAGTATGTATATTATTATGTTCTCTCCACTAACCAACTTTACTCCTAAACTCGATTAATGAAATTAAGGGAAATGGGGGTGGTAGGGAGGGGGTGGTAGCGAGGGGTGGGGGGTGGGGGGCGGGAGGGGCAGGGGGTGCGGGGAAGGAAGGAGGGTGGGGGTGGGGGTGGGGGTGGGTGGGGGGGTTAACCAACAACGAGCCCCCCTACCACCCTAACTCCCCGCCTCCCCCTAACCCCCCCTACCCCCCTACCCCCCTCCCCTCACTACCCTCCATCCTTCCCTTCACACCCCTGCCCCCTCCTTCCCCCCCCCCCTCCCTACCACCCCCTCCATATCCCCCCACCCCCCTCCTTCCCTCTCCCCCCTCCCAGCTCCGCCCCCCCCCTCCCGCCTCCCCATAAAACACGTATAGCCTTTTTTAGGCCCCCTAGTCTTATTTTAAAGTTTAAAAACTCCATAGACGACTTATTTATGAACCGATTGTGTTTAAATTTATACCATAAGTACACTTTGGCAAGCTGAATCGAATGGCGCAAACAGAATTAAAATCGGACCATTAGTTTAGGATTTAGATTTTGACGAGGCTTCCTGGAGGGCCCAGGGGACCGTTTTTTGGACTTTAAAAGTCCTCTGTAGCCCAAACTATAAGTCCTAGGGAATTTTACTTGGTGCCATTCGATTTTTCTCGCCGAGCTGCTTCTAGACATGGTCTTAGATTTCATTTCCGCCCAGCCATTCGCCCAGAATCGAAAAAACAAATCTCAAAAAACCTTGGGTTTAATTAAGCCCAGGCAAATCGGTGATTTTGGTCGAATATTGACTTGTCAATATTATTACATAACAATAAGCAAACACGCCCATCTCCCCTTCATATACTCACCAGTGGAGACAGATAGACAGGGAAAGGAACAACAACAGAACAGTAATCGGAAACAAAACAAAACAAAACAAATAAATAAATAGAGTTGTATACTGTATATAAATTAACACTATCTGGTGCAACGTCTTGGGGGTTATTATGGTCTTTTGTTTAATTATTATTGAGGGTTTTAATGGGTTCTGCCATTTTTCGAACAATGTGTTTTTAGTTTACGCCTAGACTTGGAAAAACGCCTCTCTAGACCCCTTCAAACTAAAAAAAAGTCCCCCAGACCCCCTTCAAGCTAAATGTGTACATTTTTCGGTAGACAAAATAATGTCCCAGCCAAAGGCCGGTTTCTCCCAAATTGCATGCTCGCTATCGCTCGCCCAGGAAAACTCGACACCTTATTGGGTTGAAGCATCATATAATCGCCAAACTAATGAGATGAAACGTCTTAAAATCTCCAAGCTAATGGAGTAAAACTGGGAGGATCGAAATTGTTACCATCAGGGGTATTTAGAAACCTTTAGTTTAGTTACTTCAACCTGTGCAGTTGTCTTTGAGTTAGCTGTGGGCAGAAAACTAATTTTGGAGAGGTAATTATAAGAGTGAGAGAACTCTATTTCTTATTGCTAATTTGGCAACCTCTGCGTCATAAATGCGTGAAAGGGTTAAGAGCTATTGACACACTATAGTCCATTCATTTTAGGTTGGGCGGAAATCGTAACCTCTAACCTCTGTAACTCAAAAACAAAAAGGGCTAGAGCAAATGAGCTGTCCATGTCCACAACTATTCCCTATATGCAAGTATTCCTATTGGGTATAAATGTTTGCTCAATAATATTACTCTAGTTCTTTTGAGTTATGAGAGGTTAGAGGTTAGGATTTCTGCCCAACCTAGAATGAACAGATCGATTATAGGATATATTATAACTCTAGCAATGTTCACACATTCAGGTGAAGGTATGTATGTATTTATGTATATATGTATGTATGTACAGTATGTATGTATGTACTGTATGTATGTATGTATGTATGTACTGTATGTATACTGTATATGTATTTATGTATGTGTGTATGTATATATGTATGTATATATGAATGTACTGTATGTATGTATTTATGTATGTGTGTATGTATGTATACTGCATATGTATTTGTGTATGTGTGTATGTATATATGTATGTACTGTATGTATACTGTATATGTATTTATGTATGTATGTACTGTATGTATACTGTATATATATTTGTGTATGTATATACTGTATGTATGTACTGTATGTATATATGTATTTATGTATGTGTGTATGTATGTAAGTACTGTATGTATGTAGTCAGGCACATACCACATAGCTGAGGGTGGCCGACTTCAGACAGAGCCCGAAGAGAAACAACATTTAAAGTTTCAATTCTTAGGGTCCGAGACCCCTTTCGCGTTCCCTCGCCCCTCTCTCTGTCTCGTCTAGTAGGTGAATTATACAAGGGGAGGAGGATTCCCAGCCCTTGCCCCCAGAAGGAAAAGTAGGACATTAACAGAGACAAACAGAAACAGCTAAGGTTGGGTTGAGGATGACAAACTTCACTCTGGATAGGACCAGCCTTTACCAGTGTACCTAACTGTCAAGCCCTTCTGTACCGGGATGTCTTTTTAGTTTTATTCGATCTATATTAACCCCTTCACCACCATTATGTAATTTTCATCATATTTGGGTTACCATTAGACGGTTTCTATAGTTTCTAATCTACTTAGGCCTATACGACTCAAATGAGTAAATACGATCTCAATAAACCCTCTGAATAACATAGGTCCTTCTTATAAACCCTCTGAATTACATAGGCCCTTCTTATAAACCCTCTGAATAACATAGGCCCTTCTTATAAACCCTCTGAATAACATAGGCCCTTCTTATAAACCCTCTGAATAACATAGGCCCTTCTTATAAACCCTCTGAATGACATAGGCCCTTCTTATAAACCCTCTGAATAACATAGGTCCTTCTTATAAACCCTCTGAATGACATAGGCCCTTCTTGTAAACCCTCTGAATGACATAGGCCCTTCTTATAAACCCTCTGAATAACATAGGCCCTTCTTATAAACCCTCTGAATAACATAGGCCCTTCTTATAAACCCTCTGAATAACATAGGTCCTTCTTATAAACCCTCTGAATGACATAGGCCCTTCTTATAAACCCTCTGAATAACATAGGTTCTTCTCAATAAACCCTCTGAATAACATAGGTTCTTCTCAATAAACCCTCTGAATAACATAGGTTCTTCTCAATAAACCCTCTGAATAACATAGGCCCTTCTTATAAACCCTCTGAATAGCATAGGTCCTTCTTATAAACCCTCTGAATAACATAGGTCCTTCTTATAAACCCTCTGAATAACATAGGCCCTTCTTATAAACCCTCTGAATAACATAGGTCCTTCTTATAAACCCTCTGAATAACATAGGTCCTTCTTATAAATCCTCTGAATAACATAGGTCCTTCTTATAAACCCTCTGAATAACATAGGTCCTTCTTATAAACCCTCTGAATAACATAGGCCCTTCTTATAAACCCTCTGAATAACATAGGCCCTTCTTATAAACCCTCTGAATAACATAGGTCCTTCTTATACTGCCAAAAATCGTCGAACTTTAGCTAAAACTAAAGGTAAAAACACGTCATGGTGCTGAAGGGGTTAAAATAATTGTGTGCACTTTAAGAAGGACCTATGGTAGTAAAAAGGGTTAAGTGAGATAGTTCGAAGCTTGTTCATTGCTGGAGGCCCTTTATAAAGTGAATATAATCTCTAAAAGTAGCCAAAATATAATGAAAATTACGTCACCGGTACAGAAGGGGTTAATCTATCTATCCTTTAATCTATCTATATATCTGACATGTGTAGGCTACCCGTTACAAGTGAAGGCTTGCCGTAAGTGTCAACAATATATGTGAGGTAAGTGATCCAAGGACCGGTCGTGCCAACTAGGCTTTATGGTGATGTGGTCATTACTAGGTGTGGGGGGAGGGGGGAGGGGGGGGGTATCCTGCTGGTGATGATGGGCTGGGGTGGAGTCGGGGGAGGGGGATTGTACAGGTGGGCGCAAAAACCTTGTTGAACTCTTATCTCTCTCTCTCTCTCTCACACTTTTTTTTTTTTTTAAATAAAAAAAAAAAAAAATAGAGGGTCCCACCCCTTTCCCATTCTTAACCCGTACAGCCCCAGCGACGCGCCTGACGCGTCGGCGATGTATGTAACGCACAGCCCCAGAGACGCGCCTGGCGCATCACCCTAATTGCGCCGACCGTAACCTCAGGTGTAGCCACTCAAGAGGGCTCAGATTTGTATGGGAACTGTGTACGTATCCCCTGCAACTGTGCCGATGGTTGAAAACTCTCAAAGTCCACGTGCGTGCGCGTGAGCGCGCAATAACCTGGTTTTTTGGGGTAATTGCCTTCAATTTTTTACTCTTGTAAAATACGTTTTCGGGGGCTCTGTAGGACCATTCTTTATGCTTTTTGAGCGGTTTTTCGTGGTTTTTCCTTCATTCCTAACCCATACGTTGTTTCTTTATTGTTTCTGGAATAAAACCATTTTTTGAAAACCGGCCGGGTTCTGGTGAACAAACATTACAAAACTAGCCGGGGCTGGACGGGTTAAGTAAGCCATTTTAGATTTACAGAAGAGTGACCATTACTTGCATTACTGCATTTCCACAAACATTTCAGTAATGTACGCATGTTTCCTTCTATTTTTGTTCCTTTCCTTTTTTCTTCTTAACCTAGTTGTTCCCCAATTCGGCCCTCCGCCACGACCATTTCAAAGTCCAAGTCTCTCACTCACACACACCTAATGTGAACCAGCTCGTTACAACACACCATCACATACAGTAATGTTTTTAGCATAGACCGGCTTCAACGGATTAACATTTACAAACTCTTTCGTAATTCCTAGTCTGCATTGTTGCAAATGAACAGTGAGGTTGCAGCTAATCACATTGCTGGTTTTGGAATAGTAGGGAGAGCATTATTCTAGTTATAACCCCTTCTGTGCCAGCGCCGTCCTTGCAGCTTTATTCTGGCTACTATTAGACGATTTTATTCAGTTTAACAAGGGCCTCCAGCAATAAACAGGCTTCGAACTATCTCACTTAACCCTTTTTACTACCACAGATCCTTCTCAAACTCCACAAAATCGTCTAAATAAAGCTAGAATAGAATGAAACAGACGTCGCCGGTACAGAAGGGGTTAATTAGTTAGATTATATCAGACACAATTGTACCTTCTTTTGTTCTATTTGTAAATAGTTAACCCTTTGAAGATTATGATGCATTTGACAGTTTATTTTGGCTATCAGTAGAAGATTTTATACTGCTTAGGAAGGACCTGTGGGAACTAGAAGGGAAAAGACTTTCTCAAGCAATTCTCTGATTGCCATATACCCTTCCTAATCTGAATAAAATAATATCATAATTGCATCATGAAAGGGTTAATCGCAGAGTAAATCTACACCCTATGTTATTATGTACAATGTACTTCACGAGTTTTGTTCCCACCAGCCTACCGTAACCTGACCTCAACTAACCCTAATATGTCCTAACTTGACCCCCCCCCCCCCCATCCCCAGGGACAATGTTTTTAAACTCTTTCAGTCTATCAGGACACGTTCCTTCCTTAAACTTGGGCTATCATTAGGCGATATTAATCAGCTTAGGAAGGAATTCTGAAAGTCAAAGAATTAATTGATACTGTAGATTTTAACTCTTTGATTCCTAGAAACCCTTCCTAAATTGCATACAATCGTATAATAATAACCATATACTATTGAAGAAACCCATCCTCGTGTCCTGAAGGGATTAAGCAAACGAATCGGACAACAAAATAAATATAAAAATGTATTCTTAAAAAGATTGAATAATTTTCCCATTAAATAATAACATACGAAGACTCGGAAACAAATATACATAACTCTTCAAAAACTCATAGTATTAATAATAATACAAATTTCAATAGCAACGAACATGAATGAAGATCCTGATAAATATAGTTTTAAAAATATAATCAAAGAAAGATCTCGAGCCATCAGGTGACCAAGGCAAACTATGGGACTGCCTTCAACCAATGCCAATACCGAAAGACAAACGAGAGAAGTAGTCTACATCATTCTTGAGTAACAGACAATTTATTCTGAATATTTTCCACTCCTCCCAGACGATTCTCCTCACCAATCGTCATATTTTTCATACCGTTCACCTACAACTCCTTTGGGTCGTACTTTCTTTTCATTCCTTGCACTTTCTCCTCCTTTAATTAGCTTCATAACTTTCTCATTCTTCTTCCAGGCCTCCTTACTCCTCTCAATCTCCTCCATCACAATCACAATCCATAGAATCATCTCATTATCCTTACGGTATCAAGAAATCTTCACGCTCCCGTAACGTATTCAAACACATCCCCGGCACCATCCTTGGACCTCTTCCGCGGCTGTAGTCTCCACGGGTCATCATTCGTCCGCTTTACCCCTCGCCTCTTCAGCCATATGTCAGCCTCGTGCCAAGTACCAAGTGAGGGGACATCACCAACATTCCACTCCACCTCAGCAATCAAACGCGCATCCTGGCTCTCCTGCACCTCCATCACGGTAGCAGTTGAATAGTCCATACCTTATTATTTTATTGTAATTAATGTATATATAATTGTTTTGATGTATTTTGATGTGTAATATATTCTTAAATATGTGTAAACTTTTAATCTACCAGTTAGTAGTTAAAATACACGTAATAATAACGATTTCGTACAGTAACTTGGGAGCAATAAATTTTAGATCTTGCTTCTTTGACTTTCTGAGACGCAATGAAGTCCGACTGTTTTATCTAGTTGCACATCATATTTGTTTTGCTCTTTTTTTTTACAGTGGTTGATGTTAATAGAAAAATGCGGAATATTATATGATTGCTAAAACAGACACTTTTATAGTGGAATGGGGCCTAGTGGTTTATAAAATAAATAATATTAATTAACACCAGGAGCTCAACACAATTTACATTAGTTAGGCCTACTGCATTAATATCAATTTTCTATAATAATCTTGTTTAAAGAAAACTGTGTTTAATGGGTAACCTTAGCATATTTGAATTTCAAAACTTCGATCTGGAATATTAGAGATCTTTTCTGAGCTTAATATATTGTGCTAATCTAATACAAAATATATATTATAATTTTCTCGAAGGCGTTATTGGGAATAAATGTAAACATTTTGCTTACTAAATCAACGAGTTGTCGTATAGGCCTACTGATATGTGAAGATGTGTCTACTGTAGTTTAGACAAATTTTAACCAATAAAAAAGGTGTTCATATACAGTAATTATCACCTTAAAGGTTTTTCATTGCCATTGTTAAGCACTATATTTATAGTTTGCTCCTAAGAAAATAAATAATAACAATAATAATAAAAATGATAAAATATTAATAATATGACGCCTTCCTCGACTGTCTTCAAGCGAACAATGAACTAATATATACAAAATATAACTGAAACCCAATTACCCCCCCCCCCAAGGAGAATAAAATAATCAATTATCCCGGCCGATGGTGGCATTTCCCTAATTTACAGGCTTGCTATTGCTCGACAAGTAACAATGAATACTTTTGTGTATGTATGTTTTCTATATGCATGGAGGAGACAAAAGGCAAAACTGCCTGCAACAAGTATCTCCCGCAAAGTTGAAAGAGTGACAGAAAACCAAATGGGAGTATCAGAAAGAGAACCGATATGAAAAAAGATGGAACGCAAAGTGAAAGATAAAAGATGGAGGAAACAATAAACGTAAATGAAATACAGTGGAGAAAAGGGAACACATAAGTTGAATTTAAGGACAATACAGGAGAGAGAGAGAGAGAGAGATCTGCATAAGTCTTGTTACTCTCCGTACATGATCTTATACAGGGAAATATATTGCGCTTGATTGAATTATATGGTAGAAGTTTCTTATGCAGTGGTTAAATCAGCTGACTAGTCAACTGATAATCAATAGAAACCATATACAGTAATCGTCTTTAAACCATCTTAGTACGGATGGTGTTCTTTTCATCTTGTTTTGGCTAATATTTGACGAGTTTATGAAGTTTAGGGAGGACACTCGCCTGACCTCCCCCAAACAACTCCTTAAAATTATCTGGACCACGGCCTGTCACTCTAACTATCAAATTCAGCAATATTCACGGACTTTCCACTAATTTTCCCTCTGTAGAACACTGTCAGCAGCCCCTTCTCTGTATCCTCCTACTTGCTCTATCCTAACTTCAAAGCCAAAGGCAGATGTTGTGTATACGTACACAACAAACTCACTTGCTCTCGTGTTCCCAACTTCGACTCCTCTGAATTCTCAATTTTATGGCTCAAACCATCCTGTCACTCTCATACTAAATATTTCTGTGCTGTCTATCTTTCCCCTAACTCTACTGACTTTCCCAAATTCTTTGACTAAAGTGGAACACATCCCATCCATCTCTCCTTTCTCAGAAATCTCCATCTTAGGAGATTTCAACGTTCACCACAACCAATGGCTCTCCTCTCACTCCACTGACCAACCTGGTGAACAAGCCTACATCTGTTCTATCCTAAATGACCTAGAGCAGTTAGTTCAGCAACCCATCCACATCCATGATCGCTTCAAAGATCAGCCCAACATTCTGGACTTGTTTCTAAATTCTATAACCCTTCCTCTTATACTGTCGATCTTTTCTCTCCTTTGGGTTCCTCCGACCATAAACTTATTTCTGCCACCTGTTCTATCTCTCCAGTACGGCCACCCGATCCTCCCAGCCGGCGGCGTTTGTGGCACTTTTGGCGACTGGGAGGCGCTTCGGCAGTACTTCTTTGATTTCCCATGGAATGAGTTTTGCTTCCATTGCTGGGGACCCTCGGAGAGTGCTGAACGCATTACCGAGGTAATCCTCTCGGGCAGGTATACATTTAACTTTCTTTCTCTCGGACTAATACAACAAAAATCTTGGTTTACTAAAGCTTGTTCTACTGCTGTCCGCAATAAGGAGGAAGCATTCAAACGGTACCGACGCCTTCAAACTCAAGAATTTCATTCTTCCTATGTTAATGCTCGGAATCAAGCCAAATCTATTCTTCGACTCGCCAAACACTCTTTCATCAATAATAAATGCACTGAACTATCCAACTCTAGCTCTTCCCAAGCTTTCTGGCACCTACCCAAAAACCTCTCCAACATTTGCTCTTCCTCGTCTTTCCCTACCCTTTTCCACTCTGCCGGCACTACCGTAATTTGTTCCTCTGACAAAGATGAACTCTTCGCTCAAACTTTCGCTAATAACTCCACCTTGGATGATTTCGGTGCTATTCCTCCCTCTCCACCCCCCTCTCTCTTATTTATGCCTGATATCCTAATCTCTTCTAAATATGTACTTTCTACCCTCTCTGGGCTTAATACTTAGAAGGCGTACAGACCGGATGGTGTTCCTCCTGTTGTACTAAAAAATTGTGCTCCCGTGCTGACTCGATCCCTGCCTTCCCTTCCATTCTTGCTAGACGTTTGCTCTCATTCAACCTGTCCCAAAGATGGGTAACCGGTCTCAACCCTCCAACTATCGTCCAATTGCTCTCATATCTTGCATCTCCAAAGTTTTTGAAACTATTCTTACTTCAAAATTTCTTAACTCCTTCTTTACCGGTGACATATTTTTTATTTCATTTCAGCTACATTTAGACAATTTTATGTAGATTTATGTAGCTTAGGAAGAATATATGGTAGCTAAAAGGATTAATTGAGATAGTTTATAGCTTTTTAATTGGTAGACGTCCTTCTTAACCTGAATATAATCATCTAATATCAGCCAAAATAAATTGAAAAGGACGTCGCTGGTACAGGAGTTAAGCATCTTTCTTCCCATAATCTACTCTCAGATCGCCAGTATGGCTTCCTTAGGAGTCGCTGTACTGGTGATCTTCTTTCATATCTTACTAATTCTTGGTCATCCTCCTTTCGGGACTTCGGTGAGACCTTTTCTATTTCGCTACATATATCAAAGGTCTTCTTATAGAGTCTGGCACAAATCTCTAATTTCTAAATTAACCTCCTTCGGTTTCTATCCCTCTATCTGTGCCTTTATCTCTAACTTACTTTCTGGCCATTTCATAGCTGCAGTTGTAGACGGTCATCGCTCACTTCCTCAACCTATCAACTCCGGTGTTCCTCAGAGTTCTGTTCTATCTCCAGTTCTCTTTCTATTATTAATTAATGATCTCAACTGTACCTCCAGTCCTATTCATTATTATGCTGATGACTCTACCTTACACTATTCAACTAGTTTTTCAGAACGCACCCGCAAACATTCACTCAAAAACTCAAGTAATGAAGCCATAGAACACTATCTTCTGATCTATCAATCATTTCCAATTGGGGCAGAGAAAATCTTGTTGCTTTCAATGCTTCCAAAACTCAATTTCTCCATTTGTCTACCCGTCAAGAACTCCCACAGGGCTATCCCTTATGCTTCAACAATTCACAAATCAACCCTTCATCTAAAGCCACATCATCATCACAACAACAACAAAGGCAACGTACGTAACTGAAGCCTAGCGCGTGAGTAAATCAAAATAGCCATCACTTTACATACTCATCCACTTGAGCTCAATAACACCATTTGCCATAACCCACTCGCTATATAGCGTAGTGACTCTTATCTGTCCCCGCCACCACACACACAGCACAACACACTCTCAACCTCTATGCCACCACATACAACACAACACAACACACTCTGTATATAGTGTAATGTCTCTTCTCTGTGCCCACCACACACACAGCACAACACACTCTCGACCTCTCTGCTGCCAACACAGCACAACACACTCGCTATATAAGGTAGTGTTTCTTATCTGTCCCCACCACACACACAGCACAACACACAGAATAACACACCCTCGACATCTCTGCCACAACACAACACAACAGACTGGCTATATAGTGTAGTGCCTGGATCTCTGCCACCACCACACAACACAACACAATAACGAACCCATTATTTGAGGTGTTTGTATATATCATCCAGCTTTGTTATCCACAAGAATGGAACTTAATTATGCCAATTGAAAATTTAGAGTAGACATTATACACACACACACAAGCTCGCGTTTGTTTGTGTGAGTGTGTGTGTGCCCGTGTGTGTGTGTGTTTTGGTTGCATGTTTGAGTGTGTGTGTGTGTGTGTGTGCATGTGTGTGTGTGTGTGTGTGTGTCATCCCCCACACGCATCACTTGTTTAATTTGGTTTATCCCAAAAATGAGTTTATAGAGTTCATGACCTCACCCTTCCCCTTAAAAATATCCGACTATTTTACCAGTACCCTAAAGTCTAAGTTCAAAAATAATGCTCAACATTACCGTGTTAACTTGAAATAATTTCAATTATACCAAGTGAATTACCATATTTACCTCTAGTAGATATTATTTAGCATAGGAAAGATTTTGCTCATATGCTAATGGGGTAAATTGTAGAATTTCTACCCGATTAATACTTTCATAAACTGAATAAATTTGTTTGGACATATACTGAAATAGGCTTATAGATAAATAAGATATAAATGAAAAGCTAGCTGTATTACATAGTACCCACGAATACAATGGGGAGGAAATAAAACGAGTTTTGTATTATTCAAGAATAGATCCATTCTTGCTTAATAATAAAAACAGAATTGGACACATCCTACACTTAACTAAGACTTTATACAAATAATAAAAAACACTTTGCTTAACATAAAAGCCGTATCTTACGTCGCCCGTACAGAAAAGTAAAGAGAATAGCAGGTGAAACTGAAGAGAAGAGGGACTGGCAGTGACGCTTTCTACACTTTCCTGTCGTACTATCACTAAAAACCCCAACTGTATACACTTTGTACAATATTTAGATACACGTCTCTGGGTCCTCGCGCTCCCCATGTTTCTCGGGTCGCGCTCATCGGTCCTCATTATCATCACCACCTCACCACACACCATGGTCGGGATGAACTTTTTCACTGCAGTTTACTACATCACGGTTACAATGGGAATGTTCACTACGGCAGGTCCGGGGAAGGTCCGTCGTCAACGCTGAGTCGTCCTCAGTAGAGTCGTCCTTGAAGTGGTCGGGTTGGTCGTCAGTTCGCGCCGAGGTCATCATCGTGTTAGGGCCAATCATCAGCGGTTGAATTTGGTAAGGGTCGTGGCTACTAGCGACGAAAGCCATGTTTGTTTCCCTCGCTGCAAACTTCCAAGGAGAGGTTCTCCTCTGATTCTGCGCTTCCTTGTGACTCCAAAACCTCCTGAAGGGGGACTCGAAGACAAGGAAAGGCACAGTCACAAGAGAGACTAACAATGGCAGTCTAACAGCAAAGGACGTGAACATGGGCATCGCTAAAAGTGACCTTTCTGATGCTAAGGATGTGCTACTTGAAACAGACAGGTCCGGCCTCGAACCCGAATGCCTGGTTGGGGACACCGTAGTCGGTAGGTTGAAAGTCGACGAGGGGAAGGTGCACCAAGTCCTTAGTTCTGACCTCGAACACAGTCTTGGCTTGTCCAGGCACCCCATTATTAGACTGCATGAGGGAAAAATAAGGTAAATATAATGGTAAACATAAAGGTAAACATTAATGGAATTTAGCACTGCAGAGGAATTTGAAATGTCATCAAATGTTTCAATCTAAAAAGAAACTGTAAACTTAACTGTAATACAAAATAGATTATAAAATTAATTGTATACACATGTGAGTAACTTCATGCAAAATTTATCTACGCTTACTTATTGATATCCTACCTCTTCTTATGGCTATCCTAAAATAATATCTAACATTGACTAGTTTTAAACCTATTATTTTACTTACCTATCCTAGAACATTGTTAAGTATGAAGTTAAGTAGATATGACACAATGATAAGTTAAACACCATGTAAAAATAGGCTTTAATGTGGATAAGCGAAATGGTGTTCCCATTAAAGCCCGCCAATACTGTGTACCTTTGTTTGATCATAAAGCTATCCTAGAAGGTTGCTTAGGATTTACAACATAAAGTTGCATATCCCCACTTACAGCACATCCGTCGGTAATAACATTGGGTTTGATGGTGTCGAGGGAAAATATCTGGTCGTCCTGCCCCATGAGCCTGATGGCTTTGTTGTGGTTGAGGTTCTCCTCGTCGAACCAGGCACGGGAGTGGACGCACGAGTAGGTGAAGTTCTGGTAGGCGTACGAGGAGAGCAGGCGTAGGAAGGTCATTTGAACCACGCCTGTTGTCTCGTAGGTGATCTGAGGGGTAGACAGACAGAGAGATAACCAAGTAGGTAGACAGATGGGTAGAGAAGTAGGTAAGTAGGTGGCATGTAAGTGAAACACTGGTAGGCATACGAGGAGAGCAGGTGTAGGAAGGTCGTGTGAACCACGCCTGTTGTCTCGTAGGTGATCTGAGGGGTAGACATTCTATGGAAAGATAGCCAAGTAGGTAGACTGGTGGGCAGAGAAGTAGGTAAGTAGGTGACAGGTTGGTGAAATTCTGATAGGCGTGGGATGAAAGCAGGACCCAAATCCTTTTTGAGTTATGAGAGGTTGGGGTCGGGATTTCTGGCTTACCTATAATGAAGACGTTATAGATATGGCAGATTAACATACTGAAATTAAAACAGACAGAGAGGTGACTGCTGGTGATATGGGAAGGGAATTGGTGACTGGGAGCATCATACAAACAGCCAATGACTCTACTACATTAGGGATTTAAACATCGCATTCTTCATCTAGAATAGGCAGGGCGTTTTATTTAAATGCTTGTAACTTAAATAATTGTATTTCTCTTTTTCTCTCTCTCTCACCTGGAAGCCGCCCCTGAGGTCCGAGAACCATGCACCCTCCCTAGACGTCCTCCTCCAGGGGATATTGATGATCTTGGATGAGTGGACGTCCGGGAAGACGCAGGTCTCGCCCGACACCGTCATGTTGCAGAAGACGTACACGGCGTCGTCAGGCATACCCAGGTTGGGGTCGATCCAGTACCACCCGTCTGGAGGAGGGAAGGACATACGACCAACATTAGCAAAGGAGTTTTCATTTTTGTATTGTTATTTGTTTGTTTATTACCGAAGAAAGGTGTATTTTTTTTATAACATATTTTACAACTAAATCGTTGATATTGTGATAGCTGGGGCCTTGGTATATTTTGACAGTACACTTCTGCGTCCCCAGCTTCCAAGCTTCCACCATTGAATGTAAACACACAATGAGAAGCAATATATTCAGATCATTGATGAAAAAAGTTATAATTTAAAATGTAAAACTTGCAAACTAAACAAACCAAAATTGGGACAAGGACAATATAAAGTCAAATTAAATTATCAAAATCGCTATGTGGAAACAACGCTTACTAAAATGAAAATTATTAAATAAAAGAACACAATCCACCACATAGGGTGTACATTACTACATGAGCAAGTTAATCTGTTTCCCAAGCAAACTAATTGCACATATAACAACGCACTATCGTCACGTTAAAGGAAGTAGTCAAGTTTGGGAAGTCCGGGACGTTCTGGCAAATTTTACTAAACTCTGCATGAATAAAGAAACTACATGTTAAATGTCAAAATATTATTTAAAATCAAATTTGCAACATGACAAGACATTAACAATAGTACAAAATACAAATATTGATAAGATATCTATACTATTACAAAATAATATATAAAATACAGTACAGCACTCACTAACGATAGTGCTATCGGGTAGGTACCTGTAAGCATAGCATGCCTCATGTTTTTATAAATGAAAGGATTTAAGAATATACAACTCCTTAATAATTCATATTTCAGGAAAGTTTTTGATAGAATCATTGAATATATTGCACCTTCAAAAATGTCCTTCAAAAATCAAGTCCGACCGACCTTTGAATTTCGGATGCCCGTAGAAGAGGTCCTTGCATGTTCGAGCCGGGTTGTCCTTGGTGCCGATGGGCTTCTTGAGGCGCTCCAGGTCCTGTCTCATGGTGTAGATGTTGGTGTACATGTCCATCAGCTTCACGTCGAACTCGTCGCCAGGGTCAGTCGTGGTGGTGGTTCTCTTACTGCTGACGAGGGGGTAGAGAAGGGGTTAAGGGCAGGGAATACAATGGAAGGCAAGCAACAACAGATCTAATATGTTGGTGTACATGTTCATCAGCTTCACGTCGAACTCGTCGCCCGGGTCAGTCGTAGATACTGAAGCTATCTATCTATCTATCTATTTCCGGACGCCTTACTCCTCTTAATGAGGGTGGCCATACACAGAATGCCCCTAAGCGGATCTATTCTCTGTAAGAAGGACAACCCGAGCCAGTTTACTGAAGGACTTACAGGATTGACCACTCAATTTAGGATTCGTCCGACTCCGAGGCCCTCTGTTTATCTTGTTAGCACTCTTTTTCTACAGTGGTGTTCGGCTATTCCATCCACTAATCTGCCTTACCCTTAGGTAAGCAGTACGGATTTGTATCATGTTTACTCCCCTAGACAGGTTGCCGACCAAGGCTGACGAGTCCCATCCACCCGGGTTTTTATAATGTTATCTCCCCTAAATGGGTTGCCAACCAAGGCTAACAAGTCTCATCCACCCGGTAAGCAAATATTGATAATCTGTAGTGTTCACGATGTTACGGAAAATGCTCTGGAAAAAATATACTTCACGGAAACAGAAAATATTACATATTCAGAAGCACTGCAACAATCAATTACTTGGCATCCTCATTCCATGATTCAAGTAACTATTACCAATTCAAGGTACAAACAAAATCAGTGGTCTGCACAAGGGTTAACCCTTTCGAGATCCGATTACGCATTTCCGTTCTGTTTTCTGGCTATTATTAGACAATTTTATTCAGATTACGAAGGGTACAGGGCAGGCAGCGGGTTGACCGAGACCGTTTTTACCCTTTAGATTCCCACAGACCCTTCCTAAACTGTTAAAATCGTCTAATGATAGCCAGAATAAAATGTAAAAAATGCGTCCTAATCTTCAAAGGGTTCAGTAAAGAAGGTCAAACACACACCAATTCATTACACACCACCAGTCGCACTAGGCAATGGTAAAGATAATAACTATAATCGGTTTTATTTCACCTGACGGTAAATTGAATCCTATAGCAACAGTTATCGATGTTTAATGGAAAAATATGAAAGTACTACGTATATTAATGCCTGGTTTTCATAATTAAACCACTATTTCGCAACAAAATCTTCGTAACAGCTGAATAATCAAGATGAGAACATGGCAATTTACCAGCATTGGAAAAAAAAACAGAGTATAGTGGTGGCTGTCGAGAAGTATCTAAGCATGTCAGATAGTCGTGAATGATGTGTTATCTTTGGTCGTATCTTTATCCTTCCCTCATAAACTCCTGTGACGTCTATAATCCTCAAGAGCAATGTTGTGTGATGTGTGTTCAATGTTGTGAGTGTATGTTCAGTTGCCAACATACGATCTGTTCCTCTCTGTGATCTACATTTTTTTTCTATGTGGATGAGGGAGACAAAAGGCAAAACTGCCTGTTACGAGTGCCTCCCCCAGAGTTGAAAGAGTGACAGGGCCAAGACTATTCGAGCCAAAATACCTGGACACACAGAGTTTGAAGCAATTTAAGTTATAGGATGAGGGAAAGATGGTTCATTGGAGATAGTTCCAGAGATCAGCTGTTGAAATATGATATTGATTACGAGTGTAGTTTCTCATGCAGTGATTAAATCATCTGATTAGTCAACTGATAATCAATTCATACTATTTTACTTCCATACAGAAGATCACGACAAGGAACAGAACTTATCTGGGAAACTGTACATATATCTGGATTACTATAACAATACGTCATTATGTTTTGTGTACATTACTGAGGTGGGTCAGTTGGGTATTTTGAACTTTGGATATAAACACCATATGAGGAGGAGCACTTTACTGACAAAATTTCGCAGACAGCTTCTTCAGCTCACTAATCTGCAAAAGGTTGACAATCAAACGCTCCTCCTTAAATGGGATTTCCATTCATTCTGTCGAATTATCGAAATTTACTTCAACTTAATGAATCTTATTGTAACACGATGACTTAAATTACTGTAAATGGTCAAGTAAATTAACCACAAATTACCCCCCCCCCCCACACACACACTCACACACACTCCCTTAATTATGTTCTTGGTTTAATTTATTCAGTAAAAGTTAAAAAATAAATCAAGACAGAGATAAAGTTCTAGGATAGATAATTATAAGTTCAGGTAGTTATAGTAGCCCTTACTCGTGATAGGTAAATCTCTAGAATAATTATAATATAAGGTTAAATGTATTCTAATTGGCTCGGCCGACTTCAATCAGCCTCACGTTTGTATTCTTAAACGTTTTCCCTTCGCAGCGCTTGATACCGTACGAATACTGTGGGAATGAACGTTGTTTACAGAGGATTAGCATTACCGTTTCTAAAGGTAACGTCATTTGCCAAGTAACTTCGTCCATTAACGGCGCTGCGAAGGGAAAGAATTGTTTAAGATTACAAGCGTAAATCTTGTATTCATATTTTGATTGATATATTTTGTTATCTGTATGTAAGTAATATTATGCTAAATGCAACACCAGCTGTTTCTGTCTCTGAAAATAGCCAATAGTTTTTAACCTCTTTAGTACGATGGCATTATTCTTATTCTATTCTGGCTATCTCTAAGCTGTTTTTATCAGCTTAGGAAGGACACCTGGGAATCAAAGCAGTAAGAGCTGTCTTGCTTAACCCTACGAGTCCTGCACACATCCTTCCTAAACCGAAAACAATCGTATAACTAGTTTGATAGCCATAACAAAATGGAGAAACGCGCATCGTTAAATTTAATTCGAGACTGACCTTCCACCATCACCATCATCATCACCACCATCATCATCACCACCACCATCACCACCCTCATCACTGGAATCATCACCCTTTTGGTTACTGCGTTGTCTGCCTCTTCTGCCTCTGTTCCTTCTGTAATTGGGGGGAGTTACACGATTAAGGTGTGTAACCTCATCATTTTCATTTTGCTCTTGTATTCTTTCTGTCAGTGAAGTTGTAAGTTTTAGGGAATTTGATGTTCATATGGTGCAACCTCTACTGGGTTTATGATACCCATACCTCCAAAACTTGGTGGAAGAGCCCAGATCTCTCTTAATTCTTGTGTGACACTGAGTTAACAATAACAACGGCTCCCAACGGGGGCTTAATCCAAATAAAAGAGAGTCATAAAGAAAGGAAAATATGACGTCGTGGTCCTGTGATCACTGATAGTTAGGCACGCGCCTTAAGGATTATTACCAGTGTTGAATAGTTAAGAGGCACCAAACCGATTTGTCACCAAGGTTGAATAGTTAAGACTAAGACTAAGCACCATTTTGTTTCGCTGAGGCATATTGTTTTCATAATGTTTGACATAACCAAGAAAAGTACATCACTGTAACCTGAGATCATAAATAAATGTTGCTGTTAACAGCTTTAGTCATGAGATGAAAACACTGTGTTGAGGATGGACCATTACTGAAGTACACAACATTTTGCTTTCACAAGTTTTGTCAAATCACTTATAGACTTAACAAAGCTTGGGAAAGCGATATAAGTCTACTGCAATAAAGGCTTGTCCTTATCACGGTGTTCCCATTTCATTTTGTTGGCATCACTGCCTCTTATTATACTGTAGTTTTATTCATCATGTGGAAAACAAAATGTTTAATACAATGGGTGTTTAGTGGAGTATGTCCATAGTATCCAGTGATCAGTTCAAGACAAGAGAAGAAGATGCGAGTTGTGCAGACATTCTCCTGAGCTAGCAAAAAAATCCAGAACCCTAATAAATACTGAAATATATGGTGGGTATGGAGGTGATAAGGAATATATGGTGGGTATGGATGTCATAATAAATACTGATAAATAGGGAGGTTTTTAAGGCGAGCGAGGGTTTTGGTAGGTTAAAGGTTTCCTCACCTAACAACTTATTAAGCTTAAGACTCAGTTACAGCCTGGCTGCTTAAATTATTATGCAACAACTTATGATCAGCAAGATGATAAGATTTCTATCAGGTTTCTCATGGAATAAGCACGATAAAGCTCTTTCGATTATATTGTAACGCTGAAATGCAAAGCGAATCATTGAGATTCTTGAGTTTATTATATAAGCTTAGCGTAAAGCTGGGACACATCTCATTTAGAAGATTCATTCTATAATTGATCATATGGCACTATGTACTTCACTATAGGTAGCGCCAACGAACTTGACAATTTTCTTGACCCCTTAACTTCTCATAACTCAAAATTAATCAAAGCAATCGAGCTGACATTTCTATCATTAGGGAAGAACCCACCAGGAAATATGTGTGGATATTTACAGCCAGTTTACTCTAGGCCCTTTTGAGTTATGAGAAGTTAAGGGGTCAAGATTATTGTGAAGTTCATTGGCGCTACCTATAGTGAAGCACATAGTGCCATATGATCAATTATAGAATGAATCTTTTAAATGAGATGTGTCCCAGCTTTATGCTAAGCTTATATAATAAACTATAGTCAGGCAGAGAAGCGGTACCATAAATCCACAGCCAATATACAGTTTTAGTTCCTATGTGAGGCTCTGTGTCATCAGGCATGGATGGGGAGCTATGGAACCAGAGCTAATTATATTTATAGTATGGTGCCTCTGCTGTCAGGCCGGAGAGCAGTGCCACGGTTAACAAGATCTTTGTGCGTGGCAGGGAAGCGGTACCACAGGTGACCAGAGTCAATATACAGTCTGATCTCTGTGTGTGACCCCGGATTGTCAGGCAGACAAGCACTGCCATCGAACTAGAGCCAATATACAGCGTGATCTCTGTATGTGGCCTCGGATTGTCAGGCCAGAAAGCGGTGCCTCGTAACCAGAGCCATTATACAGTCTAATCTGTGTGTGGCAGGGAAGCAGTGCCACATAACCAGAGCCAATGAATTGTTTGGTCTCCGTGTGAGGACGTTTGGATTCGAGCGTCCGGACTCACCTATCCACCTGCGAGGGTCTAGGTCGCCTCCGTCTGCCTCCCCGCCGCCTCTCTGCGGAACCAGTAGGAGGGACGGGCGGGGAGGAGGGAGGGTCACACACCTCGCCTATCCTACAGTCGTCCGGGCTAGGCCTGCAAAACTCTCGGGCATCATCAAAAATGCTCTTTATGTCAGCTTGCATTCTCGAAAACTCTCTTGCATCATCAAAAATGCACTTATGTCAGCCTTAACTCTCGAAAACTCTCTTGCATCATAAAAAATGGTCCTTATCTCAGCCCTAACTCTCGTAAAAACTCTCTTGCAACACCTAAAATACTCTTTATGTCAGCCTAAACTCTTGTAAAAACTCTCTTGCATCATAAACAAAATATGTTATGTCAGCCTGCACTTTCGAAAACTCTCTTGCGTCATCACAAATTATCTTATATCAGCCTTAACTCTCGAAAACTCTCTTGGGTCATCAAAAATGCTCTTCTGTCAGCATCTTCCAATGCTGTCTCATGTCATTCAAAGAACTCTCGCATTAACCATAACTCTCTCATATCAGCCAATGAACTCTAACGTCAACCAAAACTCTCATAAATTGTCCCTAATGACATATCCACTGCACCTACACAGAAAATCAACATTAGTCCATGTCTGTTACTACGTTAGTCCAAAAGTAGGTTTCTCTTTTCACTAAATGTATATTGTTAGAGGTGTTCAAATCTAATTTAGCTTACAGAAAAAATAAGTAAATTCTGATTAATAAAAACAATTACTATGTTTTCAACTATTAGATTTGCTCATATCTAAGAAAATTAGTCTAAATTAATCTAGAATAGGAAACTAACCAAAATTACAGTCACACCAAGTTCTTATTGTGACTGACTCTATGTATTTTATTTCTATAGACTTATTTGTTCTATCAATCACTCATAGACCACTCTCAACAATAACCAGGCCTATTGTAAACACATATGTGATGTCTATCTAAATTATATTGTATTTTCATCGCAATGAAGCTTATACTTGTATTTGTGTTTTTAACTTTTGCTAATTATACCATTGTAACTATAAAAAGAAGAATATATAAATTTAATTTTCAAATAAATTTGTGCTTATAACATCAAATCTAAGGAACTCAGCCTTGTGCTTTTTCAGAGTATGTCATTGTACCTATTAAAAAAGGCAAATACAGAATTTGAATCTAAATACTGTATGAACTTGTATTCACCAGTAGCGTCTAGTTAAGGGAGCTCTACCTCGTATTATTTGTCTACTGTTTATTATACCACCATAACTAAAAGAGGCGAATACATAATATGACTGTTGACTTACTTGGCGGCTCTTCTGTAGCGGCCAAGAGACAAATACATAATATGACTGTTGACTCACTTTGCGGCTCTCCTGTAGCGACCAAGAGACAAATACATAATATGACTGTTAACTGTTGACCATGAGACAAATTGACTGTTGACTTACTTGGCGGCTCTTCTGTATGGACCAGGAGACAAATTGACTGTTGGCTCACTTTACGGCCCTTCTGTAGCGGCCATGAGACAAATTAACTGTTGACTTACTTTGCGGCTCTTCTGTAGCGACCACCATCATCATCACCGTCAGGATCGTAGGGGGCGTCTCTCTGGAACAACAGCTCGGGGGGCAGCAGAGGTAGCTCACCGGGGGGTCCAGGTGGGCCGGGGGGACCATGTGGACCGGTCTCACCCTTAGGACCGGAGGACCCTGGTACACCCTTAGGACCCGGCGGACCCAGCATACCCGGCAGGCCCTGGGGTCCGTCGCCACCCTTGTTTCCGTTCAAACCAAGAGGACCCTGGAAATCGGGGGAATAATTAGCCCCATTAGTTTTCAGATTTTAAGACGTTAGGCCCATTACTTTGGCGATTTTGAGACCTTTTGCCCCATTTTTTTTTTTTCAATAATAAGACCTTTCATGTCAGTTAGGTGTCAATTTTTTCCTGGCAAGCGATAACGAGCCTGTACATTTAGAAAGAACCTTTTTTCTACCGAAAAATGTAAACATTTATCTTGAAAGGGGGTCTAGAGGGTGTTTCTTTCAAGCTTGATGGAGGTCTAGCGAGGTAACTAAAAGGGTTGAAATAGGGGAGCTATCCCCCCGCCAAAGGCGGCTTTCTAGGGCCTTTCCTAGCTGATGCTGAGAGGATTGGGTTCTAGTCATGTGGTGATGGGCTGGTCTATTAGAGTGAGAACTGAGCAATCTCTGCCATACCCATAGCTTACTCTGACTGTTCCTTTTACTTATATATTTTCTAGATCTCAAGTGACGGCGTCTCTAACGTGGATTGACCTCCCAATCTACCAAGATTGGAAGCCAAAGCGTCACATTTTTCCCTTGCCCCTCAACTTTCTCTTCATAATTGCTGAGGGACACAGGGCCCTGGGTGGGGCTTTGGTTTCCCGGGCATTTCTGCACCCTCCACAGCTCCCCGCCATGGAGTGGCTTCGGTCACCCAGGCTTTATTGTGGTCGGCGGGGAGGGTTCTGTGGGGGCGCTCGGTTATGGCCTTGGCCTTGCTCAGGGCCTTGGGGCTGTTCGGCCAGGCAGCTTGGGGAACAACAACAACAACAACAACTAAAATATATATATCAATAGATAAATATATGTATAGTCCAAAAACAAGCACTACCCCCTTAAGAGTCCGTGGCCGCCCTTGTGTCCGCTCATACCCAGAGGGCCCTGGACACCTGGGGGGTATAATGGAATATCCTTATAATGCCGGTATCACACGAGCGCTTTTTCACTCAACATTTATCCTCAACACTGGTCTGGCAGCTTATGTGGTCAACATATACAATATTTCAGTTGCCAAAATTCATCTATCATCAGTCTAGTGTCCGATACCAGTGCAAAATATTCCAGAAATGTTGCCAGAAACATGTTGATCATCGAATGTTGACTATAAATGCTCTAGTGTGATACCGGCTTAATCAACGTATTTTCTATGTTCCTCTGTAATTCAAAACAAATGAATAAGCAAATACACTCCTCTCGTCAATAGATATATAGTATATGGACATCTTATTTTGGCTACTATTAGTCAATGTTATTAGCTTAGGAGAGACCTCTATCAATTATAAGGCTTTGAACAATCTCACTTAAGCCTTCCGAAGCTGCATAAAATCGCCTAAATATAGCGAGGGACCTTTATCAATTATGAGGCTCCGAACATACATACATACATACATAAAACTTTAAGACTGAGTGTTCCACACATCAGTGCAGTTTCAGTCTCTTGTCCTAATGGCGGCATTCCAGGCAACCCTGTTAAGGGCTGCTTCACTTGTCAAGTTCTTGGATTTGAGATCGGCGCGTATAGTCCGATCCCAGGTCTTCCTCGGTCCACCCCTTGGTGCAGCTCCCTCCACAATCACAGACCTGCATTTTTTCACCCAATTTTGTTCATCCATTCTCTCCACATGTCCATACCATCCCAGTCTACTTGTACGCATCACCTCGCTAATACTCTTTATACCTAAACGTCTCCTCAGCTCAACATTTGTTATTCTATCCTGTAGCCTGGCCCCACACATCCATCTCACCATTCTCATCTCATTACGCTCCATTCTGTTGATATCCTCTACTTTAACAGCCCATGTTTCTGAGGCATACATCATTGCACTTCTAACACATGAGGCATACACCTTTCCCTTCAGGGGGAGAGGCATTCTTTTCATGGTCAGGATTGGCATCAATTCTCTGAACTTCCCCCAGCCACACCTAATTCTAGCAACAGTGGCAGCCTCGGCCCCACCACCGGCAGAGATGGTATCTCCTAGGTAACAAAACTTGTTTACCAGCTCCAAAGACTCATTTCCAAAATTCACAGCCACAGGATCATCACTTAACACAAGCTCGCCTTTGCACACTACGCACTCAAATTTCTCTATTTCTGACTTATCCTTCGGCAGGGGCCCCTTTATTCTACTACAGCGCTTACTCCCATGGTGTACCCAACATCGACAGATGCTACATTGAATTGAGTTAACGCCCACTCCCTTTCCACACACTGCACATGGGTATGCACCGCTCTTTTCCACATTGCCTCGTCTCAATCTACAATGCATAACCTTGGTTTTGTTAATATTGACTCTTAAACCCTTGCTCGCCATGCCCTCTCTCCACTCTCTGAATTTGGCCTCAGCATCCTGCATACTGTCAGCTATTAGGACTAAATCGTCTGCATAAAACAGTTCCAACGGGAGTCCGCCTCTAAAAACTCTAGACAGCGCCTCCAAGACCATAATAAAGAGGAGGGGGCTTAACACTGAACCCTGATGGACTCCAACACGGACTGCGAACTCATCACTCAGTACACCCTTCACCCTCACCGAACTTCGCGAATCCTCATACATCTTCATTATCACACGCACCAGCCACTCTTCCACACCAAGTTTCCTCATAGCCCACTGCACAACATCTCTAGGTACCCTATCAAAGGCCTTCTCCAGGTCCACAAACACAAAGTAAAGATCCCTGCCTTTTAGTAAGTATCTTTCCTGTATCTGCCTGACTATGAAGATAGCATCGGTTGTACCACGTCCTGGCATAAAACCAAACTGCATATCATCAATAGAGATGCTTTGCCTGATCAAACCCTCAAGGACTCTCTCACAGACCTTCATGATTTGGTCAAACATTTTCAGGCCCCTATAATTTCCTCTATCTAGCGTATCCCCTTTTCCTTTGTATATATTTACTATTACACTTTTGAGCCAATCCTCTGGGATTTTCTCATCTTTAATAATGGTGTTTATCAACTCAGTGACTAAGTTTACACCAATCTCCCCTGAGGCTTTTATCATCTCAGCGACAATGTCAGAGCAACCTGCAGCTTTACCGTCCTTCATTTTATTGATTGCGTCGCTCACTACAGCTGGTGCTATCAAAGGAGGGGGCCCAGATATTGGTTTTTCGATACTAAGCTGTTCCTTATCCCATTCAAACTCTACATTTAGCAATCGTTCATAGTGTACCTTCCATGCTTCTCTGATTTCATTTTCTGCATACACAATCTTCCCATTATCATCTCTAACACACTGTTCACCTATAATATCCCTACTGTCATTTTTAACTCGCCTAGCTAGGTTGAAGATCCCATTGGGATTGTCAGTGTTACACACTTGTTCGAGGACCAGGTCCTTAATGCGATTTTTAGCATTGTAAATAACTCTTTTGGCAGTTCGTTTAGCTGCCTGGTATTCCTCCCTGCTGCCTCCTTTCTTCCATGCTTTGAAGCATCTCCTTTTCTCTTTCACAGCATGTTCTACCTCATCGTTCCACCACCAAGAGGTCTTATTCCTGGGGTGACCCTTTGTTTTCCCACAGACTTTGTCAGTGGCAGCGATAAGGCTATGCTTAAGAAAGTTCCATTGGCTATTTACATCGTTAGGCCTAGCTTCCTTATTTGTATTAATTTCCTCCAGTTCATTATGAAACCTATCCCTAACTTCCTTGTCCTTCAGCAGCCACACTTTCCTTTTGGGTATGTAAACCTTCTTGCGCTTAGGATCTCTGTATAAGCTCATGTCGCACACAAGTAGCTTATGCTGGGGGATACATTCTTCGCTCGGGATGACCTTTACATCTCGAACTAGTTTCCAGTCTTTCCTGTTAACCAAGAAGTAATCTATCTGGCTACTGGAGACCCCAGAGTTATATGTGATCAGGTGGCTCTGTCTTTTCTTGAACTTTGTGTTACACACAACCATGTTGAGTGCAACGCAGGACTCCAATATATATTCGCCTTCTAGATTTCTCCTTCCGTAACCAATTCCTCCATGTACCCCCTCGTTTCCATCTGCAGATGCTCCCACGTGACCATTGAGGTCCCCCCCCACGATAGTTATTTCGTTCTCCGAGAGGCCTGAAATGACACTGACGGTGTCATTCCAGAAGTCCTCTTTTATCTCTTTCTGTAAACCAGCCTGTGGGGCATATGCAGATATCACATTCAGAATTCTTTCACCAACTTTCAACTTCAAAACAATCAGCCTTTCACTAACTCTCGTAATCTGAAGCACACTTTCCGCCAGCTCTTCAGCCACCAGAACACCCACTCCTCCTTTCGCTTTATCAGTCTCCACACCCATCCAGTATATCCTATATCTTTTCCTCCTTCCAACAATCCACTGTACCCCATGCCTCTTCCAGAGTGTTTCCTGGGTACAGCAGACGTCCACTCGCCTCCTCTCACACATCTCAGCCACTTCATTCGCACGCAGATTCAAACTACCAACATTCACACTAGCAAGTCTGAGTTTGTGGGGGGCATTTGTCATTGTCCTGTGCGGTTTTGTTTCATCGGACTTACGTTTATTTTCTTTGATTTTAGTCATAGTTAGGTAGGTTTGGCTGGCATATAATAATAATAATAATAATAATAATAATAATAATAATAATAATAATAATAATAATAACCTCCAATAACCCTTTGAACTACCATATATCATTCCTAAGCTGCATACAATCGCCTAAATCTACAGTAGCTAGAATACTGAACAGGAATTACCACTCACCGGTTCTCCCTTGATTCCCAGCGGTCCCTCTGGTCCCTTCATGCCCGGTTCACCCTTCTCGCCCATATCGCCCTTCATACCCCTCGTGCCCATCTCTCCCCTGTGGCCCTTGACGCCCCTCCTCCCACGCCGCCCCTTCTGACCTTGCTGGCCTGAGGGTCCAGATAGGCCTGGGGAGCCGGGGTTGCCTTCTTTGCCGAGAGCACCCACTTCACCCTGGGGAAGGTTAAAAGAGTTACACAGAGAGAAAAAGAGGTAAATGTAATAGTAGTTACATAGAGAAAGAGTTTGAAAGAGAGGGTTACATAGAATACGAGGTATATATATAGAGAAATAAAGTGCTACATGAAATACAAGTTATATATAAAGAGAGAGTTACATGAAATACGAGTTATTTGGAGAGAGAAAGTTACATGATTTATAAGTTACAGAGAGAGAGAGCATTATATACAGTATATGGAGAGAAAAAGTTACATGGAATACAAGTTATATGTACCGAGAAAGAGTTACAGGTTATACGAGTTATACTCTATAAAGAGAAAGTTACATGGAGTAGAAGTCATACTTAATAGGAGTTACATGGAATAAAAGATAAGTGCAATAGGAGATACCGGTATGTATCAGTATGTGTTTGTGTGTGTGAGTGATTGGTTGGACCTTTGTTTGTTTATCCGTGTATTTGCTCTATTTTCCCATAGGGGTTGTGAATGCATGTGGAGAAACTCACGAGCTGTCCTGACGTTCCTTTAAGCCCTGGCAGTCCTTGTGGTTCCTGTAGATCCTGTGCATGTACGTTGTGTCTGCATATCTGTGTCTGTATCTGTGTGTATGTCTTGGTTCGTTGGTTACTTTGGTTGGCTCATTAATCCGATGTTTGTTTGTTTGTCTGGTTAAGTGCTATTCATATACTTCAAACTCTATTTATCTTGATACTCACAGCTTGTCCAGGAGAACCTCTAAGTCCTGGCAGTCCCTGTGGTCCCGGCAGACCCTGACCGCCCGTGGGACCGTTGGGTCCGGTAGGACCAGTACGGCCGCGGTCCCCTTTCTCTCCCGGCAGACCCGTGGCACCCTGCTGACCGGCAGGGCCCTCGGGTCCCTGGGGGAAAATCGTGGAAGAAATTAGTCGCTTTCTTGAATATTACTATTTATATACACAGAACGTTAGATTACAGATACTGTAGCCTACTCGTAGATAGTCACCACCTTTTTTTAATACAGTATTACATTCATGTACACAGCAAGTTAGATTAACAAAGAAAGTTAGATAACAGATACTTGTAGACAGTCAGTGTGAAGGGCTATCACTCTTGGCGAGCATCAGCGTCATAAACTAAAGGGGTTTCTTAAGGGGGTGACCTGCTTTTTTTCTCTCCTTTTATCTCATTCTCTGGCTTGTATCCATTTGGCCCCATTCAGCCTACTGTTTTAAGACGTTTATCCCAATCCAGGTGTCGATTTATTCCTGGCGAGAGATAGCGAGCTAGCATTGTATGAAGAAATCCGGCTACGCCGGAGACAGTTTTCTATCGAAAAATGTACAAATTTAGCATACTGACAATAATATTATAATAAATATGCTGGGTCGCTACCGCTGGCCAGGAAAAAATCGACACCTGGATGGGGATAAACATCTTAAACCAGTAGGCTGAATGGGGCCGAATGGATACAAGCCAGAGAGAGAGGGAGAGAGAGAGAAAAACAAACGAGGTGGGCTTCCTTAAGATTGGTATTACTCAGCTCCATATCTACCTTTATTGGTATTACTCAGCTCCATATCTACCTTTATTGGTATTACTCAGCTCCATATCTACCTTTATTGGTATTACTCAGCTCCATATCTACCTTTATTGGTATTACTCAGCTCCATATCTACCTTTATTGGTATTACTCAGCTCCATATCTACCTTTATTGGTATTACTCAGCTCCATATCTACCTTTATTGAGATGTGAAACCTCTACCGCTACACAACCTCATAATATATATATATATATATTTTTTTTAATATTACCATATTACGTAAACATTCTATAAACATAAATGGTGCCGCTGTAAAGGCTTGTCCTCAATACCTTCACCTGACCTAGACCGCTTTATAGAAAAGTGTCCGTACATTTTAGTATAGGTAGCGCTAACGAACTTGACAATAATCTTGACCCTTTAACTTCTCATAACTCAAAAGGGCCTAGAGCAAACTGGCTGTAAACCTCCCCATCTCTTTCCTGGTGGGCTCTTCCCAAAATGATAGAAATAGCTCGATTGCTTTCATTAATTTTGCGTTATGAGAAGTTAAGGGGTCAAGATTGTTGTCAAGTTCGTTGGCGCTACCTACAGTTACGGTTATACACTATCTATCTACCTACAGTTACGGTTATACACTATCTATCTACCTACTCAGTCACATTCCCCATATTTTCATTTCATTTTTCATTTTTTATATACAGTATAGGCCTATATATATTTTTGTTTATTATTAATTTGTTTGGGAAACAAATTAACTTGCTCATATAGTAATGTACACCCTATGTGGTGGATTGTGTTCTTTTATTTATAAAGAATTATTATTTTGCTTAAATGTTGTTTCCCCATAACAATTTTGATAAGTTGTTTTGGGTTTTAACTGTGTTCGTCCAAGTTTAGGTTTGTTTATTTTGCAAGTTTTACATTATAATTATTTGTTTTTGTTTTAACTGGGGGTGGTTGACTCGAGACAGAATACTTACAGGTTTTCCACCAGCTCCAGCCGGCCCCATTGGTCCCGGCAGTCCAGTATCCCCAGGTGGTCCAGTCTCTCCCTCCTTCCCGTCCTCACCATCGTTCCCGGGGACGCCCTTAGGACCCAGCCGACCTTGTTCACCTTGTTGGCCGGGGAAGCCAGGGGGTCCCGCGTTACCTTTCGGTCCGGGGGGTCCAACGAGGCCTCGGATGCCTGGTGAGCCTTGAGGTCCGGGTTTGCCTTCTTCGCCTTTGGGTCCAAGTGGTCCCATCTTGCCCTGTTAGTGCAAGACATACGTTGAGTTTAGTCAATGTTATAAGTGTATTTTTCTGGGTCCCTTTCTCTGTTAAGGGGGTAGTGCTTGGTTTTTGGTCTATATATTAATTGATTAATTTATTTTTATAGTTTCCTCGCTAGACCTCCATCAAGCTTAAAATAACACCCCATAAACCCCCTTTCAAGATAAATTTGTAAATTTTTCGGCAGAAAAATGTCCCGGCCGAAGGCCAATTCCTTCTAAAATTAGAGGCTCGCTGCCAGGGAAAAATTGACACCTAAAGGGTACGAAAGGTCTTAATATTGACAACAAAATGAGGCGAAAGGTCTCAAAATTGCCAAACTAACAGAACGAACGTCTTTAAACCTAAAAACTAAGAAGCTAAACATGAGGGAGAAGGGGTCCATTAAAAGCGAGTACTACCCCCATAATGCAAGACAATTCTATTTGGGAACTCAGTGGTCTGGTTAAACTATTTGTATACTGTATAAAATAAAATAAATATAAAATGCAAGACAAACATTGATTTCAGTCAATGTTAAAAGTGTATTGGGATGTAGTAGATAACAAATTAACACATTTATCTTGAAAGGGGGCCTAGGGGGTGGAATTATATGCTTGATGGGGAGGTCTAGAGAACAACCTAAGTGGATAAAAAAATAAAAAAAATAAAAATACAAAAAAATAAGTAATTATTATGTTCTCTCCACTAACCAACTTTACTCCTAAACTCGATTAATGAAATCAACAAACACATGTGGCAGTCCGGGGATTCGAACCCAGGACGCTCACACCGAAAATCAACACAGTTATGCATTGCACCACGAAGACAAAATATGTACCCACATGTTTGCCATCTGTGCCTGGTGGTCCTGGTACTCCTTGTTGTCCCGGCTCCCCCTTCTCCCCCTGTAGCCCGTCTGGTCCAGTGGGTCCGGGTAGTCCTTGGCCCCCCTTGCTGCCTGTTTGTCCGGCTTCACCTGTTGGTCCTACTGGTCCTGGAAGGCCTCTCTTGCCATGGTCACCCTTCTCACCCTTTGGTCCAGACACCCCCGGCATGCCCTGTGCCCCGGCAGGTCCAGCTGGTCCGGGCAGCCCCACGGGTCCATCTTCACCCTTCCTGCCTGTCCGACCCATCCGGCCCGGGGCGCCTCTCTCACCAACAGCCCCGGGGGAGCCTGGGGCACCTCGCAGACCCTGGGGTCCTGAGGTACCAGAGGGACCCTAAACAAAGAGAAACAATATTAATACATTTAAAAAAGTCAGTTATTATACTGTACTCATCAGGGATATATAGAACTATATTAGCATACAAATGTAATCAAAATATCCGACTTACTCTATTTAGAAGTTGCCAATATTATATGATCAGTAAAAGCATAGTTCAACAGTTATTAACAAATTTGACTACATGCAAGTTTTGGGATATAAGGACACTGCAGACTGCCGTATTTAATACAAATAGAAACATTGTGTAACTTTGCTGGCTGGAATTGCTTTAATCTGGTTTAAGGTATTTATGAGTAGACTACAAACATATCTGAGCCTTTATCCACAAATATCCATGTCTGCTTGACCTTTCCTCTAGCCCAAAACTGGCAAGTGGTGAATAATTGGAATATATTAAATATTGTTTGACCTGGATGCCCTTGCCGCCCTTGAAGCCCTTCTCTCCCGGTGGTCCAGACTCGCCTTTGTCCCCGTCCTCACCAGGCTCACCCACCGGACCAGGGGAACCAGGCAGACCTACAGGACACACATACAGAGTACAAGTTAGGTCAGACATTGGTACACACACACGCACACACACTACAAGTTCTATCTATCTATCTATTGCCTGACGCCGTGATCCCCGAAGGGGTGGCCACGAACGAACCGCCCCCATGCACCTCTGTCCCCAGTCAGTCGACGCCCCTCCCCCCAACCAGCACCACCTTCGTTCATGTACTTCCTCACTCCATCCTTCCACCTCATATTCGGTCTACCTCTCCCCCTCTGTCCCTCCACCTCGCTCTCATACACCCTCTTAGTCATTCTCTCGCTTTCCATACGTTCCATATGGCCGAACCATCTCAAGTTGTTCCTTTTCACACTTTCCAGCACATCTACCTCCACACCACACCTCCTTCTTACTTCCTCATTAGTCTGTCTATCCCTCCATGTAACTCCGCACGCACTCCTTAAGTAATTCATTTCCACTGCTCTCACTCTTGGTCTGAGTCTCTCAACCAACGTCCATGCTTCGCTTCCGTAAGTCAGTGTCGGGATTACCACACTGTCATGCAAGGACTTCTTCACTTCCATACTGACCACCCTATTTCTTGTTACTGCTTTTAGCGTTCCTACAACCCTCTTCCCCTGTTGTACCCTCTCCCGCACCTCTTCATCCATAGTCCCATCTTTACTCAACACACTGCCCAGATACTTAAAAGAGTTGACGATCTCCATAGCCTGACCGTTCAGCTTCACCTCACACTCTGTGACTTCACCCCTTCTACAAGTTGACATTGCTAATATAACTCATAAATATTATTTTTGTATTTATTTCACTCTCAACACCAAACACCTCCCAATTAAATCAATGAAAGCATGTGATCGTCCCGGGATTCGAACCTTGATTACCACATACAGATCTTAAATACGCTAATCATTACACCATCAAGACAGTTAAAAGTTAGATACTACAACTTTATCAATGGCACACACACATATATTACAGATTTAATACAGATACTGAAGCGCAAACACACACACACACACACACACACACACACACACACACACACACACACACACAATGGCACACACACATATGTTCCCCAGGGATCAGTTTTGGCCCCAATTCTGTTCCTCATTCATATCAATGATCTCATATCTACCACTCATAATCCAATACATTCCTATGCAGATGACTCAACACTCCACAGTTCCTTCACATTTACCAATTCTTTCACCCAACCCGATCTTATAAATTCAAAAATAAACACTGCAATTTCTCTGAACCAGGACCTTTCTAGAATTAATGGATGGGGACAAAAGAATCTAGTTTCCTTTAATGCACAGAAAACCAAGTACATTCAATTTTCTAACCGACAGAATCTCACTGACTCCCATATATTTTTTAATGATGTAAATATTCCCACTTCCCCTAGTATTGACATTCTCGGTGTAACATTAACTACTAACTTGAGCTGGACACATTATGTTAGAAGCATTGCTAAGAATGCCTCTAAAAAACTGGGACTCCTGTACAGAGTTCGAGAATTCTTCACTGACGAGCAGTTGGCCGTAATATATAAAAGTCATGTGCGTTCTCAGATGGATTACTGTTCACCTCTGTGGGGTGGAAGTGGAGTGGTTGGATTGAGGCAGTTGGACAAAATTCAAAATAAAGATATTAGATTAATCAATAACCCTGCAATCACACAGGACCTTCCTACATTATCCATACGAAGAAACGTTGCATCCCTTGCATTATTCTACAGATATTTTCACAGCAATTGTTCCGAGGAACTTGCTTCAATTGTGCCGCCTCTCCACATCTTTCCCTGTAGAACTAGGGCAGCTGAGAGCACCCATGAATTTACACTTTCTCCTCCACAATGCAGAACTTCTGCTTATCAGAATTCATTTATCCCCAGAGCTACTACTCTTTGGAATTCACTTCCCTCGAATTGCTTTCCACAAACTTACAATTTACAAATGTTTAAATCCAGTTGTTACAAACATTTTATGAATGGGGGATGATGCCTTTAGGCACATGGACCTTTTTTGTTTTATCTGTGTTTTTCCTTCCTCCGTTCATTCTCTTAAAAAAAAAAAAAAAAAACCAGATTTAATACAGATACTGAAGCGCAAACACACACACACACACACAAGAACACACACACAAACACACACACACACTTACCTCGGGGTCCAGGTAGACCATCTCTGCCAGTGGGACCAGGGGGACCGATGTTACCCTGAAGCAAGAAATAACATCACATATACGGTGTCCAATTAACCCCTTTGAAGATTGTGACGCATGTTGACAGTATATTCTGGCTATCATTAGACGGTTATATACAGTCTAGGAAGGATCTGTGGGAATTATAAGGATAAAGACTATCTCAATAAACCCTCTGATTTCCACATACCCTTCCTAACCTGAATAAAATCGTCTAAAAATAGCTAGAAAACAGAAAAGTAATGCGTAATCGGATCTTGACAAAGTTTAGCTTCAAGCTCATAAACATAACACTGGAAGATAATCATATCAAGCGAAATACACATTTATTAAATTAGTATGAACATGAGTTGTTTTTAACAGAGTAATCTTAAATAACCCTTTAAGTCTTTGAAGACGCTTTTTCAGTTAATCTTAACATTAGATGATTTTACTGAAGTTCGGAAAGCCCTCTAACAATCAAAGGGATAAATTCTACTCAATTAACCTTTTGACTCCAACAATTCTTTCCTAAGCTGAATAAAATCGTCTTCAACTATCCAGACTATAAGGAAGAAGCACGTACTCGTACCTTGAGTGGGTTAAGCATAGGTAAGCCTTCAAAGTCGGTGTCAACAATTAAATGGAACCTTGTCGCTTCGATTTACGTTTTTTGTAAAGATTAAAGAGAAAATAAATCCCTAATACACCTGAGCTGATGATTAATTTTCAAAATCTATTTCCGATGCTTTAAGGAGTATATCAAGTCGTGGAGGTGTTGCATTAATATACATTCCGAGTATTGTTAGATATACAGAATATCATTACAAGCTACCATCAAATTATCTTTCATATATATATATATATATATTAGATATTACAGACACATATAGGTAACTTTTCCAAACAGTTATTATCGGTTTAGAACCTGCGTAATTCTATAAAAAAATAAAAATTCAATTACTAATATGTTTACTTGAATATTTGTAGATAATACCATAAATCAAATTATTAATTGATTGCCTAAATTTGGAAATTGGATGTTTAATAACTTAAACGATAATACTTAAGCAGAGACTCGTTTTCGTAATAACTGTATTGTAAATTGTGTAAACAAATCAATGTGGCACAAACCCGCTCCCCCTTGGCACCAGAGGACCCTGGTGGCCCACGAGCTCCGTCTTTCCCGGGGGGTCCCTGTGGCCCTGCGTTCCCTGCTCGACCCATGGCCCCCTTGTCCCCTGGGGCTCCGGCGGGCCCTGGGGGACCACTCTCGCCCTTCAGTCCAGTGGCTCCCTGTACAAAACATAGATTTCATTAGTAACTCATTCAACAACCAGTATTATAATTGTCATGCATGTAAAAATGAAATTCAAGCAATACTCAACCATCATAATTACTAACTAAAGTTAAATGAAACAGGAAACATTTACAAACACATGATCTAGAATCACTGATTAGTACAGATAAATATTGTCAACATAATTAATGTTTGCAATTAGTTTCATTGTGTATTCATTGTTTTCTATTAACATAATTACTAACCGGTATGCCTGACAGTCCTCGTTCTCCTGGGAATCCTGGCATCCCCGGTGGTCCCACGGGTCCGATCTTCCCCGGGGATCCCATGGGTCCAGGGGGTCCTTCCTTCCCTGCCTCCCCTGACCTGCCCTCCTGCCCCGGTACCCCAGGGGAGCCGGGTGGACCAGGCTCCCCCGTGGGCCCTGGCTCCCCTGAGGTACCCATGGGGCCCACCACTCCGGCAGGACCCACGGGGCCTTGGTTACCTTGCTCACCCTAGAAAGTAATCAAGTTAGTTAGTTAAAATAGGACTTCAGAGGCTATCAACCCTTCTGGATTATTTAGCCAGCACACTGTAAGTCAAGAATAGCGTCAGGACTGGAGACCCTTTTCGAGAACCCCAGTCCCTTGTGAGTAATCAAGGTATTTAATAACTCAATATGTAACACGCACACAGATAAACTATAATTGTAAACTGTGAATTGAATTATTTTCGTTACATATGGTATAATTAATTATATTTATTTCATTAATTAGGTATATTTAAAGTTAATTCCTGGGATGGTGATAATACCAATATCTAGATAATATACCGGTATATAGTAGGCTTTTATCTTGTTTGCTTTATATGTAGGTATGCAGCTCTATCAACGATCAATGTGTTCACAGGGATAGATAGATAGATATACATTTTAGCAGATAATAACCCAATAATTAATCAGAAAATAAACCAATAATTAATCAGAAAATAAACCAATAATTATGCAGAAATTAACCAATAATTAAGCAGAAAATAAACCAATAATTAAGCAGAAAATAAACCAATAATTAAACAGAAAATAAGCCAATAATTAAGCAGAAAATATACCAATAACTAATCATAAACCAAAGCAACAATTACATACCGGGGGTCCTCGTTCACCCGAAGGTCCAACGATGCCGTCCTTGCCGTCCACCCCAGTGGGACCGGTGGACCCTGTGAACCCTAAGGGACCCTCGGGGCCCTGGTTACCCTGGGCCCCATTAGGTCCCGGGGGCCCTGGCTGACCCGTGTCTCCCTTGGGTCCAGACAGTCCGGATTTACCACGTCGTCCCCTGGCACCTCGGAAACCCTGGGAGAATAATAACAATAATAATAATAATAATAAAATATTAATAATAATAAATGAAGATGATAATAATAATATAATAATAATACTGACACCAATACTACTACTAATATTATTATTAATAATAATAGTATTCATGATAATAATAATAATACTAATAATAGTAATAATAATAATAATAATAATTATTATTATTATTATCATAATAATATATAAATACAAATAATCAATTGCACTTAATCAAAACTGGGCAACCACTTACCCTGGGTCCCTGTTCGCCCCGCTGTCCGATGAGCCCTGGGTTACCTCTCTCCCCCTTGTCCCCCAGCCGGCCCTGCAGCCCTGGGGAGCCCTTGTCACCCTTCTCCCCCAGGGGTCCGGGGTAGCCTGGGAAGCCCGGTACCCCGAGTTTCCCCTTCTCCCCCGTGGAACCAGGGGGGCCAGCCTCACCTCGGGGGCCCTCGAAGCCCTGGAATAGATTTAGGTTTGGTATAATCCTGTGTAGCGGGGAGACATGTTCTTAAAATATCTCAATAATTTTTACAATATATTTTTACATTTTACATTCATAAATAGTCCACTAATATACTAGATTAGGTTAGGTTCAAAATACATAATAATATTTAACCTATACTGTGCCGGTGACGTTCTTGTTTTTTATATTTTGGCAACTATTAGATGATCTTATTATGCTTAGGAAGACCACAAACAATGATGTGGTTGCCGACTATCTTAATTAATCCTTTTAGCTACCACACATCGTTCCTTAGCTAAATAAAATCGTCTAACCCTTGTCAGAATATGATGAAAAGGATGTCAAATGGGTTAAACTACAATAAAATATAATGCGCTCTAAAACATAAAAACATAACATAATAAACATAACATAATAAACATAACATAATAAACATAACATAATAAACATAACATAATAAACATAACATAATAAACATAATAATAATGGTTTACTTCAGTAATACAAATTATTCTCGTTACCTTGGCTCCCTCCGGTCCCTCCAGTCCGACCTGTCCCTCCGGCCCCACCTGTCCCCGCTCGCCCTTGATGCCGATGTCGCCCTTGGAACCGTCGGGGCCTCGTTCCCCCTTGATGCCCTTCTCGCCCCCCATGCCCCGGTTGCCTTGGTCACCCTTGATGCCGCGAGGACCGTGGAAGCCCAATTGACCCTATAATGTGCAAAATACATAAATAAAGATGAGTTATTATAATGAAAACTTAGACTATCAACAAAATATAATGTAAATCAAAGATGAGTTACATGAATAAGTTGACCCTATAATGTACAAGATACGTAAATACAGATGAGTTATTACAATGAATACATACGGTCAACAAAATATAACGTAATTCAAAGATAAGTAACATAAATCAATCACAGTTATTACAATGAAAATATAGACTGTCAACAAAATATAACGTAATTCAAAGATAAGTAACATAAATCAATCACAGTTATTACAATGAAAATATAGACGGTCAACAAAATATAACGTAATTCAAAGATAAGTTACATAAATAAATCACAGTTATTACAATGAAAATATAGACGGTCAACAAAATATAACGTAATTCAAAGATAAGTTATTACAATGCAAACATAAACTCTCAACAAAACATAATTTAGTTCAAAATCCCTTTATTACCAATAAGACCTGGTTGCAATATTCACCCTCGATGCAGCGCGAGCCAAGGAACCCGGATTAACCCAGTACATGCATAATAGATATTTAACAAAATATACACAAATTAAATAAATAAATAAATATACCACACACATTACAATTAAGTGAAAAACTATCACTAGAATAGAATCATTGGAAGCTACTAGAAATTTCTGTGTACAATCGCGCTAATAAGTGATGTCTCGGCACCAAGTATGTTATGATCAATAATTGGTATCAGCAATAACTTAGCTTCATTTCTTCATATCGAATGAAATATACAGCCATGTTCCTACACTTACCCACCCTATTCAATATCTGACAGACATCAATACAGCACAGAGCAAGCCAAACGTAATGCCAGCTGGGACATGACTTATTAGCGCGACCGTACTTAATTTTCCTCTCAATCATCATTAGCACTGTATTTTACTGTATGATGTAAGGCTGTATAATACTCACGGTTGGTCCTAGTGGTCCTTTATCTCCCTTGGGACCTATGATAGCTATATAATACTCACGGTTGGTCCTAGTGGTCCTTTATCTCCCTTGGGACCTATGATACCAGGGTTGCCAGAGTGTCCAGGCAAACCGTCAGCACCAAATAGACCCGGCAGACCTGGCTTACCACGAGGACCCTGGGGGGAAGCATATCATCATTTAGCCTCTATAACCTGTTCCACGTAAGTAGGCCCAAGCTCTTGAACATAAACCTCTGTAGCTCACAAACGACTAGATTAGTCGAGCTATTATTTCTACCATTAGGGAAGAGTCAGTTTGGAAAGAGGTGTAGAAATTTGCATCCCATTTGCTTCAGTCCTTTTTGAGTTACAGAGGCCACGATTTCTGGACCACCTATGTGGAACAGAGTATAAGACCATTACATTACCAAACTCAGTCATCGTTTGGAAAGATAAGGGTAGGATTTGCCTGAATACAAACTAATAACTTCAAATTGTCAGTACCACGATAGAAACGAAAATCTTGAACACGGGGCCAGTCCTCCAAGCATCTACTGTACTTCATATTACTGCTAGCAATTAATACAACATATTAAACACCAAACATTTTCTCATTCTGGGTAGCTTCTTGACGGTTGCTATTCTTTAGACTATGCAGAAAAGATCAGGTAGGGATAAATGTAGCTATATTCATGACAAACAAATCATTAGCAATACATTCATTCGCTTTGTAGGAGCTAGCCCAAATAGTAAAGGAGAGTATAAAATTCACTAGTATAAACATTACACATATACATTGTCACTATTGTATAGTAAAATATTAACAAAATACAGAAAACGTAATATAATACTTACAGAAGGTCCTGGGGGACCCAATAGACCTTGCGGTCCAGGGGGCCCCACTGGACCATTGGGACCTCCATGTCCCGGTGGTCCCGGTTGACCAGGGGGCCCATTGTTACCCTCGGGGCCCGTGTTGCCCTCACTACCAGGGATTCCAGGGGAACCAGGCAGACCGGGAAAGCCACGGGAACCAATGAAGCCTCGAGGACCCTACACAGAGGAAGTCATATTATTAACATTATGAAGCCTCGAGGACCCTACACAGAGAAAGTCATATGATTAACAATATGAAGCCTCGAGGACCCTACACAGAAGAAGTGATATGATTAACTTTATGAAGCCTCGAGGACCCTACACAGAGGAAGTCATATGATTAACTTTATGAAGCCTCGAGGACCCTACACAGAGGAAGTCATATGATTAACTTTATGAAGCCTCGAGGACCCTACACAGAAGAAGTCATATGATTAACTTTATGAAGCCTCGAGGACCCTACACAGAAGTCATATGATTAACTTTATGAAGCCTCGAGGACCCTACACAGAGGAAGTCATATGATTAACTTTATGAAGCCTCGATGACCCTACACAGAAGAAGTCATATGATTAACTTTATGAAGCCTCGAGGACCCTACACAGAAGAAGTGTCATATGATTAACTTTATGAAACCTCAAGGACCCTACACAGAAGTCATATGATTAACTTTATGAAGCCTCGAGGACCCTACACAGAGGAAGTCATATGATTAACTTTATGAAGCCTCGAGGACCCTACACAGAAGTCATATGATTAACTTTATGAAGCCTCGAGGACCCTACACAGAAGTCATATGATTAACTTTATGAAGCCTCGAGGACCCTACACAGAGGAAGTCATATGATTAACTTTATGAAGCCTCGAGGACCCTACACAGAAGAAGTCATATGATTAACTTTATGAAGCCTCGAGAACCCTACACAGAGGAAGTCATATGATTAACTTTATGAAGCCTCGAGGACCCTACACAGAGGAAGTCATATGATTAACTTTATGAAGCCTCGAGGACCCTACACAGAAGTCATATGATTAACTTTATGAAGCCTCGAGGACCCTACACAGAGGAAGTCATATGATTAACTTTATGAAGCCTCGAGGACCCTACACAGAGGAAGGCATATGATTAACTTTATGAAGCCTTGAGGACCCTACACAGAAGAAGTCATATGATTAACTTTATGAAGCCTCGAGGACCCTACACAGAGGAAGTCATGATTAACTTTACAATACATACATACATACATACATAACATTTTAAGATTGAGTGCTCCACACATACGTGCAGTTTCAGTCTCTTATTCTAATGGCGGCATTCCAGGCAACCCTGTTAAGGGCTGCTTCACTTGTCAAGTTTTTGGATTTGAGATCGGCACGTATAGTCCGATCCCAGGTCTTCCTCGGTCCACCCCTTGGTGTAGCTCCCTCCACAATCACAGACCTGCATCTTTTCACCCAATTTTGTTCATCCATTCTCTCCACATGTCCATACCATCATCCAGTCTCTCGCTAATACTCGTTTATACGAAATCTCCTCAGCTATATTTGTTATTCTATCCTGCACCGGCCCCACACTCCATCTCACCTCATCTCATATGTTCCAGTCTGTTGACATCATCTACTTTTTACCGTCCATTTTCTGACCACACTTTTATCATCTCACCTTATCCCTTCACGAGGCATTCTTCGCATGGTCATTGGCAGCAGTTTCTCTGATTTATCTTATAGCGAACATGCAGCCTCGGCCCCACCAGCAGAGATGGTATCTCCTAGGTAACAAAACTTTACCAGCTCCATGACTTTTCCAAAATTAATAGCCACAGGACCATCATTTTAAACATAAGCTCGCCTTTGCACACTACGCACTCTTTCTCGATTTCTGACTTATCCTTCGGCAGGGGTCCCTTTATTCTACTACAGCGCTTCCTCCCATGGTGCACCCAACAGCAATGCTACATCGAATTGAGTCCCACAAAACCTTTCCACACCTGCAATGGGTATGCACCGCTCTTTTCCACATTGCCCTCGTCCCCAAACCACAAGCAGAGATGGTATCTCCTAGGTAAATTACTCTTAAACCCCTTGCTCGCAATGCCCTCTTTCCATCTTCAATTCCTCAGCATCTGCCACAGGATCTCATTTAGGACATAAGCTCGCCTTTGCATAAAACAGCTCCCAAATTTCTCGGATTTAAAACTCTAGACAGTGCCTCCAGGACCTTCGGAGGGGGCTTAACAACTGAACCCTTGAACTCCAACACGGACGTGAACTCCTCACCCAGGTACACTTTTCACCCTCACCCGCAGTTCGCGAATCCTCATACATCTTCATTATCAGCGCACCAGCCACCCTTTCCACACCAAGTTTCCTCATGGGTACTGCACCGCTCTTTTCTACACCTTGGCCTCGTCTCAATCTACAAAGTAAGATAACCTTGCCTTTTGTTAATATCTTACTCTTAAACCCTTGATGCCATGTTCTTTTGAGGCATAACAAATTATATTAAAATTCATGTAACCATAAGCTATAATTTGATTAATCAACTTGCACGTTCTAAGGAATAAGGTCCACATATTGAAGGCATGCACTGTAAAATCACTAAAGGTATATAAAAGTATATAAGATAATTGGGTATATTGATGGGGGTATACCTTTCTATCCTAATATTAAATGGGTATATTAACTGCTACCTTAGGGTGAAGCAGGTTAGTGGATGGATTAGCCGCACACCACTGTAGAAAAAATAGTGCTAACAAAATACATAAAAGGCACCAGGCCCCTCTTGAGTTCCCACCTGTAAGTTCCTCAGTAACTGCCCAGGGTTGCACAAATCTCTAGGCACCCTGTCAAAGGGGCCTTCTCCAGGTCTACAAACCACATAAGTAAAGGCGTCGGCCTTTAGAATAACTCTTTACCTATTCTGCCTGAATATACTATTATAGGTGAGGCATAGAACAAATTATATTAAAATTCATGCCCATAAGCTATAATTTAGAGTAGAGTAATTGGTTTCACTTGCACGTTTATAAGGAATAAGCAAAGTTGCCTGTAACAAGTGTCCTCCATGGTTTAAAGGTGATAGACAAGCCAAAAGTATACGCTAAGATAATTTAGGGGTATATTGATGGGTGGGCTTTCTATCCTAGGAGTAAGTAAAATAAAAACTGCTACCTAGGGAAGTCAGGTTAGTGATGGAGTTAGCTGTAATTACCACTGCTGTAGTGCGTAAGACACAAATAGCATACAGGCCTCGGAGTGGAGCCAGACCCTAAAAGTTGAGTTCCCTGTAATTCTTCATAACTGTCTATATCCTTTACCATCTCACAGTGGGGGAAGCCAGACAAATTAAAGGGGCCATTATGTGTAATGTGCCACCCCTTACAGTGGGGGAAGGCGTCAGGCAAATAGAAATGGATTACTGCCAAATAAAAGGGTTTTTGTCTGTATCCTTACCATGTCACAGAGGGGGACACCTTTTTTCATGACCCATATAATTTAGGAGTATGTATAGAGGGTATTCTGTATCCTACCATGTGTAGGGAAGCCAAAAATAACAAGCAAGTTTCCTGTATAGAAGGGTGTCCCTTACCATCTCACAGTTTAAAGAGTGATAGCCAGACCAAATATAAAAGGAGTTCCTGCTAGAGGAAATTTAGGTATGTTGGAAAGAACTGTGGTGGGCTTGTTAGGAGTAGTAAAATAAAAAGTAAGAGGAGGAGTTTCCTGTATAGAGGGTTTTTGTGTCTCTCTGTATCCTTACCAGCTCAAACAGTGGGGGAAGCCAGACAAATATAAAAGGAGTTCCTAAATAAAAGGGTCGTGTCTATATCCTTACCATCTCACAGTGGGGGAAGCCAGACAAATATAAAAGGAGTTCCTAAATAAAAGGGTTGTGTCTGTATCCTTACCATCTCACAGTGGGGGAAGCCAGACAAATATAAAAGGAGTTCCTGTATAGAAGGGTTGTGTCTGTACCCTTACCATCTCATAGTAGGGGAAGCCAGACAAATATAAAAGGAGTTCCTGTATAGAAGGGTTGTGTCTGTATCCTTACCATCTCACAGTAGGGGAAGCCAGACAAATATAAAAGGAGTTCCTGTATAGAAGGGTTGTGTCTGTATCCTTACCATCTCTCCGGGCAGACCAGAGATGCCCGGCATTCCAGGTTCCCCCGACATGCCCTCGTGTCCCGGCAGCCCCACAGATCCCGTCATTCCTAAGTGCCCGCGGTGACCCTTCTCTCCGGGCACACCTAGGGCACACGGAGCACACAAACATTATTAATACATACAAAAACACACACACACCTACATTATTAACCCCTTCTGTACCGGCGACGATTTTTTTTATTTTATTCTAGCTATATTTAGACGATTCTGTGCAGTTTAAGAAGGATCTGTGGTCGTAAAAAGGGTTAAGGGGAGATCTCCACTTGCGGGATTTCTTTCTTGACCCCTTTCACCCTCATGTTTAGCCCCATTGCTTTTGATATTATAAAACGTTTGTCCCATTAGTTTAGCGATTTTGAGAACTTTCACCCCATATTAAGACCTTTCGTGCAATTCAGGTGTCGATTTTATCCTGGCGAGCGATAGCGAGCCTGTAATTTAAGAGGAACCGGCCTTCGGCCGGGAAATTTTTCTACCGAAAAATTTACAAATTTATCTTGAAAGGGACTCAAGGGGGTGTAATTTTTAGCTTGAAGGAGGTCTAGGGAACACACTAAATACCTCCCCTTAAGAGAGATACATTTGAAGCCTGTTAATTGCTGGAGGCCCGTTTTAAACTGAAAAATCGCCTAATAGCAGCCAGAATAAAATCAAAAGGACGTCGCCAGTACGGAAGGGGTTAACACATACGAAAACACACACTTTTTTTTTTCAAGATTGATGGAGGTCTAACGAGGAAAAATATAATAAATCAATAAAAAAGGGGAAGAGATATATTGGTAGATAAACAGACCAAAAATTATACCCGTGACCCCATTTGACCTTTGATTCGGGTCAAGATTAGATGATTGGATGCAGCTTAAGAAGGATCTATGTTAATAAGAGAGGGTTTATTGAGATCGTATTTACCCATTTGAGTCCTGGAGGTAGATTATAAACTTAAGAAAATCGTCTACTGGTAACCAGAATATGATGCCAATTACGTAATGGTGGTGAAGGGGTGAAGGGGATAGTGGCCGGTTTTGGGGGCTATTTATCAATGTATTCATTTATTTTATAGTTTCCTCGCTAGACCTCCATCAAGCTTAAAAAGCGCCGCCTAGATCCCCCTTCAAGATAAATTTGTACATTTTTCGATAGAAAAATGTTCCGGCCAAAGGCCGATTCCTCTTAAAATTACAGGCTCGCTATCGCTCGCCATGAAAAAATCGACACCTAAATGGCACGAAAGGTCTTGAAATTGACAACGAAATGGGGCGAAAGGTATTTAAAATTGCCAAACTAATGGAAGGAACGTCTTAAAATCTCAAAACTAATATGCTAAACACGAGGGAGAAGGAGGTCCATAAAAAGCGAGTAGTACCCCCTTAAGGCCTATCATTTTGGAAGCGAGTATAGTTACCTGGTAGCCCCCTTCAGCCGGGTATACCAGACAGCCCCCTTTCTCCCTCGTGTTTAGCCCCATTAGTTAGACGTTAGGCTCATTAATTTGTCGATTTTAAGAATTTTCACTCCATTTCTTTGTCAATATTAACACCTTTCGTGCCATTTAGGTGTCAATCTTTTCCTGGCGAGCGATAGCGAGCCTGTAATTTTAGGAGAAAACGGCCTTTGGCCGGGATTTTTTTTACCGAAAAATGTACATATTTATCTTGATGGGGGTCTTGGGGGTGTTTTTTTAAGCTTGATGGAGGTCTAGTAAGCTTGATGGAGGTCTAGTAAGCTTGATGGAGGTCTAGTAAGCTTGATGGAGGTCTAGTAAGGACACTTAAAAAAAGAAAAAGAAAACAAAACCAAAAAATAAATAGACCAAAAACTAAACCCCTTGTACTTTACCTGACATCCCCCTTCGGCCGGAGTCCCCCTTGGTGCCGGGTATACCAGACAGGCCTCTCTCCCCGTCCCTGCCCAGCCTGCCCCGCCGACCCCGAGACCCGGAGCGGCCCAGCTGACCTCTCATGCCGCGGGGACCCTGTGTACAAGGTAATGGGTCTGATTATTAAGGGTTCAGGTTTGGGGTATATTTCTGCATTCTGGTTCAGTTTTAGAACAGGCTCTATAGTCATTATTATATATATACCGTATATATATATATATATATATATATATATATATATATATATATATATATATATATATAATATATATATATATATATATATATATATATTATATATATATATATATATATACCGGGTATATATATATATATATATATATATATATATATATATATATATATATATATATATACTGTATATATATATATATATATATATATATATATATATATATATATATATATATATATATATATATATATATATATTTTTTTTTTTTTTTTTTTTTTTTTTTAATGAAGGAGACAAGAGGCACAGCTGCCTGTAACAAGTGTCTCACCCAAAGTTGATAGAGTGAAAAGAGCCAAACTCAAGGTACGTTAGAGTCAAAATGTCGGGAAACACGGAGCTTGAAGCAGTTTTCAAGTGTTAAGATGAGGGAAAGACAGATTGAGGGAGAGTTTCAAAGCTTGCTTGTTTAGTAGAAGAAAGACTGGAAAAATTGGTTCAATCTTGGGTTACAGAGTTGGACAGAATAGGGGTGGGAGTGTGTTGAAAGGCGGGTGCCCCCCACTTTCCGTACGAGAGGAGGTATACACTGAGAATGCTGCGAAGAACACTGATTATTGTAAAAGTAGTAGAAGAGTGAGAGAGATACTTCATTTAAAAGTAGTAGAAGAGTGAGAGAGATACTTCATTTAAAAGTAGTAGAAGAGTGAGAGAGATACTTCATTTAAAAGTAGTAGAATAGTGAGAGAGATACTTCATTTAAAAGTAGTAGAAGAGTGAGAGAGATACTTCATTTCAGCTGACGGTAAAATGCAATGTCTTAACTTTAATTAATCAGCTATTACAAGAGAAGATTTTTAAGCAAATTTTGTTTTTATTAATTATTATAAACTTGGTACAATGTATATATATATATATATTTTTCTATGTGATTGAGGGAGGCAAAAGGCAGAACTGCCTATAGCGAGTGCCTCCCCCATAGTTGAAAGAGTGATAGGGCCAAAATCAAGGGACGTTCGAGCCAAAATGCCTGGACACACAGAGTTTGAAGTAATTTAAGTCATAGGAAGAGGGAAAGACTGATTCTGGGAGAGAGTTCCAGAGCTCAGCTGGTGAGTAGAAGAAAGTTTGAGAGTAACGTTTCACTCTTGGGTTGGAAAGTTGCACAGAGTAGGGGTGGGATTGAGTTGCAAGACGGGTACCACGTGCCCAACGTAAAGGAGGTGGTATGCACTGGGAAAGCTCTGAGGAACACTGATTATTATAGTAGCGATAAAATAGCGAGAGAGATGCAACATTGCGGCGGAGAGAGAGAGAGATTGCAGAGAGTTGGTGAGTGGATGCAGAGACATAATTGTTTCTAATTTCTCATTGAGATTCAAGAACTCCGCTGCAAAGGTATCGACTTTACTGTCAGTTGAAAAGAAACAGACTGCAGTTAAAATCATAGTCAATCTTCAAAGTTAACACTTACAAGATACGATGACGCATTTCTTTTCTGTTTTCTGGCCATTATTAGACAATTTTTATTCAGATCAGGAAGGGTATATGGATGTCAGTGGGTTGAGATAGTCTTTACCCTTACGATTCCCACAGATCCTTCCTAAGATGTATAAAATCGTCAAAGTATAGCCAGAATAAACGGCTTAAATGCGTCATAATCGTTAAAGTTAATAGGCATGGTCCAAGGTTAGCCCCAAAACTAGGAGGATATAACTCACCGGTTCGCCCATGTGTCCCGGTTGGCCTTGTAGCCCCAAAATTGTATGAATATAAGTATATACTCAGGCACATACCCCACAGCTGGGGGTGGCCGACTCGAGACAGAGCCCGAACAGAAACAACATTTAAAGTTCCAATTCTTAGGATCCGGGACCACTTTCGCGGTCCCTAGCCCCATACTTTTTCTCATCTAGTATGTGAATTTTACAAGGAGAGGAGGATTCCTAGCCCCCTGAAGGAAAAGTAGGACAGTAAAAGACAGACAGAAACGGCAACAATATTAGGAAGATATATTATAGCCCCCAGCATTAGGAAGATAAAACTCGCCAGTTCACTTTCTAGCCCCAAAATTAGGAAGATATAATTCACCGGTTCACCTTTTAGCCCCAAAATTAGTCTCTTACTCACCGGTTCGCCCATGTCTCCCGGTTCGCCTTTGAGTCCCGGGTCCCCGTTGGGTCCTTCGGATCCCGGCAGACCCGTGAGACCCATGGGACCATCAGAACCATGCATGGCCATCATATGCTGAGACAACTGGTGTTGAAACTGCTCTAACAACTGGTCCGGTCCTTTCTCGCTGCCTTGGAGGTTTAGCTGGAAGAAAAGGGTTGATGTTGTTATTATTTATGTATATAAATAATAATTTTATTTATATATTTGTCAACTATCTATCTATATAATTCTGTACGGTATATCTATCTATTTATCTATGTATAAATCTACCTGTCAACTATCTACCTAGCTATGTATCTATCTAACTGGTGCTGAAACCTCTCCAACATTTGATCAGGTCCCTTCTTGTTCCCTTCAAGATTTAGCTGGAAAAACAAAGTTAAATGTTGTGATTATGTATGCATATATAAATCTTTTCTATGATGATGTATGGTAAATATTTATGTATTGATATTTATGTATATATATATATATATTGTTTCTATCTATGTATTTCTCAACTATCTAGCTATCTAACTGGTGCTGAAACTTCTCCATCTGATCAGGTCCCTTTTCGTTCCCTTGGAGGTTTAGCTGAACAAAGGGGATTATGTTCATATTTATGTATTTATATATCTTTTCTATCTATATATTTATTTTGTTCTATGTTTATGAAGGAGACAAAAGGCAAAGCTCCCTGTAACAAGTGTCTCCCCCAAAGTTACAAAAGAGTGATAGAGAGACAAATTCAGCAATCATATATCTATCTATATCATTTATCTTTTCGTCATAATATCGAATTGTCTGTCTAGCAATCTATCTATGGAGGTCTAAGGAGGAAACAAAAACAATAATTAACAAATATATCCATAAATATATAATCCAACCATTAAACCCTACCCACCCTAGCCCCGCCCCCTTCAGCACTGCGATGTCTTTTTACCTTTGATTCTGGCTAAAGTTTGACGATTCTATGCAGTTTAAGGGGAGATTTCCACCTGGAGGATTTTTTTTCTGGACCCCTTTCTCCCTCATATTTTAGCCCCGTTGCTTTTGAGATTTTAAGACGTTCGCCCCATTAGTTTGATGATTTTAAGAACCCTCGCCCCATTTAAGTCAATTTTAAGACCATTCGTGCCATTTAGGAGTCGATTTTTTCCTGGCGAGCGATAGCGAGCCTGTAATTTAAAGGGAACCGGCCTAGGGCCGGGACATTTTTCTACCGAAGAATGTACAAATTTATCTTGAAAGGGGGTCTAGGGGGAGTAATTTTAAGCTTGATGGAAGTCTAGGGAATCGACTAAAAACCTCCCCTTAATGAGGACCCCTGTTATTCAGAGGGTTCATTGAGATCGTAGTTAACCCTCTGCGTCCTAGAGGTAGATTATAAGCTAAACGTTCTAAAGAAAAGTGCCTAATGGTAGGTTTATTGAGATGGTATTTACCCCTCTGAGTCCTAGAGGTAGATTATAAGCTAAAGAAAAGGACCTAGTGGTAGGCTTATTGAGATCGTATTTACCCCTTTGAGTCCTAGAGGTAGATTATAATCTAACGAAAAGCGCCCAATGGTAGCCCAAATAAGATGAAAATGACGTCATGGTGCTGAAGGGGTTAACCCTTTAAGTACCGGTGACGTAATATATATTTTATTTCAGCTACATTTAGACGATTTTACGAAGCTTAGGAAGGATGTATGGTAGCTAAAAGGAAACATTGAGATAGTTTGTAGTTTTTTTAAGTGGTAGACGTTCTTCCTAAGCTGAATAAAATAGTCTTAGAATAGTCAGAAATAATGAAAAGGACGTCACTGGTACTGTATGGGTTAAGCGGATTACAACTGACCGGGATCATGAAGACGTGTCCAGGCGGTCCCACAATACCGTCCGTGCCCGGGATACCCCCTCTCCCTGGGTCCCCCTTGTGTCCTAATGGGCCCGGGGGTCCTGGGGGTCCTGGGTAGCCCCGCAAGACACCGGAGGACAGGTAGGCAGATGAGGAGGCAGCGGCGGCAGCGTCGTAGCCCTGTGGGGGGGAAGAGTTTAAAATACGATAATACTACTACTACTACTACTACTACTACTACTACTACTAATAATAATAATAATAATGATCATAATAATAGTAATAATAATGATAATAATAATAATAATTTTATATCAGCTGGATAAAACAGAGTATAGTCAACTGATAACAGCTGACACCATTAACCGTATACATACCGAACCCGACGATGTGTAGTTCTCAGCCTGATCGGATTCAATGGTGGATTCTGCGTAGACCGTCTCGTCGTCATTGCCGCCAGCGTACTCCAGTTGGGTGGTGGCCGAGGAGGAACGGTCATCAGGCAGGGCGGTGTCACAGTCCGGCACATAGGTCTGGCAGTGGTCGTAGGCTGCCTCGGGACCTGCTACGATGTCTAGTTGTTGGATGTCCCCCTGTAGAAGCAAAGAGAGGTTTTAGAGAGTGTTCCATTGTAGACTGCAAATGCACTACATATTGTAAAAATTAGTAATCTTACCTTTCATTATGGACGACATAATTATGTACATTATAATAATTATAACATACTCTACTATACCTTGCTTATTATAAGTAAACTCATGATAGTCAGGTAACAGTCTCTACGATACTGTTTTTTTATTTGTTTTATAAGTAGATACATGAGAGTCAGGTAACTTGCTCTATTATGTGGTAAACCACTCCCTAGGGAATTGGATGGAGAAGAAAAGCATTACAAATTTAACAAAGTTGAGGTCTAGCTCCAGAGCTGGTAGTGATCCTAGTCTGCCAAAGGACTGGCTTCAATGAGCAGTTATTAAATGGCAGCATGAGAATGCAGATGAGGTCTTTAAAGCATAGTGACGATTGGAAAAGTAGACATATTACAAATTACTCATTTCTGGGGAAGTTGATTAAATACAGTAAAAAACAGTGATATAATCCCTTGGGAACTGGAGAGGGAAAAGAAAGACTTCAAATGTATCAAAGTAAAATTGAATGACAAAAACTAGTAATGGTCAAACACTACCACAGCTAAGAATGTTTCCTCCAGCAGATTATCTCTTTCAGTGCATTTCTTAATCTTATTCTAGCTGTCATTAGACAATTTTGTTCAGCTAAGGAAGGATATATGTGCGAGATAAATGGTTAATTGAGATATTCGTATGTTCTTTACACCAACCAACTTTACTTCTAAACTCAATTAATGAAATCAACAAATCCATGTGGCAGTCCGGGGATTCGAAACCATAACGCTCACACCGAAAATCAGTGCACTTATGCACTACGCCATGAAGACAGTTTTTTATAGGTTGTATTCCTTTAATTCCTACAGGCCCTTCCTTCCTAAACTGAAAAAATTGTCTAGTGCTTGTCAGAAAAAGATGGGACTTCAGTAAAGCTTTCAACAGAGTCCCTGATGAGAGAGGTTGAGGCGCATGGAAAGGCGGTGGAAAGTTTCAAACGTAATATGGATAGTCATATGAATTACATTGGTTGGGTGTGAACGGGATCTGCCTCATGTTGACTGGTAGGCCCTCTGCAGGTTTCCGTGTTTTTATATTCTTATGAATCGTCGCCATCATATATTGATGGGGTTAAAATATGACGCCTATAAAAATGTGTTTATTCAATACAAGTGCATTTATCATCAGCAACGAATCTGATAACCACACCAGCAACTTAAACCCAGCAGAGATTATGTTAAAGAAACCTCATCATACTCACAGCGAAGAATTTTTCCTCGAGCAGCTGTTGTCCCAGAAGGATGATCCCTGCGTTGGAGAGGTGGGAAGGGGAGTCCCGAGTGAGTGGGAGGGAGAGAATGGTCTGACAATCGACCAGTAGCGTCACACTGTTTCCCTTCACACTTAGTCCCAGCCGGTGCCATCTGAGGGGAGAGGGGTAGTTTGAGAGGGAGTGGGGGTGACCATTATTTGTATTACTGTATGTCCACAAACATTTGAATAATGTAAGCATGTTTCCTATTTTTTTTCACCTTCATTTCACACTTAATCCCAGCTCATGCCATCTGAGAGAAGAAAGTGTGAGATATTTAGAAAGAAGTGTGACCGAGAAGTGCTGGATAGAGCATCTATGAGTAGCGTCATACTACTCCCTTTTTGATTAAGTAACGATTTACCCTCCTATATCACATCATTGGCTATCATGCATTATAAAAAGCGTTTTCTCTCCTCCAGTTAAATGCACAAATAGTCTGATTTTCCTTTAATCAATAATTTACTCTAATTATTTCTAATAATTTACTCTTTATAGGGCAAGTGATGAGAGTTGACCATGCAACAGATCAACAAAATTTGGACCTATGAGCGCACTAATTTGCACTATCTCAAAAACACACCCGCCCCCAAAGGGTTAACCCCCACTCTCTAGACTTAATTTCTTATATTTAACCTTCCACTCTCTAGACTTACTTTCTTATAACTAACCTCCACCCTCTAAACTTACTTCCTTATAACTAACCTCCACTCTAGACTTACTTTCTTATAATGACCTCCACTTTTCACTTTCTAAACCTACTTCCTTATAACTAACCTCCACTCTAGACTTACTTTCTTATAATGACCTCCACTTTTCACTTTCTAAACCTACTTCCTTATAACTAACCTCCACTCTAGACTTACTTTCTTATAATGACCTCCACTTTTCACTTTCTAAACCTACTTCCTTATAACTAACCTCCACTCTTTATTATACTTACTTTCCGTCGTTGATAGCCTTGCCGAATTCAAGCGTATTTCCCTGGCTGGGGTTGCCATGTTGGTCCATGTAGAAGAGGCTCACCCCGTCCCCCACCTCCACGATGAGCTGGTCGTCACCCACGTCGGAGTACAGGCCGAAGAGGACCGAGTTTGATCCCTGCTCCGGCCGTAGGGTGGCCATGATGCTGAAGTCCTCGGGGAATTCCACTGTAGAGGGGTAAAAAGGACATGGAGAATAAAGTTAACAAAAATAGAAGGTACCCTTTGGTATTCTTAACCCCTCCTGTACCAATGTCAGTCCTAATCCGTCAGTACAATAGAGTAACACTAGTATCAGCAACGGCTGTCATCCGTCACCAATATGCAACCCTTGTTCATGCTACTATCAAGTGGGAACCGCTAACATGACTTTCATGTTGCTAGGTGTTGGCAACACTGTTCATACAGCCCCTAGCTTCTCAAGGCCAAAGAGACTCAGTCACCCCTCAGCTCTCTTGGTGGGAGGGTATTGTCTCGCCGTGGATGAGTCATTATGGCCAGAAGGGCTGGTACTGAAGGATACATAAATTACAATATGCTCTGGTATAGTATGGGTTAAGTACAGACCAAGAGACAAAAGTGGTTGCACGAATGAAGATCGAGTTCGATCTCTTGTTTTGTATCAGGGTTCCATGGACAGAAATAAAGATGAAAGTTAAAGTACCAGGCAGTATTAGACACTTTTTGTATGTCTACCTCATAGTGAAGTCAGTAAGGTGCAAGGAAGTTGCTAAGGATGACACCGATAGCACTAGGGATATTTTGAATGCACACATTTTTCTTTAACATCATAAATATTTGTGCTATTACTATACCCTGTTCCAAATAGGTAGGCCAGAAATCGTGAACTCCAACCTCTATAACTAAAAAAAGGCCAGAACAAATGGGCTGCAAATTTCCAGACCTATTCCCTGGCTGACACTTCCAAAATGGTGGTAGAAATATTAGCTCGATTAATGATACTCTAGTCGTTTGTGAGTAGTAGAGGTTAATGTTCAAGAGTTTTGGCCTACTTATTTGGAACGGGGTATAATGTTGTAATATAATGTTAATTTTTAAGTTCTTATTATAATCCCTGGTGTGGCTAACCTGGGAAGATTCTTGCGGTGGGTAGGGTAAGTACAGCCTGTTTGGTGATCTGGTAGGCTGCGTCAGAACCATCTTGGCCGACCCGCTCGTCACACATCCCCCGGGCAGCCACCACACCCAGGGGATAACTCGCTAGGTCAGCCGCCTCCAGTAGCAGACCCCCCGCTGAGGAAACAAGCAAATAACACACATTAATATCATACAAATTCATAATATCACCAACCTACCAATTTACATACAAACAAACAAATACCACACATTAACCCCCTGAGGCGCCTGATGCCAGTTTTACTTATTTGTATATTTATGTGCACTCAGTAAAATTTATTGAAGTTAATCCTCTAAAAATAGTTTTCTTTAAACTATCATTGAAAGAAAATTAATGAAGTTAGGGGTAACTAAAAAAAATAAAATTAAGGTACATCTTGGGTTTTTTTATTTCAAGATTTAAAATATGCTACAAACCACGTGAATTATGTTCCGTGCCTCAGGGGATTAATATCATACAAATGCATAATATCACCAACCCACCAGTTAACTTACAAATAAACCTAATTAATAGAATCAATTAAATTAATGAATAATTATATGGTCAGCCACCTCCAGTAACAGATGAGGAACAAACAAGTATCACACATTAATATCATACAAATACAAAATCAGTCTTTAACCCTTGTCTAGCGGGGGGTTTTGGGCTTATTTGGGCATATTCAGGCCCTCCTGAATGATAAATCAAGTATCTGCATGAAAAGAAATGTATTCAGCAAAAAAACTAGGCGCTAAAAGCTTCAAAATGAGACCAGAACGAGCTACGTAGCACTCGTGGTTCTCATACAGTGGTACCAGTAACATAGGAGTTTAGCGTATAGTGGTATATTTTTCCCAGCTACGCTCACTACTGGCTACACTGCCGGCCTCTCGAGAACACAGGGAGGGTGAGTTAGTGGGCGGCGGTAAGCCCTGGGTGTCGGCCGTGTGGCATGCTGCGCTCCCGGCCATTTGCACTCGATTTTAACCCTTTAAAAGCCTTAATAATGCTCCTAACTTGCTGCTTTTTGGATACAGACTTAAGTCGGGCCCTGCTCTTTAAGTGTTAAAGATAATTAGAAATATGAAGCTTT
>CM064496.1:54629919-54702419 GCA_032716605.1 Paralithodes platypus | reverse complement strand
GTGTGATCCTACCGGGATTCGAACCTGGGTTACTACATACAGATCTTACAGTGTTAATTATACAGTTATAATAGCATAAAGCATAGAAGCCCTGGCCCAGTTGGAATGTTGGCCGACTGTACACAAGGCTAAACATAATTCAAACAAACAAAATAATGATACAGCAAGAAATAAAACATAATAGAGTAAATACTTATAACAAAATAAAACATAATAGAGTAAATATTTATAACAAAATAAATAGACGACAGAGAGGACAATGGCTTCCTTCTGTGTGTGTGTGTGTGTGTGTGTGTGTGTGTGTGTGTGTGTGTGTGTGTCGTTGATCAGAGTACCAGCGTCTTCCTAGGCTCCCCCCCCCCCCCCCCAACAGCTGATAAACCACTTCACCCACGCCTCCGGATATAACCCCCTTCCCACACACACACACACATACACATACACATACACACGCACCCACACACACACACACACGCACATACTTACACTTATGGTAAACTTAATATAATTTGTATTGTACACTTGCAGTCATTGTCTTTATTGCATTTGTATTACTTTGTATTACACTCACACATTGTAAGCTAAGTTTACCATTTTCATATAAAGATTTCTCATGTTAATCCACTACATTGGAAAGTGTCTGCCTTTCTTTAATTAAACCGTTTGTTATTATTTGTATTATTTTTATGCACGTTTTTTGGAGTGGTTTGTTGGGTTTTTTAATCCATTTAATTATTTATTAATTTCATTTATTTCCCAGACACTGTTACATACCACACCCGATTAGTCATAATATTGAGGGGAAGATTTTGACTTATTTGTTTAATTATATATTCATTATTCGTATATTAGGCCAGTTCCTCCTAAATTGCAGGTTCGATATCGCTCGCCAGGAAAAAAAATCGACACCTAAATGGCACTTAAGATTATAAAATCGCAAATCTACTGGGGCGAATGTCTTAAAATGTAATGGGGCTAAGCATGAGGGAGAAGGAGATCCAGAACCCCACCCCCCTACACCCCCTCTATATGATGTCTATATAATTGAAACCGCCATATATGTGTGGGCATAAGGAGAGAAATATTGCACAGTCAATCATAAACAATTCGTGGACCTTAAGGGGTGATCTCCACTTGAGGAATTTTTTTCTTGACCCCTTTCTCCCTCATGTTTAGCCCCAATGCTTTTGATATTATAAAACGTTTGCCCCATTAGTTTAGCGATTGTAAGAACTTTCACCCCATATTAAGACCTTTCGTGCCATTTAGGTGTCGATTTTATCCTGGCGAGCGATAGCGAGCCTGTAATTTAAGAGGAACCGGCCTTCGGCCGGGAAATTTTTCTACCGAAAAATGTACAAATTTATCTTGAAAGGGACTCAAGGGGGTGTAATTTTAAGGTTGATGGAGGTCTAGTGAACAAACTAAATACCTCCCCTTAACTATATCTAGTTATGGAAGTATATGTCTGGAAACGAATTTATGCATATAATTGTCAATACATATAGACTACCAAATTATATATATATACCATTTATTGAAAAAACAAGTATCATCCCAAAATCAGTCCAGATGCCAATAATTGTGTAAAGAGAAACATTGGGGATCCGCGATTTGTTTATGAGTGACTGTTCAATATATCTATCTATCTTTCTATCTATCTATCTACTCAGGCGCATACCCCATTCGTTTCTGGGGGTGGCCGACTCGAGACAGAGCCCGAATAGGAAAAAAAAAACTATAACAAAACATAAATTCACACACATCTAGGTTGCCCAGGAGAGAAGATACTATACAATCACTTATACACATTCGTGGACCCCCTGCGTTTATCTTCATGCAATCATAAATATCTAGATTGATTTGCGGATCAAGCTTGCTGTTCAATGAATAGTATATAATATATAGTTTTGCAATTGATGTATAGAAAATTGCAATCATAAATTCGTTTCCAGATAGATATACTTCCATAATTAGAAATAAGTAAGGTCCACGAACTTTTATGAGTGACTGTACATAGGAGTTGGAACAGGTTGTAGATGAGAGCGAGAGAGAGAGTGAGTGAGTGAGTGAGAGAGAGAGAGAGAGAGAGAGAGAGAGAGAGAGAGAGAGAGAGAGAGAGAGAGAGAGAGAGAGAGAGAGAGAGAGAGAGAGAGAGAGAGAGCAGAAGGGGAGACTGTTATTTATATGTTTATTTATTCATATAATATTTTCCTTCCTAGATCTCCATCATACTTACGAAAATTACACCCGAGAACCCCCTTCGAGATAAATTACACCCAAGAACCCCCTTCGAGATAAATTACACCCAAGAACCCCCTTCGAGATAAATTACACCCAAGAACCCCCTTCGAGATAAATTACACCCAAGAACCCCCTTCGACATAAATTACACCCAAGAACCCCCTTCGAGATAAATTACACCCAAGAACCCCCTTCGAGATAAATTACACCCAAGAACCCCCTTCGAGATAAATTACACCCAAGAACCCCCTTCGAGATAAACTACCCGCAAGAGCCCCCTTCGAGATAAATTACACCCAAGAACCCCCTTCGAGATAAATTACACCCAAGAACCCCCTTCGAGATAAATTACACCCAAGAACCCCCTTCGAGATAAATTACACCCAAGAACCCCCTTCGAGATAAATTACACCCAAGAACCCCCTTCGAGATAAATTACACCCAAGAACCCCCTTCGAGATAAATTACACTCAAGAACCCCCTTCGAGATAAATTACACCCAAGAACCCCCTTCGAGATAAATTACACCCAAGAATCCCCTTCGAGATAAATTACACCCAAGAACCCCCTTCGAGATAAATTACACCCAAGAACCCCCTTCGAGATAAATTACACCCAAGAACCCCCTTCGAGATAAATTTGTGCATTTTTGGGGGTAGAATGATGTCCCAGCCGAAGACCAATTCCTCCTAAGGGGTCCCGATTTCTGGCCTACTTATTACGAATAGACCATAAAGCCGCGGTGTGTCACACGAGCGATTATTCCGTCAATTATTACGGGCAATTGTTGTTTGGCATCTTCTGAAGTAAAGTTATATATTATTCCAGTCTCTTAAAATCATATGCATTCAGCCTAGTTGGCGATTCCAATGCGACAATATCAAAAACTCGTATGAGAAAAAACTTGCACATAGAAATTTGAGGGAATAAGTGGTCGTGTGACAGCGCTGCTTCATGGGCTATTCGTAAGTAAAATATATGTAAGAGAGAGAGAGAGAGGGAAACTTGTCAATGTTATTACCTGTATATATAGGGATGTAAACCAGTGAACATATATGAGTGAGTGAGTGAGTGAGAGGGAGAGAGAGAGTGAGTGAGAGAGAGTAGTACTGATGCATATAACACTCCCATTAACACATCACCAGCCACTTTCACATACACTATTTATTCGTCCACACACAAACACACATACACACACACGTACACTGACAAACACAATCATACAAACGACTCTATCAAAACACACAGTGGGTCAAATGATCACAAACGTTACTCTGTGTGCCTAATGTTTACACTGTGGAAATGTAAACACTGCAGGACCTTTCTTTCAATCTATATCAACAGTTAAAACATATAACTAGATACTCAGAACATATCCAGTGGTGTTGTAGTCTATTCGCTGTAAGTAGGCGACAAATCATGACCTCTAACCTCTGTAACTCAAAAATCATGACCTCTAACCTCTGTAACTCATTAACGACTAGAGTAATCGAGCTAATATTTCTACCATTTGGGAAGAGTCAGTCAAGGAATAGACGTGGAAATGTACAGCCAATTTGCTCTAGCCCTTTTTGAGTTACAGAGGATAGAGGTCATGATTTCTCGCCTACTTACAGCGAATAGACTATAGACTGAAGGGGAATTATGTTATGGTCGACTCGTAATAAGTAGGCCAAAACGTTGACTACTATAACTATAACTCCAAAACAACTAGAGAAATCGAGTTAGTATCTCTACCATTTGGGAAGAGTCAGCCAGGGAATAGGTGTGCAAATGTGCAGCCCATGTACTCCAGCCTTTTTTTTTGTTTTTTTTTTGTTTTTTTTTTGTAATAGGTGTGAAAATGTGCAGCCCATTTACTCCAGCCTTTTTTTTTTTTTGAGTGAGTGAGAGAGGTTAGAGGTGAGGATTTCTGGCCTACCTATAATGAATGGACTATAGTATAAAGGTAGTTTAAGGGGGGATGGTTCACTTTTTGGGCGATTTTTGCATGTATTCATTATTTTTGCATGTATTCATTATTTTTGCATGTATTCATTATTTTTGCATGTATTCATTATTTTTGCATGTATTCATTATTTTTGCATGTATTCATTATGTTTCTAGTTTCTTCCCTAGACTTCCATCAAATTAAAAATAAACATCCATTAGATCCCCCTTCTACATTAATTTGTACATTTTTCGGTAGAAAAATTTCCCGGCCGAAGGCCGGTTCTTCCAACATTACAGGCTCACTATCGTTCGCCAGGGAAGAAATCGACACCTAAATAGCATGAAAGGTCTAAATATTGACGAAGAAATGGGGCGAAAGGTCTTTAAAATCGACTAACTAATGGGGCAAACATCTTAACATCTGAAAACTAATGGGGCTAAACATGAGGGAGAAAGTGGTCCAGAAAACCGGCCCATCCCCCCCATAAAATTTGAAGCTGCCAGACGACAATTGCCAGTAAAGTTCAAAGAGACACACACACATACACACACACAGACAAATTCACACACACACACACAGGCACACACACATGAGAGGTGAGGCGCCACAGTGACAGCCAGCCAGTCCAATATAAACACACACACACACAAGCAGGCACAGTTGTCCTAATAAAGGCATGTCACAGAACCTCTTGAATACGTTAGGCCTGTCCAGACCTTTGTAACATCGTCCAGTGTTAGCCAACGCCCAAGGCAATGTCAACAAATACTTAACAATTGATCACTCAAACTACACTAGAGGAAATGGTTTTAAGATAATTGGAAAGTCTTTTGAGTCGAAGCATTCTTTCTTTAATCGAGTGGTAAACTTATGGAATGGACTACCTGCTATAATAGCTAGTTGTCATTGAGTGTAGTACTGTTCAAACTTTAAAAAATGGTCTAGATAAATAGCTTGCTCTTAACCCCCAATTCACCACTTGCGAGTTTCGTTCTATAAGGAAGTTGGAGCTGTAGGCATCGATAGTTAATATAAATGAAATAATAATGTAGGTTTCTGATGGCTAAAAAGAATGTAAAATTGGGTTTTATGTATTGATAAATGTACTACAACCGTATTTTAGCTGGTAACTATGCTAACTATCGATGTCTATAGCTCTAACTTCCTTATAGAACGAAACTCGCAAGTGGTCAATTAGCTTTGTTTACAAACGAATACCACCACTATATACTGTGCTATTCTTTCTTGTGTTCACATAGGATCGGTAGTTAGCTACAAGCAGCATCAAAAGAATCAATAGATCTAATGTGTCTTGTTTTCCTTTATACTCTTTGTATGTTATACACTTTAACTGAAGGGGTTAATTGTCGAATGTCGAGTTGACGGGGAAACGTCTTTCTTGCAATTAAGAGCAGGTTTTTTATCTAAATGTTTTTATATGTAATTAGTTATCTATTTCAATGTCCTTAAGTTTCCTCCCTAGACCTGTATCAAGCTGAACAAAATACCCCGAAGTCCCTCCTTCTAGATACATTTGTGCATTTTTCGGTGGGAAAAAGACCCGGAATTTCCTCTAAAATATATGTACAGGTTCGCTATTCTCTGACTGGAAACACTCGATACCTAAGATCTTAAGTCTTACAATTGGCAAGGAAATAGGCAAGGTCTTAACAACGCCAAAGTAATGGGGGGCGAACGTCATAAAACTTCAAAACTAATGGGGCTAAACATGAGAAAGAAGGAGTTCCAGAAAATATAAACAAACAAACACACACACACACACATACACATTCTCTCTCTCTCTCTCTCACACACACACACACACACAGTGGCAAACACCAACACATACACAATAACCCCCACACAAAAGACCATTATATTATACACACACACACACACACACACACACACACAGAGCGGCTTACACAAACACATACACAATAACACACCCCCCCCCTCCCCCACACACTCGTAGATACATGCACGAACAAACTGACACACACACACACACACACACACACACACAGAAGACCATTATATTATTGCATGCACTGTGAATCAACAAGGCATCAACAAGGCACAACCATTCTCCTTCACTTTGGAAATACTAGAGCGTTAAAAATAATAATAAAACTTTGTCAACCTACTCTATATATAAAACAGATATAAGAATATTTTGTTTTGCTAAGGGGGAGGTAGTTGTTATTTCTGGTCCCCTTTCTCCCTCATGTTTGCCCCTAACCCTTTAGAGATTTTAAGACGTTCGTCAACTGTTTTCTTTAGTACAATAATTCGGTGATTTCAGTGTTATAAAGAAAAGAAAAATGCATTAGATACTAGTTTTATGTATCTCTATAAACACAGATAGGCATTTATAGAAATAAATATTAGATAGTCAAATAGGCCACACATAACAGCACACGCACATACTGTATAGACAAACACACACACACACACACACACAAAAGGTATATCAATAGATCACACATAAACACACACACACACACATATACACACACAGACTCACACATTGACAACATATCAGATCACACACACAGACACACACCCACACAGACGGCATATCAGTAGATCAAGAGAGGCCGAGAGAGAGAGAGAGAGAGAGAGAGAGAGAAAGAGAGAGAGAGAGAGAGAGAGAGAGAGAGAGAGAGAGAGAGAGAGAGATATATATAGGTAATAAATATAATAATAGGATTCATTATTTTCAGAGAGAGAGAGAGAGAGAGAGAGAGAGAGAGTGTGTTTTAGTGTGTGTGTGTGTGTGTTAGAGTTAGATAGATATATAGGTAATTAATATAATGCTAGGATTCAATGTTTCCGTTTAGCGTCATTAGCAGGCTTTCATTTATTATCGTTCGATGTAGGCCTACAGCTAGTGACAAATGTTCATAAGCTCTTGCGATTACCTTTCAGCAAATATAGCCATTAAGATTGATATTCAAATCACATCAGCTATATGATATAATAGATGCATAATACGTGTACATTATAGTATGACTGAATTAAACGGAATATCAATATAAATGGATGTATTTGCATCAAGAAAATCGCAAGAGGTCACGAACATTTGACAGTAGCTGCACATCCCATTCATCAAATTAAGGTTCGGTTGATTTCGTTTAGTTTCAGAATCGAGTAATGTTATATATATATATATATATTGTAAATAAATGTGTGTGTGTTAAGGGGAGGTTTCTAGTTTGTTTCCTACTCCTCCAGCAATCTTAAAATTTCACCCCTTTGAAAAAAGTCCCTCAAGTGGAAATCTCCCCTTAACCCGCGGTCTAAACATTAATAACTCTACGGACAAACGGTGATATATTTCAACAGGCAGTGTATTATCAGGAGGTAATACTCTATGCCTGTCAACCCTACTGTCACTTCAATGTATTAGGAGACCCACATGTATTAGGAGACCCACATTCATTACGAGACCCATATGTATTAGGAGACCCATATGTATTAGGAGACCCACATGTATTAGGAGACCCACATGTATTAGGAGACCCACATGTATTAGGAGACCCACATGTATTAGGAGACCCACATGTATTAGGAGACCCACATGTATTACGAGACCCACATGTATTAGGAGACCCACATGTATTAGGAGACCCACATGTATTAGGAGACCCACATGTATTAGGAGACCCACATGTATTACGAGACCCACATGTATTAGGAGACCCACATGTATTAGGAGACCCACATGTGGACATTTTAGGTAAAGCCGGTATCACACGAGAGCTTTTAAAGTCAACATTGAGTGATCAACATTTTTCTAGCAACATTTCTGGAGTATTTTGCACTGGTATCGGAAACTTAGACTGGTGATAGATGAACTTCGGTCACCGAAATATTCTAAATGTTAGCCTCATAAGCTGCCAGACCAGTGTTGAGGGAAAAAGCGCTCGTGTGATACCAGCTTAATGTGAGTTGCTGAATTGGTTGGAGATTGATTTTTTGTAATTTTAAGGGGAAATTTTTAGTTTGTTCCCTAGACAAAGGTTAACAAAAATACCTCCAAGAAATAAATTTGTAATTTTTTCAATAGAAACATTTTCCGGCAAAAAAATCGAGTGCATGTGTGTGTGTGTGAGTGCGTGTGTGAGTGCGCGCGCGTGTGTGTGTGTGAGAGAGAGAGAGTGTGAGAGTGAGTGTGTGTGTGATAGAGTGAGTGTGTGTATGTGAATGTGTATGTGTGTGTGTACACTGCGCATACCACTGGACTAACTGGAGTAATGCGTACAGTTATATTATGTGACCTCGACAAGCAGAGATAGACTGAAGGAGAGTGCTTATAATATATGAGGCCACTTGAGTCTGGTGGTCACAAGCAAAGGTCACACTGGAGGTAAGGTCAAGGAGGGTCAGTAGGTCTGGTACCTTATTTTCTGGACCCCCTTCTCCTTCATGTTTAGCCACATTAGTTTATTGGTTATAAGACTTTTTGCCCCATTTCTTTGCCAATATTTACACGTTTCATGCCATTTACGTGTCGATTTATTTTATTACGAGCGATAGCGAGTCTGTCAATTTGGAGGACTAGGCCTTTGGCTGAGACATGTTTCTACCGAAAAATGCACACATTTATCTCGAAGGGGGGTCTTGGGGGTACTTTTCTCTTAAGGTTGATGTAAGCTAAATAAAATCAAATGTAATTATACATGTGACCCCTTGAGTCTGGAGGTCACAAGCAAGGGGTCACACTGGAGGTCAAGCCCGGAGGTAAGGTCAAGGAGGGTCACTAGGGCGGTCTCACGAGTAGTTTAAGGGGGGGGGGGGGTTCTGCCCCCCTGGTCCCTATTGCTTAACCCTATTAATTTTGACCTTTTAAGATGTTCGCCACATTAAGTTTGGCGATTTTAAGGCCTTTCTCCCCATTAGTTTGACGATATTAAGACTTTTCGTGCCATTTAGGCGTCAATATTTACCTGACGAGCGGTAGCGAGTCTGGCATTTTGAAGGAAGCGCCCATGGGCTGGGGCATTTTTCTACCGAAAAATGCAAAAATGTATCTCGAAGGAGGGTTTATGGAATATTTTTGTTTAGATTGATGGAGGTCTATGGAGCAAGCTAAGAAAATAATAATAAATAAATTAATAAATAGATATATAATTATACCAATAAATGAGAGAGAGAGAGAGAGAGAGAGAGAGAGAGAGAGAGAGAGAGAGAGAGAGAGAGAGAGAGAGAGAGAGAGAGAGAGAGAGAGAGAGAGAGAGAGAGATGCGTGACACCCAAGCCTCTGACAAAGAGTCACTGTCTATGCCTTTGCTTTCTCCCCTCACTCTCACTCACTCACACTCTCTCCATCTATCTTTTTATCTATCTATCTATCTATCCATTTATCTATCTATCTATCTATCTACCGGTATTTATCTATCTATCTACCTATCTATCTATCTATCTATCTACCGGTATCTTATCTATCTATCTCACTCACTCACTCACTCTCACACACTCTCTCTCTCTCTCATTAGGTTTTCCTACGCATTCTTCTTTCTTCCTCTTACCCTTCTCCCATCTGCTCCCTCCTTTATTCCCTCTCCTCCTCCTCTTCCTTACCTCACCCAAGTCCTCCTCTTCCTCCTCCCCCTATCCCATTCTCCCTCTTCTTCCTCCTTCTCCTCCTATTTCTCTTCTCCCTCCTTCTTCTCCTCTTCTTTTTCTTCATCCTATTTCCTTTATCCCACCTCTTCCTATCCCTATGTTGTGTCCAATTTCCTTTCTACCTCTTCCTTCTCCTTTTCTTCATCCTATTTTTGTCCTCCCCCTTCCTCCTCCTATTTTGCTTCCTATTCCATTTCTCCCTCCTCTTCCTCCTCCTCCTCCTCCTATTTCCCTACTTCCTTTCTCCTCCTCTTTTGTTTCCTGCTTTATTTACCTTTCTTCCTTCTCCTTCTCCCCTTCTTCTGCATCCTATTTCCTTTATCCCTCCTCTTCCTCTCCTTCTCCTATTTATCTTCCTTCTCCTTCGCCCCTTCTTCTGCATCCTATTTCCTTTATCCCTCCTCTTCCTCTCCTTCTCCTATTTATCTTCCTTCGCCTTCGCCCCTTCTTCTGCATCCTATTTCCTTTATCCCTCCTCTTCCTCTCCTTCTCCTATTTATCTTCCTTCTCCTTCGCCCCTTCTTCTGCATCCTATTTCCTTTATCCCTCCTCTTCCTCTCCTTCTCCTATTTATCGTCCTTCTCCTTCGCCCCTTCTTCTGCATCCTATTTCCTTTATCCCTCCTCTTCCTCTCCTTCTCCTATTTATCTTCCTTCTCCTTCGCCCCTTCTTCTGCATCCTATTTCCTTTATCCCTCCTCTTCCTCTCCCTCTCCTCCTATTTATCTTCCTGCTCCCTCTGTTCCTCCTCCATCCTAGACCTCAAAACAAGGGGTCAAAGACCTTCCTAACCCTTCCTCTACACCCCCCCCCCCTTATCCCTGGTCTACTACCCCCCCCCCCATCGTCTATTACGCACGCTTGTATACGCATCCAAAAGTACCCAACCCCACCTCATTCTGACCCCTTGAGTATTATGACGCGCTTTGACAGCTTATTCTGGCTCTCATTAGACGATTTCATACAGTTCAGGAGGCATCTGTGGGAATTGTGAGGGTAAAGACTAATTTAATTTACCCTCTGACATCCATGATTATATAGTTCCTAATCTAAATAATATCGTCAACTAATAGCCAGAAAACAGAAAAACAATTGCGTAACCGGATTTTGAAAGGGTTAACACACTTGATTTGCCACCCCAGAAACTATTGGATGCGGGGGGCGGAGTGTAATTATAAATGTCGATGCAATCATTGTTGGTTATTCTATAATTCAGTTACAATCATAATTATCAACTTCTTGGTCGTGTGCAACATGGGCCTATTTTATTCATCATAAGATCAATACAGACAATAATACATCAAGAGAAAGAGAGAGAGAGAGAGAGAGAGAGAGTGTGTGTGTGTGTGTGTGTGTGTGTGTGTGTGTGTGTGTGTGTGTGTGTGTGTGTGTGTGTGTGTGTGTGTGTGTGTCTCTCTCTCTCTCTCTCTCTCTCTCTCTCTCTCTCTCTCTCTCTCTCTCTCTCTCTCTCTCTCTCTCTCTCTCTCTCTCGTACGATAACGTCCCTAACTTATGACGAAAAAACAAAAACAAAAACATTATCGCTAGAAAATTGCCCGATAATGAGGTGGTGTGACTCTGCAGTCAAACTGCTCCTCTGACCCCGATTTTATGCCCAAGAGACTCCGGACCAAACATGATATACACACACCCATTCATAACACTACGCTACACAGTCTTGGAAGAAGAGGAGGAGGAGGAGGAGGAGGAGGAGGAAGATAAGGAAGATGAAAAGGAAGAGTAGTAAGAGAAGGAGGAAAAGGAAGAGTAGACGGAGGAGGAGGACGAGGACGTTGAGGGAGAAGAAGAAGAAGAAGAAGAAGAAGAAGAAGAAGAAGAAGAAGAAGAAGAAGAAGATAGCAGGGAGAGGAGAACTACAAAGGACTTATAAATATAAACAGTCCTTGGTCCTTGCGGGGCAGTTTGGATATCTACACTGCTAAGCTACTAACTACTTGGTAGATCAAAGGATAGTAAAGTAGAAGGCTCTTCCCCACCCACCACCCCCTCCAGCCTACACTGGCGTGGAAACATTTGGAAAAATATACCATGCAATATGGAAAAAAACTGACATGTAATTTCGGATAGGATAGGATGAAAAGAGATTAATCAGTAGTCTATGCTAATTCTACATATAAGATAATGGAGATAAACATAAAAATACATAAATAAATCAGTTAAAAACATAGTTGAGGCCATGGAATAAAAGTTATGCAGAAATTGTAGTCATATTGCAATCTGTGGTATTTCTTCTTAACAAGTTGGAGTCATTCAGAAAGAAATAGTGGTAATTGAGGGTTAGTGGCCAAGTATTTATATAGAAGGTTCTTGAAAGGCGCAACTGTATCACAGTTCATAATGTTTGAAGGCGGATGAGGAGGAGGAGGAGGAAGAGGAACAGGAGGAGGGGGAGGAAGAGGAAGAGGAGGAGGAAGAGGAAGAGGAGGAGGAGGAAGAGGAACAGGAGGGGGAGGAAGAGGAACAGGAGGAGGAGGAAGAGGAGGAGGAGGAAGAGGAAGAAGAGGAGGAGGAGGAGAAAGAAGAAGAAGGCTGAATATACGAACAATGGAAATCTACATAAGGTATATTGGCCCATACGAAGAGAAATAGGGTGAAAAGAGAGAGAGAGAGAGAGAGAGAGAGAGAGAGAGAGAGAGAGAGAGAGAGAGAGAGAGAGAGAGAGAGGAAATAGGGAGGTTACATTTTCCTGATGTTCTGACCAGATGTGGATGACAGATGGTGTGTATGCGTGTTTGTGATTTTTTTTTTTTGGGGGGGTGGGGGGGTGAATGTATTTGTTAGTGTGTTTGTACGTGTGTGTGTGTGTGCGTGTGTGTATGTGGTTATGAATGTATGTGTGTGTTTGTATGTGAGTGTGTGTGTGCATGTATGTACTGTATGTATGTGAGCGTGTGTATTTGTGAATATGTTTGAATGCGCTACCCAGTCATTTGTTTGTATGTGAATGAAGGAGACAAAAGGCAAAGCTCCTATAACAAGTGTCTTCCTCAAAGTTGAAAGAGTAACCAAGAGCTAAATTCAAGGTACGTTCGAGTCAAAATATCTGGACACAAGGAGTTTGAAGCAGTTTTAGTCATAGGATGAGAGGTCCAAAGGTTGATTGTTGAGTAGAAGAAAGACTGGTCTGGCAGATTGGGTGGGGAACTGTTTGGATAATTCGGTCACATAAGTTATAGGGGGGGGGGGGGAGGGGGGTTCTGAACTCCCTTCTCCCTCATATTTAGCCCCATTAGTTTTGAGATTTAAAAACCTTCACCCCCATTAGTCTGGCAATTTTAAGACCATTCGAGCCATTTACATGTAATTTTTTTCCTGGCAAGCGAAATGGAGTCTGCAATTTAGGAGGATCCGGCCTTTGGAGAATATCGCCAGGAACAAATCTACACCTGAATGGCTGGAAAGGTCAAATAATCTACACCTGAATGGCTCGAAAGGTCAAATAATCTACACCTGAATGGCTCGAAAGGTCAAATAATCTACACCTGAATGGCTCGAAAGGTCAAATACTCTACACCTGAATGGCTCGAAAGGTCAAATAATCTACACCTGAATGGCTCGAAAGGTCAAATAATCTACACCTGAATGGCTCGAAAGGTCAAATAATCTACACCTGAATGGCTCCAAAGGTCAAATAATCTACACCTGAATGGCTCGAAAGGTCAAATAATCTACACCTGAATGGCTCGAAAGGTCAAATAATCTACACCTGAATGGCTCCAAAGGTCAAATAATCTACACCTGAATGGCTCGAAAGGTCAAATAATCTACACCTGAATGGCTCGAAAGGTCAAATAATCTACACCTGAATGGCTCGAAAGGTCAAATAATCTACACCTGAATGGCTCGAAAGGTCAAATAATCTACACCTGAATGGCTCGAAAGGTCAAATAATCTACACCTGAATGGCTCGAAAGGTCAAATAATCGCCAAACTAATGACACAAATGTCTTAAAACCTCAAACTTAATGGGGCTAAACATGAGAGAGAAAAGAGCCCAGAACAAATATTAATAATCCTTAATTTGACCGCCACCATACCTTCAAACATTATCTTATGAATGTTGACAGTAGTCGCGATGAGGAAGCGGCAAAAACTTTGAATTGGTTGAAAAAAAGTGAAAGTGTTCAAAAATAACTGTATATACTTTTAAGCTAAGGTGAGCCAAGAGAGAGAGAGAGAGTGTACAAAGGGTACAAAGGAAATCAAGCAACAACAGATCTAGTGACCCTTCTATGCTGCATGTCCTCCAAAACACTGAGGATCAAGTGTCCAAACTGGTTTGTTTAGAGAGAGAGAGAGAGAGAGAGAGAGAGAGAGAGAGCAAGAGCGAGCGAGAGAGAGGTTCACATTTCATTGCTTCACGGCTAAACAAAGCATGTTAGTTTATGTTCTGGTAGTAACAAGGACCCGCCATAGTAGACTGCTATGGCCTACTAATAACAAGCTTAACCCCTTCTGTACCGGTAACGTCTATTTAACTATATTCTGGCTACTATTAGACGATTATATTCAGTTTAAAAAAGGCCTCCAGCACTTAACAGGCTTAGAATAATCTCACTTAACCCTTTTTACGACCACAGATCCTTCTTAAACTGCACAAAACCCTCTAAATATAGCTAGAATAAAATAAAAAAAGACGTCGCCGGTACAGAAGGGGTTAAGGGGGGGGGGGGGGGATGGCCGTATATATTTCCTCATTTATATATACTTGTATCAAGGGACTGGAGTTCTCGAGTAGAGGCTCCTGCTGTCCTGACAATATGCTTGACTTACAGTGTGCTGGCTAAATAATCCAACAGGGTTAATGATAAGCCTCTGAAGACATAACTATCTTTGTATAATTTATTTTGTTTCCTCTCAAGACCTCCATCAAGCTTAAAAAACATCCCCAACACCCTCCTTCAAGATAAATGTGTAAATTTTTCGATATATTTTGTTTTCTTAAAATACATATAGACCACAAACCAAGCACTACCCCCCCACCCTGAAGGGGAGGTTTCCACTAGAGGGATTTTTTTTCAACTTCCTTCTCCCTCATATTTAGCCCCATTGCTTTTGAGATTTTAAGACGTTTGCCCCATTAGTTTGGCGATTTTAATAACTTTTGCCCAATTTCTGTCAATTTTAAGACCTTTCGTGTAATGTTGGTGTCGATTTTTTCCTGGCGAGCGATAGCGAGGCTGTAACTTAAGAGGAATCGGCCTTCGGCCGGGACATTTTTCTACCGAAAAATGTACATAATGATCTTGAAAGGGGGTCTAGGGGATGTAATTTTAAGCTTGATGGAGGTCTAAGCAACACACTAGAAACCTCCTCTTAATAATAAGAAGCAAGCACTTCTTCTTTGCCACCAAGGCCAAAATTATCTTAAAATCTTTAGTTGCCTTCACTTCAGCTCGTCCCAGGCTCACTCAGTCATGCACTCAAGGCCAGACACTCAGACAACTGGCAGACAGTATTACAGGCTGGTGGAGTGTGTAGGTAGGTTGATATAATATGTAGTTTAGTTGACAGTTATGTAGTTAGTAGAAGGGGAGATATGTAGGTAGGTTGGTAGATGTGTAAATTAGTTGACAGACATGTAGGTAGTAGAAGGGGAGATGTGTAGGTTGATTGGTAGATTGGTAGATATGTAGGTAGAAGAATGGAAGATACATGTGTAGGTAGGTTGGTATATGTAGGTAGGTTGGTAGATATGTAGGTAATAGAAGGGTGGATGCGTAGGTTGGTTGGTAGATGTGTAGGTTATTTGACAGATATGTAGGTAGTTGGAGGGGAGGTGTGTAGGTAGGTTGACATATGTAAGTAGATTGGTATATATGTAGGTAGAAGAAGGGGAGATGTGTAGGTTGGTTGACATATGTAGGTAGGTTGGTAGATTGTGTAGGTAATTGGAGGGAAGATGGGTAGGTAGGTTGACATATGTAAGTAAAATAACATGCTTACAGGCTGGCAGATATGTGGGTAGTAGGGTGGTTTATATGTAGGTAGGTTGGTAGATTTGTAGGTAGGTTGGTAGATGTGTAGGTAGGTTGGTAGATGTAGGTAGGTGGGTAGATGTGTAGGTTAGTTGATTGATATGTAGGTAGTAGAAGGGTAGATGTGTAGGTAGGTTAATATATGTAGGTAGGTTGACAGATGTGTAGGTTGGCTGACAGATATGTAGGTTGGTTGACATATGTAGGTAGGTTGACAGATATGTAGATTGGTTGACAAATATGTAGGTAGGTTGACAAATATGTAGGTAGGTTGACAGATATGTAGGTTAGATGCCAGATATGTAGGTAGTTTGACGAATATGTAGGTAGGTTGGCAGATATGTAGGAAGGTTGTCACATATGTAGGTAGGTTGGCAGATATGTAGGTAGGTTGGCAGATATGTAGGTAGGTTGGCAGATATGTAGGCAGGTTGTCACATATGTAGGTAAGTTGGCAGATATGTAGGAAGGTTGTCACATAATTATGTAGGTAGTTTGACACATATATACAATAGGTAGGTTGACAGATATGTAGGTAGACTGACTGACATGTATCTTTCTGGTTTTCAACAGCTGAGCTCTGGAACGCTCTTCCCGAATCCATCTTTCCCTTATTCTATGACTTAAATTGTTTCAAACTTCGTGTGTCCAGGCCAGTTTGGCTCGTACATTTCTGGATTTTGGCCCTGTCACTTTCAACTCTGGGGAAGGCACTCGTCATAGACAGTTTTGCCGTTTGTATCCCTCATCCACAAATAAAATAAATAAATAAAACAAAAACAATATATATAAAACACGCATGCACAGTCTATACCAAACATATAAATAATTGTAGACTGAAATATACTGCAGCAGACGTAAAGTATACTACATGGGGTATACACTCTACAGGGTCACGTGACTTCGCATAGGCTACATTTAACACACTGACACACACGCACATACACACAAACACACACACAGATAGATAGATAGATACATACATACACACACAACCAACACGACAACCACCCACACACACACAACCACAACCACAACAACTACCCCCACACACACACACACCACAAGGGTCAGATAGAAGGGCACCAGGCGGACCGTTGACACAAGATATGTCACTTGTTGCGAGGATTGCTGTCTTGATGGTGTAATGGCTAGAGCGTCAACGTTCTGTATAAGCTATCCTGGGTTCGAAGCCTGGGAGGATCGCATGATTTCATTAATTTAATTTGGGGGTTATTGGTGTTAAGAACGATATTTATTAATAAATAACATAAATGGCTTGGTTTGGCAATTTAACTATTGTTTAAGGAAAACGATACTTGCGAAACTTGACTGTTATCTTTAACAGTTATTCTCTTCTCAAAACTATTACTCTCATGCTTCATACCATCATCCATCCCTAAAAGAAATATTCAATTTAGTAGCAAATAACACCAAAATACAATACCTCGAGAAGAAATTATTCAGCATAGAGAGGTTACTTAGAAATATACAAAATAATGACTATCAAAATTAAGTGTTTTGAATCGGATATGTACATTCTAAGCTTAACTCGTTCAGTACCGGTGCCGTCTTTTAAACTTTATTCAGGCTACTATAAGACGATTTTGTTCAGTTTCATAAGGGCCTCCAGCAATTAACAGGCTTCGAACTGTCTCACTTAACCCTCTTTACTACCATAGATCCTTCTTAACCCTTCCAGCCCAGGCTAGTTTTGTAATGTTTGTTCACCAGAACCCGGCCGGTTTTCAAAAAATGGTTTTATTCCAGAAACAATAGCGAATGGGTTAGGAATGAAGGAAAAACCACGAAAAACCGCTCAAAAAGCTAAAAAAATGGTCCTACAGAGCCCCCGAAAACGTATTTTACATGAGTAAAAAATTGAAGGCAATTACCCAAAAAAAACAGGTTATTGCGCGCTCACGCGCACTCACATGGACTTTGAGAGTTTTCAACCATCGTCACGGTTGCGTGGGATACGTACACAGTTCCCATACAAATCTGAGCCCTCTTGAGTGGCTACACCTGAGGTTACGGTCGGCGCAATTAGGGTGACGCGCCAGGCGCGTCTCTGGGGCTGTGCGTTACATACATCGCCGACGCGTCAGACGCGTCGCTGGGGCTGTACGGGTTAAACTGCACCTAATCCTTTAAATATAGCTAGAATAAAACATAGCAGACGTCAACGGTACAGAAGGGGATAACCCTCTGAGGATCGATGACGCATTTCTTTTCTATGTTCTGGCCATTAACCCTTATTTAGCGGGCTAGGTGGTCTATTTGACCGTAGCGCCCAGCGTTTTTTTTTTACCCTAAATAGGGTTGTTTCCGCGCTCATTTTCATGCCTCAATAAGACCCAGAGCGTAACACAAGTATCTATCCCTGAAAGGGCGTAAACAGAGCTTTCCAATGACACCCAAACCATCCTTGTAAGAGTGTAAGACCACTGGTTCTCTTGCAACGATTGTGCAACACGAGTGCAAAAACCCTGAAATAAGGTAATTTCCTTACATAATTCCCTGTGTAGCGAGTGAGAAAGGAGGGGGGAAAGTAGAATACAGTTCGGTATGTCCACGGTGGTCGTAGGGACCGGTCATAGGGTTGGTACGCTCGTCCCACCGCTCAGCTCTCTCTCTCAGTAACATTACGTGCTGAAAATGGCGCTCGACAGATGTCGTGCGCCGCCACTTAGGCCAGATTTATTTCACTCGACATATGTTGCGCGCCGCCAGTTAAGGGTTAATAAATGTTATCCACATTAGTAAGTGCATATGGAAGTCAGAGGGTTGATCGAGATAGTCTTTACTCTTTAAATTCCCACAGATCCTTCCTAAACTGTATATAATCGTCTAATGATAGCCAAAACAAACTGCTACAACACATCATAACCTCAAAGGGTTAATACAATGTTCTGGTTGCTGTACCGGCGACGTCCGTATAATTTGATTATAGCTATATTTAGACGATTTTGAACCAGTTTAAGAAGGCTCTGAGGTAGTAAAAAAAGGTAAATTGAGATCATTCGAAGCCTGTTAATTGCTGGAGGCCCTTTTTTAACTGAATATAATTGTCTAATGGTAGCCGCCCGAGTAAAGTTAAAAGGAGGGCACCAGTACTCAAAGGGTTAATAAAATCTTCCGGTTGACACTTCACCAAGTTACTAAAGGCATCAAGACAACAACATACCAGTAGCAACCACCTCTAATTGATTTATATAGCCTTTGGTGCTTGTCAGGTGTTTTATGATGCAGTTGGTGGTTATAGTTGTATATTCTTAACTACTAAATATCTCAGGTTCGATTCCTAGCATAGTTTGGGGAGGATAATATTGTCGTAAAATCGTTCTCTGTTCCACTTGGTTTCAATTTTCATTTTGATACCATACCCAATACCATTTCGACACATCATATAAATGTTCTTGCCGTTACTAATACTCCCACAATGCACCATTTACCAACAATCTCAGTAAATACTTAGTGAGAACAGGTTGAAGCATCTGGTAACGTGTGTATAACATGAGTGCCGTGCCTAACGTCATCTCTCGGTATAGGTGTAATTGGTCTGTCACACTGGCGTCCCGACCTTTTCACACTTTAATATGACTGTGTGTTTTACAAAGTCTGGTACAAAGTTCAACAACCTCTTCAGCTTGATGACGTATTTGTTATCATATTTTGGTTGCCATTGGATGATTTTCTTTAGCAGCCAAGGCACCCAAATTTGGTTTCGACCTAGAATTCCGTAAAATCAGCCAAGGACGTCTTAACTAAGTCCTGTGTGGGACAGAGGCGTAAACCACTGAACATCGCCTCGATTCAGATTGTAATGGGAAGCTTATATTCAAAAGGTAAACGCATAAAGAACTAGAGGAGCACTCATAATAGCATATACCTCCGCCATCGCTGGCGGAGGTATGTGCTTAACCGATCACCTTCAAAATGGAATCACTTCTTCCTTGGCGCATAATTATCCTGTCTGCCCGCCAAATTTCGTTAAGGGGGGTGACTTGCTTTTTTATATTTTTCTCCTTTTCTCTCTTTCTCTGGCTTGTATCCATTCGGCGGCAATTTCGGCCCCATTCAGCCAACTATTTTAAGACGTTTATCCCCGTCTAGGTGTCGATTTCTTCCTGGCGAGCGACAGCGAGCCAGCATTATATGAAGAAATCCGGCTTCGCCGGAGAAATTTTTCTACCGAAAAATGTACAAATTTAGCCTGCTGTCAAAAACATTTTTAAAATATGCTGGCTCGCTACCGCTCACCAGTAAAAAATTGACACCTGGATGGGGATAAACGTCTTAAAACAGTAGGCTGAATGGGGCCGAATGGATACAAGCCAGAGAAAGAGAGAAAAGGAGAGAACAAAAAGCAGGTCACCGCCCTTAATATCGATTCATACATTTGTGAGCTGCCTACGGGGGCGAGGGTGTGCTCTCTACCGATTATTTCCTAAATTGAATCACTTCTATCGCATATCCTATCTGCTCACCAACTTTCGTAATAATTGGTTCACAACTTTTTGAGATATCTTGCTGTCAAACACACCATCATACAAATAGACAGACGAACGGAGGCGATAACACAACCCCCGGCCATCTTTGCTGACGGTAATAAGAACCCCACAACAACATCAACAACAACAACAACAACAACAACAACAACAACAACAACAACAACAACTATCACCAGGGCCAAAAACCTTCAAGTGCCCCCAACAACAATAACAGCAGTATATCAATTGCTATAAAAAGACTATGTAAACATATTATTTGGTTTGGGGGGTGGGGGATTTATGATTTATATAGTTTTATTTATTATATATATGTTTTTAGTTATTTGTTTTCTTTCTTATTTTCGATTTTTTTATTCTATTCTATTTTTATTTTTTTTATTTTTTTGTGGGGGGCGCATTTCGCCCAGTTAAGGGGAGGCTTTTGTTTTTTCTGGTTCTTCTTCTCCCTCATGTTTAGCTGCGTTAGTTTTGACATTTCAAGACCTTCGCTTCATTACTTTGGTGATTTCAAGACCTTTCGCCCAATTTATTTGCCAATTTTAAGACCTTTCGTGCTATCTACATGTCGAAAAATCCTGGTGAGCGATAGCGAGCCAGCAACATAGGAGGTTCAGACATTGGTATTGATGTTTGGCCTAAATATAGTGAACTAGCTGAGGTACCTGGCTCTGCCCGAGGGAAAATCAAAGTATGGGATGTCTATCTTGGGGGTGGGGGTGGGGAGGGCTTTGTCCCCCTAACCCCGGAGGATGAGGGGACAACAAAATTGGCTTAAAACCTATTCTGGCACCCCCTTAGTTGGCATGCCAAGTATGGGCTCTCCATCTTGAAAACTGAGGGAGTAGTTCGTGAACAGACAGACAGACAGACTCACATAAAGTACCCTTTATATAGTATATATAGTAGATAGCCAATAACCCCCTCAACCAATCCCCTTCCCCCTCATCATCCCAGGCACCAACCCCCATTCCCCAACCACCTAACTCCCTCAATCCACAATCCACCCCACCCCCCTCATCCCAGGCACCAACCCCCATTCTCCAACCACCTAACTCCCTTGATTCCCCCAATCCACCCCCCTCCCTCATCCCCTTCCTAAACCCCCCAACCACCTCCCTCTCTCAACCCTCCCGCCCCCAAAGGCACCCCGAGGCCAAAATCCCTTGAAGTGCTTGCCACAATAAGAGCAAGCCGTGTATCAATTGCTACAACAACACTCTATCAGCAGGCACGAGATGATTGCCTGTCCGTCTGTCTGGGCCGCATAACTAACTTCTTTAGCTGTCACTTCGCCTACGACTTTGTTTATGCCCTCGAACCACCCACCTTCTTCGCTTGCTTTCGCCTTGCCAACGTATTTTTCTTCACTAGATCTGTTTAGATCAGTTGCTTTATTTCGCTAGCCGTCCTGCTAGCTCACTTGTAACGTCTCTGCCTACTACCCAGCAGACTCGGGTTCAATCCTCACTCAGGTTGATGAAAGAGTTACTCTGAGATACAGCCAGCGTTTACCATCTCCCCTTGAGCAAGGGAGATGGGTAATGGTCTTGGGCATTTCCTTAAGAATTCCTAGCGCTATTGCATCACCTCGAACTGAGAGCTAAATAGAGCTGAATAAAATTATCTGAGATTATGATAATTATAATTATTATTATCATTATTACTATTCAAATTATTATTATAATAATAGCTATCCAAAAATGTATTTAAACCAATCAGTGTGGGGGATTTTCTGCTATATTAGGGTTCATTCAGGCACTCCTGATTTCTTAAACAAGTGCCTAAATATAATTAAATGTTTGCAGCAAACAAATAGAAAAGAAGAGCTTTCAAATGACACCCGAACGAGCTCTATAGATTAGGTGGTTCAGCCGCAGCGTTGCTGCAGACATCAGCAATATTTGATAACATTTAGCAATATTCCGCTATATTTGCCTTTAGCAACATTGAATATGTCTCGCGAGATGTGGGGGGAGAGCTTCAGTGCCATGGCTGACCTGCTGCTGAGCGGACGGGGGCCTCCTGCGCTCTTGATCACTCGCACTTTTCTCCACACCTTTAATGGGCTAATAATTCCAGGACGTACAGTACGGCAACCACAGTGAAAGGGTTAAACACTTGGATGGAAAGTTTGAAGAGCATTGTATGAACTTAATGGGAGGAGGAGCCTTTGAAGTATATAACACAAAACTTAAGTGGCGGAAATATGTGACAAACGAGGTTAAGCCAATATCATGAACTGGGAACAAGCACTGTGCATAGTCATGTTTTGGAAGGATTCATAAAGGTATGCTTGGGTGACTGGGACTTGATCCATTAATAATCAACAGTGAATCAGTTGCGCAAGGTGACCGAATGAAGATTGTAAAAAAAAAAAAAAAAAAAACATCATGCACTTTTAAATATTTGGACCTAATCGGACCATAAACATGTATATTGACAATTGGTGACATTTAGGTCAAACGGGATAACATATGGCCCTTGTACAGTATATTTGGAAAAGATGATTCAACTCAATCTCACACACACACACACACATACATTCACTTTCACACTAAATTTTTCTCTCACACACTCTCACTACCGCCCCTCTTTATCTCTTTCTCTCGCTCTCACTCACTCACTCACTCACTCACTCACTCACACACACACACAGTAAAAAACTCGTAAACTATAGAGAAAGCAAACTAGGGTACTATACCCTATTCAAGGAAGGAAGGGTGATTTTCAGGACCCCCTTCTCCCTCATGTCCAGCCCCATTAGGTTTGAACTTTAAAGACATTCATTAGTTGGGCAATTATAAGACCAATCGACCCATTTCTTTTGTCAATATTAAGACCTTTTGTAGCATTTAGGTGTCAATTTTTTCCTGGCGAGCGATAGCGAGTCTGAAGTTTATGAGGAACGGTGCATTTGTCTACAGAAACATTATCTCAAAGGGGGCTCTTTTGGGTATATCATTAAGCTCGATGGAGGCCTAGGAAGGAAACTAAATATCTATCTATCTATCTATCTATCTATCTATCTATCTCTCTCTCTCTCTCTCTCTCTCTCTCTCTCTCTCTATATATATATATATATATATATATATATATATATATATATATATATATATATATATACAGTATATATATATATATTATATAAACTTCTCTTAAGCAACAATAATATAGAGTCCTTGTATTGAAGATTGTGGATACCAAAATGAAAAGAACAGAACCATTAAAGTCAGAAAAACAGACGCAAAAAAAAAAAAAAAAAAAATATATAAAATATAGTTATATATACCGTATATATATATATATATATATATATATATATATGTATATATATATATATATACTGTATATACTGTATATATATATATATATATATATATATAATTTATATATACTGTATATACAGTACTGTATATCCTTAAATAAAATATAATAACAAAATAGAGGAATAATAGTCATCAGAACACGCAGAAAAGAAAAGAAAAAATTTACAAAAGAAAAATGGAAACAAAATACTACTACCCTTAAATAAAATATGATCACAAAATAGAGGATTATTAGTCACCAGGACATACAAAAAAAAAAAAAAAAAAAAAGGAAAAAAAAGTTGTCTCGAGAAATCCCAAGTACATGATTAGAGACTCCGAAACCCCGACTCTTGAACCGCGGCGACATTGGACAACTGCCGCCATTTTGTATTTTAACCGTTTCTAGATTTTGACGTATTTTGGCTATCATTAGACAAGTTTATACAGATTAGGAAGGGTACGTGGAGGTCAGAGGGTTGATTGAGATAGTCTTTACCCTTATAATTCCCACAGATCCTTCCTAAACTGTCTATAATCGACTAATGATAGCCATAATTATAATACACTTGTCAAAATGCATCATAATCTTCAAAGGGTTAATCATAAAAAATAGCATAATAACCGATTTATTCGCTTCTATAGTAAACAAATACAAAGGCCACAGAAGATATTTTAGACACGATATTATTAAACGTATGTAGGTGAATAAGAGTGCGTGTGTGTGAGTGTGTGTGTGTGTGTGTGTGTGTTAGTGTGTGTGTGTGTGTGTGTGTGTGTGTGTGTGTGTGTGTGTGTCTCTAAAATGGATTCTTAGTATTAAATTCCTCATGTGTGTATAATGCAAAGTAGTGTGTGTGTCTGTGTGTGTGTGTGTGTGTGACGAGGTGGACACGAGCCGAGCCGACACCCTCCCATCAATTCATCAACATTGACATTCCTACACACACTCATGCAACATTAACCCTTTCAAGATAAGATGACGCCGTTTCTTTTGTGTTCTGGCTATTATCACACGGGTTTATTCAGATTAGGAAGGGTATGTGGAAGTCGGAGGGCTGAAGGGGTCCGTCTTTACTCTATTAAGGGGAAGTTTTTAGTTTGTTTCCTACTCCTCCAGCAATCTTTAAATGTCACCCCCTTGACCCCCTTTCAAGATAAATTTGTACATTTTTCGGTAGAAAAATTTCCCGGCCGAAGGCCGGTAACTCTTAAATTACATGCTCGCTATCACTCGCCAGGATAAAATCGACACCTAAATGGCACGAAAGGTCTTAAAATTGATAGAATGGGGGCGGAAATTCTTAAAATCACCAAACTAATGGGGCAAACGTCTTAAAATCTCAGAAGCAATAGGGTTAGACATGAGGGAGAAAGGGGTCACGAAAAAAGTCCCTCCAGTGGAAATCTCCCCTTAACTCCCACAGTAGGTCCTTCCTAAGCTGTGTATAATTGTCTATTGAGAGCAAGGATAAACTGTTACAATGCGTCATCATTCTCAACATGAAAATCACGCTTTGGATATTGTTTTTTTTTTTTTTTTTTTTTTTTAAAGAGACAATGAACGGAGGAAGGAAAAACACAGATAAAACAAAAAGGTCCATGTGCCTAAAGGCATCCTCCATTCATAAAATGTTTGTAACAACTGGATTTAAACATTTGTAGATTGTAAGTTTGTGGAAAGCAATTCGAGGGAAGTGAATTCCAAAGAGTAGTAGCTCTGGGGATAAATGAATTCTGATATGCAGAAGTTCTGCATTGTAGAGGAGAAAGTGTAAATTCATGGGCGCTCTCAGCTGCCCTAGTTCTACGGGGAAAGATGTGGAGAGGCGGCACAATTGAAGCAAGTTCCTCGGAACTTGCCGTAGTCTGCGGGAAAAAGTTGCCAGAAAAAGGCGTCTTACGGTGTCTTTGGTAGTATGTGGGAAAAAGCTGCCAGAAAACGTGCCTTACATTGGATTTCGTAGTCTGCGGGAAAAAGCTGCCAGAAAACGTGCCTTACATTGGATTTCGTAGTCTGCGGGAAAAAGCTGCCAGAAAACGTGCCTTACATTGGATTTCGTAATCTGCGGGAAAAAGCTGCCAGAAAACGTGCCTTACATTGGATTTCGTAGTCTGTGGGAAAAAGCTGCCAGAAAACGTGCCTTACATTGGATTTCGTAGTCTGCGGGAAAAAGCTGCCAGAAAAGGAGGCTTACATTGTCTTTACTAGTCTGCAGAGAAAAAAGGATGGCAAGAAAAGGCGCCTTAGAGTGTCTTTCGTACGATGGACCCCGTTCTCCCTCCTGTTAAGCCCCATTATTTTTGACATTGCAAGTCTTTCGCCCCATTAGTTTGGCTATTTTAGGATCTTTCACCCCGTTTCTCTGTTAAGTTAAAGACTATTCGTGTCATTTAGGTGTCGATTTTTATCCTGGCAATCAATAGCGAGCCTACAATCTAAACACCTCGCCATAATGCAATGTTGACGGCCGACACTTTTTACTAGAATTGCAGTTTTTGCAAGTGTCAGTTGGAGCGCAGTAATTACAACAGCCTTAGTGTGGAAATAGTGACAGCGGGAACGATAATTACCAGTGCTTTAGATAATGTGAGGGGTCGGGTCCTTTTACTATGTACTGTCTATTTAGCTTTTACAATTGTCAGTTATACCAGGGTTTTTACAATTGTCAGTTATACCAGGGTTTTTACAATTGTCAGTTATACCAGGGTTTTTACAATTGTCAGTTATACCAGGGTTTTTACAATTGTCAGTTATACCAGGGTTTTGAGAACATAATCACTGTGAAATTAGTGAAAATAAACTACAATTAGTGAAAGTAAACTATAATTTGTTTAAGTAAACTACAATTAGTGAAAATATACTACAATTACCACCAGTTTTGGTAAGGATTCAGACGAGTTCTTTATACCTACGCCAACGAAGTTGGACGGAGGTTAGGTCTTTGCCTCCATTTGTCTGTAAACAGGATATCTCCGTAAGTTATGAACCGATTTTCACGAAAGTTGGTGGGGAGATAGGTAATTATGCACTAAGGAAAATGTGATTCAATTTAGGAGGTGATCGGTAGAGCTCATACCTCTTCCAGCGTAGGCAGAGGAGTGCACTCTCTCCAGCACCCCTCTAGTTATGAATGTAATGGATATGTTTAGAAGAGTATGTTGGACTAACTTTTATATAAACTAACTAGTGTGAACCTATGGCAGAAATACTCTTTAATTAAGGTTCCTGCTTGTAGGCTCTCCATCGCTCACCAGGGAAAAATAATACACCTAAATGGCATGAAAGTTCTTAACATAGACAAAGAAATGGACGACAGGTCTTAAAATAGCCAAAGTAATGAGACGAACGTTTTAAAATATCAAACCTAATGGGGCTAAGCATGAGGGAGAAAGGGGGCCCAGATATAAACATCCCCTTTAACAGCTTGAACAACTATAATCACCCCCCCCCCCCCCCCTCCACCACCCCTGCTAGCTATCAAGGGGGGTCACCGTTTTTTTTTTTTTTTATCTTTCTCTCCTTTTCTCTCTTTCCCAACTTGTATCCATTCGGCCCCATTAAGCCAACTGTTTTAAAAAGTGTATTCCCATCCAGGTGTCGATTTCTTCCTGGCGAGCTATAGCGAGCCAGCATTGTATGGAGAAATCCGGCTTCAACGGAGACATTTTTCTATCGAAAAATGAAAAAATATAATTGCTGTCAAAACAAAAATATACACAGTATATGCCGGCTCGTTTACCCCCTGGATGGGGGTAAACGTCTTAAAACAGTAGGCTGAATGGGGCCGAAGGGATGCAAGCCAAAGAGAGAGGAAGAGAAAGAGAAAATCAGCGAGGTGGGCTCCCTTAACCCTCCCCCAACCCATCCCCACACACACACACACACCCTACCCCCTCTAGCTATCCCACCCCCACCACACACACACCCACACCCTACCCCCTCTAGCTATCCCACCCCCACCACACACACACCCACACCTACCCCCTCTAGCTATCCCACCCCCACCAACACACACACCACACCCCACCCCCTCTAGCTATCCCACCACCACCACACACACACCCACACCCTACCCCCTCTAGCTATCCCACCCCCACCACACACACACCCACACCCTACCCCCTCTAGCTATCCCACCCCCACCACACACACACCCACACCCTACCCCCTCTAGCTATCCCACCCCCACCACACACGCACCCCTACCTCCTCTAGCCATTTCCCCCACCCCACTATTCCACCCCACCTTCCCTACCCCTCCTAGTTATTATCACCGTATGTTCCTGATTGGACATCCACACCTACCCACACTATGTTTCCTTCCATACATAAAATCATGGCGTGGATCCAAACTAATGTGGGCAACTGTACAGTCGGCAAGATTTACTGCTGGCGCAGGGCTTGTTATATTTATTAAGTTTAAGCTACATACACATGTAAGTTTAAGCTACATACACATATAAGTTTAAGCTACATACACATATAAGTTTAAGCTACATACACATATAAGTTTAAGCTACATACACATGTAAGTTTAAGTTACATACACATATAAGTTTAAGCTATATACACATATAAGTTTAAGCTACATACACATATAAGTTTAAGCTACATACACATATAAGTTTAAGCTACATACACATATAAGTTTAAGCTACATACACATGTAAGTTTAAGCTACATACACATATAAGTTTAAGCTATATACACATATAAGTTTAAGCTACATACACATATAAGTTTAAGCTACATACACATATAAGTTTAAGCTATATACACATATAAGTTTAAGCTACATACACATATAAGTTTAAGCTACATACACATATAAGTTTAAGCTACATACATATAAGTTTAAGCTACATACACATATAAGTTTAAGCTACATACATATAAGTTTAAGCTACATACACATATAAGTTTAAGCTACATACACATATAAGTTTAAGCTATATACACATATAAGTTTAAGCTACATACACATATAAGTTTAAGCTATATACACATATAAAATTGATAAATGTTAAAGACAAAAACGAACAAACTAAAGGGTAGTTAAAGCCGGTATCACACGAGCGTTTTGTCCCTCAACATTGTTCCTCAACATTGTCCCTCAACATTGGTCTGCCAGCTTATGAGGTCAACATTTAAAATATTGCTGTCACTTAAATTTATCTACCATCAGTCTAGTTTCAGATACCAGTGCACAATATTCCAGAAATGTTGATCATAGAATGTTGACTATAAAAGCTCTCGTGTGCATATTTTGTTAGCCATTACTCTATTACTCTATACTAGCATTAATACAAAAAACACTGGACCAGTTGGAAATCTTGCCAAGTGTACAGTCACCCATAACAATTGATCGTAAGGGGGATGGGTGTATTTATTTGTTAATTAATTTATATATAATGGTTTAGATGCTTATGTTCTGGGTGTGGTGTCCCGAGTTCGAATCCCGGGAGGACCATATGCTTTCATTAATTTATTCAAGTGCATTGGGGTTTGTAATGGAGGATTAATGTTAAGGGGTATTCCTTAATATATATATATATATATATATATATATATATATATATATATATATATATATATAAGAGAGAGAGGGGGGATTCTATGGGTGTATATTTGTGTGTGTGTGTGTGTGTGTCAGCATAGATAAGTATTAAATCTAAACTACGATATACGGTATACAAATAAATGAAGGATTATGTTACAATGCTGATGATGATTGTGATTGCCATTATATGTGTGACCTTTGTTTCCACACCCATATGTTTATTAAATCACGCCCCCACAAATCTACGCCCATCCCTTCCTACCCCACCCACTGTCATCACGATCATCACCCTGCACCCCTCATCACACCAGTCACTCATCACATCATTCATTATATCATTCATTCATCACACCAGTCACTCATCACATCATTCATCATATAATTCATTCATCACACCAGTCACTCATCATTACACCAATCACTCATCATCACACCAATCACTATCATCACACCAGTCACTCATCATCACACCAGTCACTCATCACATCATTCATCATATCATTCATTCATCACACCAGTCACTCATCATTACACCAATCACTATCATCACACCAGTCACTCATCACATCATTCATTCATCACACCAGGCACTCATCACACCAGTTACTCATCATATCATTCATTCATCACACGTCACTCATCACACCAGTCACTCATCATCACACCAGTCACTCCTATATATATGGTGTATATCCTATCTGCCCACCAAATTTCGTGAACATCGGTTCATAACTTTTGAGATAATCTTGTTTACAGATAAACAGACAGACACACGGAGGCAAAAACATAATCGCTTCCATATAGTCCTGAAGGGGTTACTGATGACATTCCCCCCCCCCCCCAACGCCATCCTTCAGACTGCAGCTTATTAACTACCCCCTTCTTTCTTTAGAGCCCAGCAGTATTATGGTGGCTGCAGTGACCGAGCCACAGCACTTTACGACCCTGGGAGGACATAAAGCACGGTATATACAGTTTATTATACAGTTGTTTATTATACAGTATTATATAATGGGGATAACCTTCTTTGTGTTGGGCAGAGAGCTTGGTTACACTAGAGGTCCTGGAGTAAGAGAGAGCGAGAGTGGCCAGCTTTATCTGTGGACGCCATTTTGGGGCCGCAATAAACACAACGCGGTTCTATGTTTATATTGATCGTGTGGAATTTATATCCAAATACCAATCTATATAGTATGTATCAATATTCCCGAATGTATATTATACGTATGAAGATCTTGTGGGTGCCAAGACAGGAAAATATGACCCGTGACACCAAGATGGCAAAAGTTGAGCGATCTCTGTTACTATAGGGTCTCTAGGACATACATCAGACTCCTGAGCAGCGTTGCCAAGTTAGTAATTTACCACTAGATCTAACCGTATATTTTACATCGGGCGACATGAATTCTGGCGATATTCTGGAGATTTGAGCCATTTTTGAGCGTCATTCCAGAGATTAAGGCATCATCCTAGCGTGTTTCAGCATTTATCAACTATTTAACGGCCTTCCAGCGACATTGGAGAACGGATCTAGCGATATTTCGTGTTTTGATTTGGTAACCCTGCTCCTGTGAATACACTGGTCAGGGTAGGCTACAGTTATGCCAAGTTTGTACCATAATACTGCAAGGTGGAACAAACGGCATTGTTGTGCATTTATTTGTTGACAAAGCCAGCGTAGTCGGAGGTATGTGCTCTACCGAGTGCCCCGCTAGTTTTAATACCCTTTGTTATCTACTCGTGTTCTGTTCAAGATTTGAGGTAACACCTTTAATTAAAATAACGTCATTTGAATACCAATTGTTATTATTTCTCAGTATTTGATGTTAAGCTAGTCTACTACCTTAAGTTTGCCTAATGATAACATTATCTATTTTATGTTCGATTTTCTCCAAATTATGTGTACATTTTAATAAGAAAATATATTATAATTTGACCCTATTTTGCTATTTCAATATATAGGTTTGTAAGAGAGCATTATCGCCATGACAAAAATAATATAATGACATTTAATTATATATATATATATATATATATATATACAGTATGTATATCAAATCACAATTGCTGCAAAAAACTACCTGACAAATAGCTCTTGTGACTTGGTGATAAAGAGTTTGCTCACTGGAAGGTCACGAGAATTAGTGTGTGTGGTAAGGTCTGAGAATAGCAGTGGGTGTGTGTGTGAGGTGGGGGGGGGGGGGGGGGTGAGGTGAGGAAAGTTAGGCAGTGAGTTGGTGGGGTGGTGATGGTATAACACTCAAATAATGAATACCTCGAAGCACACACATAGAACCTACTACTACTACTATCATTATACACACATCCCCCTCTACATACACATACACTCGTAACTCGAAGTACACACACACACACATCACCCAATACCTACACACACACACACACACACACTGGTAACTCTCAGCACACACACTGGTAACTCTAAGCACACACACATCCCCCCCCCCTCCCCACATACACACACACAAACACTCACATACAGTACGATTACACTCGTAACTCAAAGCACACACACACATACAAATACACACATACACTTATAACGAGAAGCACACACTTTCCCCTTCTCCCTCATGCTTACTTAACCCCATTAGTTTTGACGTTTTAAAATGTTCGTCTCACTAGTTTTAAAATGTTCGTCTCACTAGTTTTAAAATGTTCGTCTCACTAGTTTTAAAATGTTCGTCTCACTAGTTTTAAAATGTTCGTCTCACTAGTTTTAAAATGTTCGTCTCACTAGTTTTAAAATGTTCGTCTCACTAGTTTTAAAATGTTCGTCTCACTAGTTTTGACATTTTACGACCTTCGCTTCATTAGTTTAGAGGCTTAAGGGGGAAGGGTTAAATTTTAAGTAATTTCATCTATTTTTTCTTCTTCTTAGTTTCATCCCTATACCTCCATCAAACTTTTATTAAAAACACATCCATTAGATTCCACTTCTAGATTAATTTGTACGTCCCAGCCGAAGGCCGATTCTCCCAAAATTACAGGTTCACTATCGTTCGCCAGGAAACAAAAATCGACACCTAAATAGCACAAAAGGTCTAAATATTGACAAAGAAATGGGGCGGAAGGTCTTAAAATTGACAAACAAATGGGCTGAACGTCTTAAAATATGAAAACTAAAGGGGCTAAACACGAGGCAGAAGGGGGAGCCCAAAAAACGGGCCATCTCCCTTTAACCCCCTTTAATCTGTGCCACGGGTGAACGCGATAATAGGGGCCAGCTCCTCTGGGGGATGGAGATAAGAGTTGGTGCTTCAAGATATAGAGCAACCCTATCATTCTATCCCAAGGGTGTTTTGTGGGGTGGGGTGGAATATATGGTGTGTATGTGTGTATGTGTGTGTTTATATTTGTGTGTGTGTGTGTGTGTGTGTGTGTGTGTGTGTGTGTGTGTGTGTGTATGAGTGTGAGTGTGCTTGCTCTTGCCTATTATTCTATCCCAGGGGTGTAAAGAAAGGGGTGTATTGAGGGTAAGTATATGGCGTGTGTGAGTGGTTGGTTGTTTGTCTGTGTGTGTGTGCTTGTGTGTGTACGAGTGTGTCTTTATATATATGTGTGTGTGTGTGTGCTTCTTGGTGCCTATTATTGTTTTCACATAGCGATTTTGATTCGTGGTTTTGTCGTTTTACTGTGTTCGTGTAAGTTTTGGTTTGTTTATTTTACAAGTTTTACATTATTAATTCTATTACAGGGGTGTATTTTGGGGTGAGGGGTGTGTATGGTGTTTGTGAGTGCTTATATTTGTGTGTGTGCGTGTGTGTGTGCGTGTGTGTGTGTGTGCGTGTAGAGTGTGTGTATAGTATAAGTGTGTAGTTGTATTCATGTGTGTTACTGTGTGTACATGTATTTCAGTGTGTGTGTGTTTAGTATATGTGTGTAGAGTGTACGTATGGTATATGTGTGTAGATGTATTCATGTGTGCTACTGTGTGTACGTGTGTGCCAGCGAGTGTTTGTTTGCTGGTGGCTATTATTCAACTATAATTGGGCTGCAAAGAGTGAAGGGTTTAAATGATGTGTGTATCATAAATGTTCGGCCCTTCCTTAATTGCAGACTCGCTATCATTCTCCAGGAAAAATTCCAACACCTAAATGGCACAATAAGTCTTAAAATTTACAAAAAAAAAATGGGGCAAAAGGTCTTAAAATCGCCAAACTAATGGGGCGAACGTCTTATAATCTCGAAAACAAATGAGGCTAAACGTGAGGGAGAAGGGGTCCAGAAGTAACACCCCCTTAAAGTCAAAATCTCCCCTCAAGTACTGTACGTAAGTTTGTAGTAACCTCCTAAAAACGGCACACTCATACAGACATAAAAACTCGTCTCTAAAAGATACATCTATTTTTTGCGGTGATAAATGTAAGCTGAGGTGACGCTATGACCCTGCTCTCTCTCTCTCTCCCTCTTTCTTACTCTCTCTCTCTCTCTCTCTTACTCTTACTATCTATCTCTCTCTCTCTCTCTATATATATATATATATATATATATATATATATATATATATATATATATATCGAATACTTAATGGGTTTGACAAAGTGGATTATAGCCAAATGCTTAGCCTCAACATGAGCTGGAAGTTAGAATTGAAAAGGTTCAACACTAGTATTTGTGGAAACCTTTTCACATATAACATTTGTTCTACCTGGAGCAAACTTCCCTCAGAAATTGTAAATAGTTCTACAATAGAGCAGTTCAAGAAGAGAGTTGATAGAATTTTGAACACTCTGTATAGAGTGTAGTGCACTAAACAGTCTCACTCCTTCCACTTCGATTATCTCCCGGGAATGGACCGCAAGGTCTCTGTGATACCAACTATTCCTTGTAACTCCTCGTAACTCACTATCTCTCTCTCTCTCTCCCCACACGCACACATTCACTCTCACTTTCACACACACTCTCTCTCTCTCCAAAGCCTTGAGGTTTGAGAGAGCTGATGAGAACGTCATAGGCAAGGAAGATTGATGAGAATGTCACGTGTGCCATGTTAACAGAAATGGGGCGAAAGATCTTAAATCGCTAAAGTAATGGGGCAAACGTCTTAAAATCTCAAAGCAAATAGGGCTAAACATGAGGGAAAAGGGGTCCAGAAAAAAACATTCCCCTTAACCCTTTCAGTAAGAGGTTTGAGATTGATGGGAAAGTCACGAAGGCTCACTGCTCAATTGACCACGCGCGAGTTTCAAGCTATAAGGAAGTTGAAGTCGTAAACATTAATATTTATGAGAAATACAATAATAATGTAGGCTTCTGATAGATAGAAAGTGTGATGAATGTGATTTTATGTACAGTATATATAAATGCTCTACGCCTGCATTTGAGCTGGTAAATCTGTTAAATATGGATATTTATAGCCCCAACTTCCTCATAGCCTGACACTCGCAAGTACATACAAATATACATAACATTAATGACCGAGTATTCCACAAGAAGTGCGGTTTCGGTCCCACATCTCATTACGCTCCTTTCTGTTGATATCATCAGCTTTGACAGGCCACACTTCTGAAGTATATGTTATTGTGCTTTTAACGCTTTTAACGCATGCAATGTACACCTTTTAACGCATGCAATGTACACCTTTTAACGCATGCAATGTACACCTTTCCCTTCAAGGGGAGAGGGAGTCTTATTATGGTAAGTAGTGGCAACAGTTCTCTGAACTTTCCCCAGCCACATCTTATTCTGGCACCAGCAGAGATGGTATCTCCCAAGTAGCAAAACTTATCCACCACATCCAGTGCCTCATTGCCAAAGTTAACACTCTCGAGTTGGTCATTTAACACTAGCTCACCTTTGCATACTATGCATACAAATTTGCCAACTTCGGACTTCCCCCTCGGTAGAGGTCCCTTTCTTCAATTCAATTCCTTATCATGATCTAACCTAATTAAGCCTGAATTAAATTGCATCACATATCTTATGGAGTAACTTATAATATAATATAAGATATGTACCTCAGGGTTTGGACAGAGACAAGATACAGGAGGTAAAACAGAAGACAGTAGTAGATACAATGGTATGACTTAGGTGGTTTGTGTTTGTTGCGGAGTAGGCGATATAATGTGAGCACCCCTCCTTTCACTCCCCCCCCCCCCCCCCCCCCCCACCCCGGTGTGGTGACCTCATCATAAGGGGTTACGAATGATGATGGGTATACCACCCCGCCCCCTGCCTCACTCAGTTAGTCTTAGCCTTATTTAGTCCGAGGGGAGGCTTTTCGGAACCCCCCTTCTAGTATCTTAGCCCTATTTAGTCCAAGGGGAGGCTTTTTACCTCCCCCCCCCCTCTTTCTTTCTCTCTCTCTCTCTCTCTCTCTCTCTCTCTCTCTCTCTCTCTCTCTCTTTAGTATCTTAGCCGTATTTTGTCCGATGGGGGCTACTTGGACCTTCGAGCTCTTGTATATGTTATTATTTTCTTTCTAAAAAAAAAAAATCTTATATATTTGGTCTAAGGGGGGACTTTTTATATTTGTGTTATTATTATTATTATCTTTCTTTGTCTTGTCTATTTGGTATGGGGGTACCTTTTTGTATGTGTTTTTATTTATGATTTTGTTTTCCTGTACGTCAAAACATTGTTGGTGAGCGGCCACCACCACGGTACCGCCGGTGACTCAGACGTGTGAGGGAAAACACTTCAGAAAAACAATAGAGAAAACAAAATGGCATGAAACGACAAAACTTTCCTGAGCCAAAAAAAAAAAAAAAAACAACAACGAACGAAGCTAAAAACAACTGATAGATCGAATAGCAGATAGAAGAATATATAACTGTTATAACGGTTATAACTGTGCTCCCTTCTTTTCCTTGCATATACAATATTTACCCTAGATCGGGGGTGGATAGATCTGCACATTGTTTACATTAAGGGGAGATGGTTCTTTTCTTGGTTGATTTGTTCATATATACAGTATAGTATATTTGTTCATATATACAGTATAGTATATTTGTTCATATATACAGTATAGTATATTTGTTCATATATACAGTATAGTATATTTGTTCATATATACAGTATAGTATATTTGTTCATATATACAGTATAGTATATTTGTTCATATATACAGTATAGTTTATTTGTTCATATATACAGTATAGTATATTTGTTCATATATACAGTATAGTATATTTTTTCATATATACAGTATAGTTTATTTTTTAGTTTCCTCCATAAACCTCCATCAAACTTTAAAAAAAAAAAACATCCATTAGATCCCCCTTTTTTTATTAATTTGTACATTTTTCGGTGGAAAAAGGTCCCTTCCAAAATTAAAGGCTCACTATCGCCAGGAAAAAAAATCGACACCAAAATAGCACGAAAGATCAATATTGACAAAGAAATGGGTCAATTTTTTTTTTTAAATCGACAAACTAATTCATGGGGCAAACATCTTAAAATCTGAAAACTAATGGGGCTAAAAATAAGGGAGACGGGGGTCTAGAAAAACGACCCATCTCCCTTCAGCATCCATGTATTTCCAGCTTGGGGAGGTTATTGTTTTTTCTGGACTCCCTTCTCCCTCCTGATTAACCCCACTAGTTTGGCGACCTGTCGGCTCATTTCTTTGCCAGTATTACCACCTTTCGTGTAATTTAGGTGTCATTTTTTTCCCTGGCATGCGATAGCCAGTCTGTAATTTTGGAGGAAGCAGCCTTTGGCCGGCCAATTTTTCTACTGAAAACAAAAATACAAATTCATCTCGTAGGGGGAACTTTGGAGTGTATTTTAAAGCTTGATAGAGACATAAGGAACAAACTAAACAAGACAAAAAATACTTAAGTGACCTGCAGAGGGTTGTTTGTGGGGGAGTTTGGGATAAGGTTGTTTAAGCCCTGATATTTACTTCAAGGATGTATTATCAGAGATGATTCCATTGTTGGATGTTGCAGTGCTGAGGAAGCTAATTACTGTACATTATATTTCTATTATATATATTATTTCATGCTTGCAAAACGGCACCTGGCTTAGCAATTTTACAAAGTAGAGGGGCACTCGGGAGAGCAGGCGCTTTAACGATCACCTGCAAAATGACATCACTTCTTCCTTGGCGCATATCCCATCTGCCTACGAAACTTAGTAGACATCGGGTTATAACTTAGTAGACATCGGGTTATAACTTAGTAGACATCGGGTTATAACTTAGTAGACATCGGGTTATAACTTAGTAGACATCGGGTTATAACTTAGTAGACATCGGGTTATAACTTAGTAGACATCGGGTTATAACTTTTTTACAGAAAAACAAACGGAGGCAAAAACATAACCTTCAACTTCGTTGGTGGAGGCAATGACAAAAAGTCCTTTCGTTTGTATGATTTCATTTTAAATTCGCCCAGAGTGAGAAAAACATACACAACACATGGCCCTGACTGGTTGTGTTATAATAACCTGATAACGAGCAGGATACGACTTGAGAGGTTGGTGCCGCGATAACCGCCACTTAGGTTATCGTGTGGTATAAAGCCTGGCTACTTAGGAAGGTGAATCAGTGAGGCTGGTTCCATTGGGGGAACTGCCGCCTTTATGGAGTAGCGTAACATTAGGGCTATCATAAGAAGAGTAGGGCACTTGAACACTATTATTTAAGTTGAGTGCAACCAATAACTTACATACAGTATGTATGTATGTATGTATATACTCAGGCACATACCCCATAGCTGGGGGTGGCCGATTCGTGACAGAGCTCGAACAGAAACAACAAAATAAAATTCACACACATTTAGGTCATCCAGGAGAAGACCCAGAGACCAAGACCCATTTGGGGTCCCCAACAAAAGCTCCCAGGTCTCAGACCCGGTTTCAGCAGGCAGACACGCAGTGGAGCGCACCAAACTGCCCACCCATATCACTTCCAAGCATGGCCCTTCATATATACACTGGCTCCCGGGCCAGGCGACTGACGGACTATTATCTAATCCAACTGGCGCCCGACCCCCACTCCCTACGACCGCGCAATCACTCGTCTATTCACAATAATTTCCCATTCATTTCTATTCATCACCACTTCTCTTGCCTGTTCTTCAGTCATCTCTATCTTCTAATGCTTTTTTCACACAAACTCTCCATCTCCTCCGAGGTCTTCCTCTCAATCTATTTCCCTTTGTTTCTGACTCATATATTCTCTTTGTATGCCTTTCATCTTTCATTCGTTCAACATGTCGATACCAGCATAGCACCGTTCGTTCCACTCTGGCCGGTTGGGGTTCCTGTTGCCCCACTCTTCTACAGTAACTCTATATATAATTCAGTCGTCAGCCGCCAGCAAGTTGAATTATGGGGAGATTTCCACTTGAGAATTTTTTTTCTGGACCCCTTTCTCCCTCATGTTTAGCCCCATTGCATTAGAGATCTTAAGACGATCGCCCCATTAGTTTGGCGATTTTATAAACTTTGAACAATTTCTGTCAATTTTAAGACCTTTCGTCCCATTTAGGTGTCGATATTTTCTTGGCGAGCGATAGCGAACCTGTAATTTACAAGGAACCGGCCTACGGCCGGGACATAATCAATCTTGAAAGTGGGTCTAGGGGGGGTAACTTGATGGAGGTCAACGGAACAAGCTAAAAACCTTCCCTTAATGGATGTACACTGTACAGCTTGGGTTATTTTCAAGTACGACACATACGTGAATATAATCATAAATTAACATACACTTAAAACTCATATACTGTACAGTTGTATGTTTGTGGCTTAATGAACAAATGTCTTAATATTAAGCCACAAAGACTGACAAATTATTCCTTTATGCGATGTGTATCATCTATAATTTGTTAATGGCAGTGTCTTGCTTGGAACTGACCCCAATTGTACATATAGCTATGTTAACCCCCAGCTTAGATTCGAACCCAGAATCTGAATATGTATAGTGTCTACCACTAAAAGAGGAGGGGGGGAGGGGGAGGGGGGGTTAGTGTGCTCCCTAGAACTCTATGAAGCTTAAAAAATCACACACACACACACACACAGGGCCTTAGTTAGATAACGTTCAAAGTAGAGTTATATGAATTATCAATTATTCGTCGCTTACAGAATGATAAACCCCTCCCTCCCACACCATAAGTCTACGGAGAAGTGTAACATCCCTTGCTTTGTTTTACAGATACTAGTACGGTAAATTTTCAGATGAACTTGCATCTATTGTGCAACCTTTTCGCATTATTCTTCGCGGTACTATATAACCCTGCTTATTTTCATCTGACGGTAAATTGAATCCCTTAGCAACTGATTTCTCGATAACTAACGGGAAAATAAGAAACTACCACGTCTCTGCTTCATATTAGCGCCAAGTTTTCCCAATTAGCAGCCGATTTCGCTACAAAATCTACATAATAGCGGAGTAATCAAGCTGCAGACATGGCAATTTACCGACAGTTGTAAAAAACACAGAGTATACTGTAGAGCGTCAATCAGCGCCCATGACTGAACAATCACTCCTCCACAGTATAGAAATTATGTTTATTCTCTCTCTCTCTCTCTCTCAAAATTCGTGTATACCTCGAACCGCCTCTCCCTGGAATTAATTTCCTCAGAATACCTTTCCACCGCTATTCAATGACCAACAGTTCAAATTTGTCTGCAAATTTGTCACGAACAGAGGTCGTCATTAGGTAGATGGATCCTGTTTTATTAGCCTTATATGTATAATTTCTAATATGTGCTCCCCACAGCCACTATTATCGTGTAATAAGAGAACATTGGGATGTAGGAAGTAGTATTTAACTTTATACAACTTAATTGCACTTTAATAACATAGACATGAGTGAAGTTACGCAGCAACTATTTATATGGATAGGTCATGGTTAATGGGTAGGATGCAAAGAGTTAGCATAAATGGTATACTATCAGACTGGGGTATAGTTAAGAGTGGAGTCCCACAAGGATCTGTTTTAGGCCCTCTGCTGTTCATCATTTATATTAACGACCTTGATGGAGGAATAACTAGCAAAATCAGTAAATTTGAAGATGACACTAAAATAGGAAGAGTGATGAATTCTGATCATGATATTATTCAGGCTCCCCAAAGAGATCTAGGTGCACTACACTAATGGGCAGTAAATTGGCAGATGAAGTTCAATGTAGATAAATGCAGTGTAGTAACATTTGGGAAATCGATAGAAAATGCAGGATATAGATTATATAACGTGCATATAAGAAACTCAAATAATGAACAAGATTTGAGAGTCAACGTCAACTGTGATTGAAACATAGAAATCAATGCATTAGCGCTCGAAATAAGGCAAATAGAGTTATGAGATTTATATCTAGAAGTGTGAGTATTAGAACAGCAAACGTAATTTTAAAACTTTATCTAGCGTTAGTAAGACCACATATGGAGTATGCTGTCCAATTTTGGTGTCCCTATTACAGAATGGACATATATTCCTTGGATAATTTTCGTTTTGCATGGCAATAGGCCCGGTGAATAGGGACTATTACCCTTTGAGGATCATGACGCACTTCATCAGTGTCTTCGGGCTATTAGGCGATTGTATACAGCTTAGGAAAGACCTCTAGCAATCAAAGCGGTAAAGTCGATCTCAGTAAACCTTTTGGCTCACGCAGATCCCTCCTTTACTTAATAAAAATCGTCTAGCAATAGTCAGAATGAAGTGTCGAAACGAGTTATAATCCTCAAAGGGGTTAGGAAAGTGTTGGTACCTACCCGCGTCCACATGCCGATATATCCATGTCCAGATGAGGCCGTGGAGGATGAGACGAAGGCGGGTGGCCCTATCCATGGTGGGAAGAGGGGCTCACTGTTGTTGATATGTAGCCCTGCCCCTCATACTGTAGTAGCTTGATCCACCTCCTCCTCCCCTACCCTAGACGTGCACACCATCACACACACAACCCGCTAATGGTGGTGGTTCTGTTGGGGTGCTCCTAGGCTGGGTCCGTCCTCAGAGTATCCTCGCTGCCCTGGCCTGCCCTCACCCCCCCGGCCCAAACTATCCTACCTAACCCCCCAGCCAGTGACCCCCATCTTTAAACCCCTTCAATATCTCTCCTATGTACAGCTACTGACATTTTATTTATGTATTTATTTATTTTGTTTTATATTTATTTTTATTTTTCTATGTGTATGAAGGAGAAAAAAGGCAGGTTGCCTGTACGTGTGTCTCCCCCAATATAACCAAGATATTCTTCTCCACAACTGTACATACATAGGAGAGAGAGAGAGAGAGAGAGAGAGAGAGAGAGAGAGAGAGAGAGAGAGAGAGAGAGAGAGCCTACATTAAAAAATATGGACCAATGTATACTGTATGTAGAAATGGCGTATTCCTATGTAGAATTGGCGTATTCCTATGTAATCCTCGTGTATTTTTGAGTCTGAAATACATAGGCCTAGTATTAGCAATATTATTAATGTTTTCATCATTATTAGTTTCACTATTATTATCTATTGTATTAATGTCACCCCAACACATCAATACTACATCAATATTATCATTATGTTGAGTAGTAGTAGTAGTAGTAGTAGTAGTAGTAGTAGTAGTAGTAGTAGTAGTATTTATGTTCGCATTCTTATTGTTATTATCATTAAGAGGAAGTTTTAGTGTTTTTCTGGACCTTCTTCTTCCTCATGTTTCGCCTCATTAGTTTTGAGATTTTAAGACGTTCACCCCATTAGTTTGGCGATTTTAAGACCTTGCGCTCCATATTTTTGCCAACAGTAAGACCTTTCGTGCCATTTAGGTGTCAATTTTGTTCCTGGCGAGCGATTGCAAGCCTGTAATTTAGGAGGATCCGGCACTCGGCCGGAACATTTATCAACCGAAAAAAATTACATATTATTCTCGAAGGGGGATTTAGGGGGGTGTTATTTAGGGGGGTGTTATTTAAGCTTGATAGATGTCTTGGGCGAAACAAAAAATAAATAAATAAACAAATAAGTAAATAAATAAGTAAACAGAATTAAGTGTATTTGAGAATATGTCACCCATTTATGGCACCGTTTCGAGAAATTTCGGAATCTAGCCAGAGGAATACTATTGAGGATTATGCTGCATTCGACAGTTTATTCTGGCTATCATTAGACTATTTTATACAACTTAGGAAGGATCTTTGGGAATTAGAAGGGTGCAAATTATCTCAATTAACCCTCTGACATCCATATACCCTTCCTAATCTGAATACAATCGTCTAATAATAGCCAAAAAACGGAAAATATACACGCCATCGTATCTTGAAAGGGTTAAGTTAATTTTATACCGTACCAGCTATTTTTTTTTTGGATAGGGTATTGTTTTTGCTTGTTTGTGGACAGTGTGTATTGTTTTCGCTTTGTTTTGTTTTGGAGTAGCTGAGCTTGGATAGGGTATTGTTTCGTGTTTTTGTGGAGTACAGTATTTGGGTTTAGCTAGGGTATTGCTTTTATTTGTTTTGTTGTTGTGGAATATCTGTGTTTAAATAGGGAATTTATCTAGCTTTGTTTCGTGTTTGTGGAGTATCTAGGTTTGGAGAGGGTATTGTTTTTGCCTTGTTTTGATTGATAGGGTATTGTTTTTGCTTTGTTTAGATTAGATAAGGTATTGTATTTGCTTTATTTGTTTTTGTTTTGTTTTGTTTTTGCTGTGTTTTGTTTTGTTTCTCTAATGGAAAGGTCGGTGGGGTGGGGTATGTGGGAGGGGCCTTGGTCGTGCGTGTGGCAGAGGGGTGTAGAGAGCCACGGTGGCACTATTAGGGGGGTGTAGAGTAGAGTGCCACCCATACACCTGCACCACCCACACCCACCACTGACTGGCACCCTACGCCCACCACACCCACACCACCACACCCAACATACACAGTAGAGTAGGTTGCCACTCACCTACGCCTACACCCCCACCACTCACACCCACTCACACACCCAGTAGAGTAGGATGCCACTCATACACCTGCACACCCACTGATTGTCACCCTACACCCACACCACACACATCACAACACCCACATACCCAGCACAGTAGGGTGCCATTCATACACCTTCACACCCACTGACTGTCACCCTACGCCCACACCCAACCATACCGCCACACCCAACCACCCACACCCACATACCCAGTAGAGTAGGGTGCCACTCATACACCTGCACACCCACTGACTGTCACCCTACGCCCACACCCAAATACCCAGTAGAGTAGGGTGCCACTCATACACCTTCACACCCACTGACTGTTACCCTACGCCCACAGCCACACCCACACCCACATACCCAGTAGAGTAGGGTGCCACTCATACACCTTCACACCCACTGACTGTCACCCTACGCCCATACCCAACCCTACCGCCACACCCAACCACCCACACCCACACCCACATACCCAGTAGAGTAGGGTGCCACTCATACACCTTCACACCCACTGACTGTCACCCTATACCCACATAGCCAGTATTTCATATGTTATGGGGGAAACGAATACACGAATAACTATAGCCTAGTAAGTAGGAAATAAAACAAGTATGAGAAGAGCAAAATAACATTATATATATATATATATATATATATATATATATATATATATATATATATATATATATATATATATATAGGATGCAGACAGTGTTTATACTGTTAATTATGTAACTTGGCATTAAAGAGGGTAGAGTATATTTATTTACTTATTTATTTATTCATTGATATTTTAGTTTCCTCCCTAGCCCTCCATCAAGCTTAAAAAACAAAAAAAAAATCCTAAAGATTCCTCTTCGAGATATAATTGTACTTTTGTCGGTAAAATATATTACGGCCAAAGGCCAGCTGGTCCAAAATTGCAGGCTCGCGTTTGCTCGCCAAGAAAAAATTGACACCAAAATGGCACAAAAGGTCCTTATATTGAAGAAATGAGGCGAAAGGTCTTACAATCGTCATAGTGATAGGGCGAACGTCTTAAGATCTCAAAATATATGGGGCTAAAAATGAGGGAGAAGGGGATCCAGAAAATGCAAATACCTGCCCCTTATTTAAAGCGTCCATACTAATTTAACCCTATCAAGGTATAATGATAATTAACTCCAGGGTATGAAAAAGGTACAGATGCTTGTTGAGCTGATTCAATAGCTTACATTTGCTTAACAACACCATCCAAGATCAATTAGTATAACACAGTAAATATTATATATTACACTGATCATCCCTTGAAAGATTATTGAATTGGACACATACGAGTTTCAGGCTATAAGGAAGTTGGAGCTGTAAACATCTATATTTAGCAGCAATACAGAACCTATAAGAGTGGTTGATGGATAGAAAGTTTGCTAAATATAATTGGATGTATGTGCTAACAACCGTATTTTAGTGGGTAATTCTGCTAAAGGGAGATGGGTCATTTTCCTGCTCCCCCTTCTTCCTCGTGCTTAGCCCAATTAGTTTTCAGATTTTATGACGTTCGGCCCATTAGTTTGGCGAATTTAAGACCTTTCGCCCCATTTATTTGTGAATATTAAGACTGTTCGTGTCATTTAGGTGTCGATTTTTTCCTGGCGAGCGATAGAGCCTGTAATTTACGAGGAACACATTTTTCTATTGATATATCTACAATTTTATTTTGAAAGAGAGTCTTGGGGGTGTTTTTTTATGCTTGATGAAGGTCAAAGGAGGAAACTAAAAACAAAACATATATAAATGAGTAAATAAATACGCCCCCCCCCCCCCTTATTAAATATCGATGCCTATAGCTCCAACTTCCTTATAGACCGAAATTCGCAAGAGGTCAATTATTGTCCGCAACGGCTCATAATAGATCTAACTAATCGTATTAAAATTTGCGAACATACGGTCCCTGTGAAGCCACCCATTCTAAAATTGTCCGTGTTACTTTTATAAAAAAAAAAAAAAATAAAAAAAAAAAAAAAAAAAAAAAAAAAAACAACGGCGATGTCAAACGAGAGCTGTTTACGGAAATTTTCTAAGAGCAAAATTTGTCTCTCAATATATATATATATATATATATATATATATATATATATATATATATATATATATATATATACTGTATATATAGTTTGTTTGTTTTAACTTTGGTATCGGGAACTAGACTTGAAGTAGAATATGTTTGCTGACTTAATACTAATAAAAGTTTAATTCTGAAATTAGCAGACGAGAATTGCTCCAAAATATTGCCGGAAAAGCCCTCGTGTGACACCGGCTTAACCCACACAGTACCGGCGACTCCTATTTGTTTTAATTTCAGCTGCACTAAGACGATTTTTTAAAGCTTAGGAAAGCTATATGGTAGCGAAAAGGATGAATTTAGATAGTCTGTCATCTTGTAACAAGTAGACATCCTTCCTAAGCTGAGTGAAACCGACTAATAGTTGCCAGATTGTTGCCAGTGTGGTAGACATTAGCTAAAGTGTCTGTGTCAGCTGTTAATGTAATGGCTCTGTTGTGGTGTTGGGGTATTACTGGGTGCATTGTATTGTGTTGGTATTATGGTGTGTATTGTAGAGGTATTGTAATGTTACAGAGGTGTTATTGTGGTGTATTGGTGAGGTATTATAGTGTTATAGAGATCTTACTGGGTTTCTTTTATGCAGGTATTGTGGTGTGTATTGTAGAGGTATTGTAGTGTTATAGAGGTAAGATTGTAGAGGTACTGTCACGTGGCCACTTTATTGCAGGGTCGTGTTAGTGTTGTTGACATTATAGTTTAAGTGTCTGTGTCAGCTGTGAATGTCAGGGTTAATATTACTGTAATGGCTCTGTTGTAGTGTTAGGTGTTGGGGTGTTTCTTGGGGTATTGTGTTGTTATTATGCAGGTAATGTGGTGTGTTATAGAGGTGTTATTATGGTGTTATTGTGTTGTTATTGTGCAGGTATTGTGGTGTGTTGTAGTGTTGCTGAAGTAAGTATTGTGGTGTTATAAAAGTGCTATTGTATTGTTATTATATAAGTATTGGGGTGTGTATTGTAGTGTTATTGTGGTGTTTTTGTGATGTTATTATGCAGGTATTGTGGTGTATTGTAGTGTTGTTGAAGTAAGTATAAGTTATGCATGTGTATGGTGGCAGGTGGTGATCTGTGAATGTCAAGGATAATGTATGTGAAAATTTTATTGTAGTGTTATGCATTGTTGTGTTACTGTGTTATTATGCAGGTATTATAGTGGCAAAGCGGTGTACATATAGAGTTGTAGAAGTTAGTATAAGTGTTGTATGTATATGGTGGTGGGTGCTTGGGTGGTGAGCTGTGAATGTCAGGGATAATGTCTGTGTGATGACTAAATTATGAGTTATTGTGGTGCTAAGGTAATGGTGCTGTGGTGTTATTATGGTGTTATTAAGCAGTTATTGTGGTGTGTGTTGTTCAAGTAAGTATAATTTTTGTTTTTGTTTTTTCAGTATAAGGATAATTTTAGGAATGGTGTGGTGGAGTGATCTTGCTACTGGGCTGATAATCTTATGGTCCGGGGTTCAAATCCCAATGCACAAGAGTTGGAAAATAATAATTATAAGAAGATATAACAATGCACAAGAGTTGGAACATATAAGAAAATAAAGTGTTGTATATGTGAGGTGGGTGGGTTTTAAGCTGTGAATGTCATGGACAATGTGCGTGATGACTCAATTGTGGTATTATTTGGGGTTATAGTGGTATTATTATATTATTATTGTGGTAATATTGTAGAGGTATTATGGTGTTATACTTGTTTTCTTGTAATATTATTGTAATGTTATTGTAATGTTATTGTGGTGTTATTGTAATATTATTGTAATGTTATTGTGGTGTTATTGTAATGTTATTGTAATATTATTGTGGTGTTATTGTAATGTTATTGTAATGTTATTGTGGTGTTATTGTGGTGTTATTGTAATGTTATTGTAATGTTATTGTGGTGTTATTGTAATGTTATTGTAATGTTATTGTAATGTTATTGTAATGTTATTGTGGTGTTATTGTAATGTTATTGTAATGTTATTGTAATGTTATTGTGGTTATTGTAATGTTATTGTGGTGTTATAGTGGTTTTATTGTAATATTATTGTAATGTTATTGTGGTGTTATAGTGGTGTTATTGTAATGTTATTGTAATGTTATTGTGGTGTTATTGTAATGTTATTGTAATGTTATTGTAATGTTATTGTGGTTATTGTAATGTTATTGTGGTGTTATAGTGGTTTTATTGTAATGTTATTGTGGTGTTATAGTGGTGTTATTGTAATGTTATTGTAATGTTATTGTGGTGTTATTGTAATGTTATTGTAATGTTATTGTGGTGTTATTGTAATGTTATTGTAATGTTATTGTGGTGTTATTGTAATGTTATTGTAATATTATTGTGGTGTTATTGTAATGTTATTGTAATGTTATTGTGGTGTTATTGTAATGTTATTGTAATGTTATTGTGGTGTTATTGTAATGTTATTGTAATGTTATTGTAATGTTATTGTGGTGTTATTGTAATGTTATTGTAATGTTATTGTAATGTTATTGTAATGTTATTGTGGTGTTATAGTGGTGTTATTGTAATGTTATTGTGGTGTTATTGTGGTGTTATTGTAATGTTATTGTAATGTTATTGTGGTGTTATTGTAATGTTATTGTAATGTTATTGTGGTGTTATAGTGGTGTTATTGTAATGTTATTGTAATGTTATTGTGGTGTTATTGTAATGTTATTGTAATGTTATTGTGGTGTTATTGTAATGTTATTGTGGTGTTATTGTAATGTTATTGTAATATTATTGTGATGTTATTGTAATGTTATTGTGGTGTTATAGTGGTGTTATTATAATGTTATAGTGGTGTTATAGTGGTGTTATTATAATGTTATAGTGGTGTTATAGTGGTGTTATTGTAATGTTATTGTGGTGTTATAGTGGTGTTATTGTAATGTTATTGTGGTGTTATAGTGGTGTTATTGTAATATTATTGTAATGTTATTGTGGCGTTATTGTAATATTATTGTGATGTTATTGTAATGTTATCGTGGTGTTATAGTGGTGTTATTGTAATGTTATAGTGGTGTTATAGTGGTGTTATTGTAATGTTATTGTGGTGTTATAGTGGTGTTATTGTAATGTTATTGTGGTGTTATTGTAATGTTATTGTAATGTTATTGTGGTGTTATAGTGGTGTTATTGTAATGTTATTGTAATGTTATTGTGGTGTTATTGTAATGTTAATGTCGTGTTATAGTGGTGTTATAGTGGTGTTATAGTGGTGTTATTGTAATGTTATTGTAATGTTATTGTAATGTTATTGTGGTGTTATTGTACTATTATTGTGGTGTTATAGTGGTGTTATTGTAATATTATTGTAATGTTATTGTGGCGTTATTGTAATATTATTGTGATGTTATTGTAATGTTATCGTGGTGTTATAGTGGTGTTATTGTAATGTTATAGTGGTGTTATAGTGGTGTTATTGTAATGTTATTGTGGTGTTATAGTGGTGTTATTGTAATGTTATAGTGGTGTTATAGTGGTGTTATTGTAATGTTATTGTGGTGTTATAGTGGTGTTATTGTAATGTTATTGTGGTGTTATAGTGGTGTTATTGTAATGTTATTGTGGTGTTATAGTGGTGTTATTGTAATGTTATAGTGGTGTTATAGTGGTGTTATTGTAATGTTATTGTGGTGTTATAGTGGTGTTATTGTAATGTTATAGTGGTGTTATAGTGGTGTTATTGTAATGTTATTGTGGTGTTATAGTGGTGTTATTGTAATGTTATTGTGGTGTTATAGTGGTGTTATTGTAATGTTATAGTGGTGTTATAGTGGTGTTATTGTAATGTTATTGTGGTGTTATAGTGGTGTTATTGTAATGTTATAGTGATGTTATAGTGGTGTTATTGTAATGTTATTGTGGTGTTATAGTGGTGTTATTGTAATGTTATTGTGGTGTTATAGTGGTGTTATTGTAATGTTATTGTGGTGTTATAGTGGTGTTATTGTAATGTTATAGTGGTGTTATAGTGGTGTTATTGTAATGTTATTGTGGTGTTATAGTGGTGTTATTGTAATGTTATAGTGGTGTTATAGTGGTGTTATTGTAATGTTATTGTGGTGTTATAGTGGTGTTATTGTAATGTTATTGTGGTGTTATAGTGGTGTTATTGTAATGTTATAGTGGTGTTATAGTGGTGTTATTGTAATGTTATTGTGGTGTTATAGTGGTGTTATTGTAATGTTATAGTGGTGTTATAGTGGTGTTATTGTAATGTTATTGTGGTGTTATAGTGGTGTTATTGTAATGTTATTGTGGTGTTATAGTGGTGTTATTGTAATGTTATCGTGGTGTTATAGTGGTGTTATTGTAATGTTATTGTGGTGTTATAGTGGTGTTATTGTAATGTTATAGTGGTGTTATAGTGGTGTTATTGTAATGTTATTGTGGTGTTATAGTGGTGTTATTGTAATGTTATTGTGGTGTTATAGTGGTGTTATTGTAATGTTATAGTGGTTATAGTGGTGTTATTGTAATGTTATAGTGGTGTTATAGTGGTGTTATTGTAATGTTATTGTGGTGTTATAGTGGTGTTATTGTAATGTTATTGTGGTGTTATAGTGGTGTTATTGTAATGTTATTGTGGTGTTATAGTGGTGTTATTGTAATGTTATTGTGGTGTTATAGTGGTGTTATTGTAATGTTGTTCGCTTCATCCTAAATTACAGGCTTGTTATCGCTCGCCAGAAACAATCGACACCTACAGTAAATGGCATGAAAGGTTTTATTATTGACAAAGAAATGATGCGTAAGGTCTTAAAATCGCCAAACCAATGGGGTAAACGTCTTAAAATCTCGAAAATAATGGGGCTAAACATGAGGGTGAAAGTGGTCCGGGAAAAAAAATAAAATAAAATCCCATTAAGCTGTGAATGCCAGGGACAATGTACTGTATGTGATGACTTAAGGGGAGATCTCCACTTGAGGGATTTTTTTCTGGACCCCTTTCTCCCTCATGTTTAGCCCCATTGCTTTTGATATTATAAAACGTTTGCCCCATTAGTTTAGCGATTTTAAGAAATTTCACCCCATATTAAGACCTTTCGTGCAATTCAGGTGTCAATGTTATCCTGGCGAGCGATAGCGAGCCTGTAATTTAAGAGGAACCGGCCTTTGGCCGGGACATTTTTCTACCGAAAAATGTACAAATTTATCTTGAAAGGGACTCAAGGGGGTGTAATTTTAAGCTTGATGGAGGTCTAGGGAACAAACTAAATACCTCCCCTTAAACTCTCAAAACTAATGGGGCTAAACATGATAGATAATGGGCTCCCGAAGAACCCAAAACCTCCCCTTAATAATCTACCTATAGATAGGTATACTGATGGTAATCAATAATAAACCCATTGTATCTAGGGCAGAAATGTAAATCACCATTAATATACCCAATATTATTATATAGGCCTACCTCTTTTTCGTGTGTGTGTGTGTGTGTGTGTGTGTGTGTGTGTGTGTGTGTGTGTGTGTTTTTTTTTTTTTTTTTTTTTTTTTAATATGCTATGAATTAACCTATTTGAGGATATACCGCGTTCTGACATTTTATATTCTGGCTATCATTAGGCGATTCTATACAGCTTAGAAAGAATCTGTGGAAATTAAAAAGGTCCCGATTAATACCACGAGAGAGAGAGAGAGAGAGAGAGAGAGAGAGAGAGAGAGCGAGAAATGTGTATGCGTATTTTTGTGTGTGTGTGCGTGAGTGAAAGTGAATCGAAAGGGAGAGAGAGCGTTTATGTGTGTAAGATGTTGATAAAATATATGGGTGTGTGTGTGTGTATTTGTGTGTGTGTGTGCGAGTGAGTGAAAGTGAATCGAAAGGGACACAGAGCGTTTGTGTGTGTGTGTGTAACAATAAATGTGTGTGTGTTATGTGTGTGTGTGTGTGTGTATGTTGAGAGAGATGATAATAATAATAATACAGGTAATATGTTCATTTCTCACCGCCTGAAGCTGATAATACTTTTCTAACCTATATTTTAACCTTTTGGTCAACAGACGGACCTTGAGTGCCACGAAGGAGGTTTGAACATGGACACAGATTACCCCAGAACCATGCAAGTGATCCCCTGAGACTATACCCTGTTCCAAGTAAGTAAGACACTACACTTGACCACTAACCACTAGGCTACTACTCACAAAGTAATAGAGCTACTATTTCTACCATTTGGAAATAGTCAGCCAGGGAATAGGTGTGCAAATTGACAGCTCATTTGCTTTAGCCCATTTTGAGTTACTGAGGATACGGTTCACGATTTCTGGCCTACCTATTTGGAACAGGGTATAGTGCGCCCACACCTAATCTCCACGGCCAGGAGAAAAAGGAAAAAGGGATTCGATCAATCGCTGTCTGAGTCACCGATTAAAGTACAGAGACTTGGTGCCCTCAGCCACTGTGTGTTATTCACTTGCTTGTTCGTCAAGGGGAATCCACGCAATGCGAGCTAAGCTCATTATTATCGCGCCTCCTTAACTGGGAATGTATTGCGTGAAATGCATGTTAAGTGTTTTATGTATCGATGGAATGGCTGTGGATGTGTGTGTAGTCTGTAATTTAGCCAATTGGCGACATCTGGAAACGAAGGCTTAGGGTTAATCTGTACGGTACCATTCTCACTACGGTACCAGTCTCACCCGAAGGCTTAGGTTGACCAGTAGCTTAGGTTGACCAGTACAATACCCATCTCACCTTGTAACCGATCACCAACCCCAGATGGGACGTCACAACTTCGTCCACTTATACCAGGTTCCTATTTATACTGCTAGGTGAACAGAGGCTACACCGTTAGGAGACTTGCCCAAATGTCTCTTCCCCGCCCGGGTCTCGAAACCTGGACCTTCTGGTTGTGAGCCAGACGCGCTATCAGTTACGCCACGGGTGTGTGTGTGTGTGTGTGTGTGTGTGTGTGTGTGTGTGTGTGTGTGTGTGTGTGTGTTTTACTGTAGTAAATCAAGACAAGGGTACACACACACACGGGTCACTTACAGCCATGACTTGCACGGAGCTAAACCAGGAAAGGGGGTCATCATCACATATATAAACACACACAGTTGGAACAGTTGGGTGGGAGGAGGGGTGCAGTAGTGGACAGTAAGAGTCACGAATGTTCTTTCATTGTCATGAACTACAAATTATTAACCTATACAGTACGTTATGCAAAAGATACTTTATTCCATAAATTAATTATTTAAGTTTTAATTACATTGTTAAGAACTTATGTCCACGACTGTACATAAACTACCATAGGAAACTCGTGAATATCGGGGGACGTCGACTTTTCGTCCATTTAACCGTATAGTAAAGCATATGGGAAAATTGTTCATGACCGCTCTGTATATATATATATATGTTTCTAGTCTCTCAGTGGGGATCGAACCATCGACCATCAGGATGATAGCCGACGCTTTAATCAATTACACCACGGCAGACTGCCGTGGTGTAATTGATTAAAGCGTCGGCTATCATCCTGATGGTCGATGGTTCGATCCCCACTGAGAGACTAGAAACATTTAGTGGCTCACGTGTATTTGTGATATATTCTCAATATATATATATATATATATATATATATATATATATATAGAGAGAGAGAGCGAGAGCGAGAGAAAGAGAGAGAGGGAGAGATATAGGGGGGGGGGGGGAGATATGGAAGGCATGAGAAAGGAAAATAAAGAAAATTAAGGGGATTTTTTTCTGAACCTCTTCTCCCTCTTGTTAAGCCCCATTAATTTTGAGATATTAATATGTTCGCCCCATTAGTGTGGCCATTTTAAGACCTCTCGTCCCGTTTCTTCGTTAACTCTAAGACCTTCCGTGCTATTTAGAAGTCGATTTTTTCCTGGCTAGCGATAGCGAGTGATAGGAGGAATCGGCCTTCGGCCCAGAAATGTACAAATTAATTTTGAAGTGGGGTCTTGGGGTACTTTTTAAGCTTGTTGGAGGTCTAGGGAGCAAACTTTTTTAAGCTTGTTGGAGGTCCAGGGAGCAAACTTTAACAGACAAATAATCCTTTAGGTACAGAATCAATACAATATAACAAATAATATCAAAATGGTGCAATAATAAGTTAAAAGATGCAGAGTCGAAATCCAGTTCGACAACAACCTGAATAAAAATAAACATGGAACTGTGTCATTTTACGTGACTTTAATTTTCCCTCATCAGTTCACATGTGTTTCATTATAATAGCCCTTGCATATAGATAGAAACAGTTCCAACTTCCTTACAGCCTGTAACTCGCAGATGGTCAACTGAATCATGTATAGCCCTTGATTTTCGATACTGGTTGGTAAATAGGAAACTACTACGATGTTTCCCCTGTGCATGAAGGAGACAAACGGCAAAGTTGACTGTAACAAGTGCCCCCCCCCCCCCCCCCAAGGTTGAAAGAGTGATAACAAAAATCAGGGTGTGTTAGAAGTAATTTAGGTATTCTGGAAAGAAGTGTGATGTGCTTGTACAGAATGGCGAAATGAATAGGAGTTGTTTGTGAGAGTTAGCCTTGTTGGATTACTCTGTGTAGGTAGGACCCAAATAGAAACAATGGGGGAAGCCAGGCAAATGAAGCAGCAGTTCCAGCATCTTCCTATCATATGCCTATGTGGCCTCCCCTGGGTACTGCCCTGCTCGATTGGTGCCTACAATCTCCCAAACTATCAATGCCAAGTTTCATAATTAACAACAAATTTCAAAACAGGTTGAGGTAGGCTGAGGCAGACAGGGAGAAGTAGACTGAAACAGACAGACAGATAGACAGGGAGTAGACTGAAACAGACAGACAGGGAGAAGTAGACTGAAACAGACACAGGGAGAAATAGACTGAAACAGACAGACAGGGAGAAGTAGACTGAAACAGACAGACAGACAGACAGGGTGAGGTAGACTGAGACAGACAGGCAGACAGGGAGAAGTAGACTGAGACAGACAGGGTGAGGTAGACTGAGACAGACAGACAGACAGAGTGAGGTAGACTGAGACAGACAGACAGACATAGTGAGGTAGACTGAGAGAGACAGGCAGACAGGGTAAAGTAAACTGAGACACAGGCAGACAGGGTGAAGTAGACTGAGACAGACAGGGTGAGGTAGACTGAGACAGACAGGCAGACATAGTGAGGTAGACTGAGAGAGACAGGCAGACAGGGTGAAGTAAACTGAGACACACAGGCAGACAGGGTGAAGTAGACTGAAACAGACGGGGTGAGGTAGGCTGAGACACACAGGCAGACAGGGTGAAGTAGACTGAAACAGACGGGGTGAGGTAGGCTAAGACAGCCAAATAAACAGAAAAGATGAGGTTGACTGAATCAAGCAGATTAATCAAGAATCTTAGATGAAATTAAGAAATGAACTAATAAATAGACAAAACTATGTGAAGGGAGATCAGCAAAGGTATTTGAGTAATTTATGAAACAAAATATACCGGTATATAAAAAATAATGAAATTATATATATATAATTATATACCGGTATATAATATATACTGTATATATATCTATATATATCTATATATATCTCTATATATATATATATATATATATATATATATATATATATATATATATATATATATATATATATATATATATATATATACAAACAGTAGAGGAACATAATGAGGAAAAAGTCAGGGTAAATTGGAAAGTAGAGTAACAGAGAGAGTATTATTAAAACACCAGCGACTAAAACTAAACGATAATGGAAAGAGAAAGTGACAAGACAAATGAAGGAGACGTATACAAATTAACCCTTTGAAGATTATGACGCATTTTGACAGTTCGTTCTGGCTATCATTAGACGATTGTATACAGTTTAGTAAGGATCTGTGGGCACTATAAGGGTCAAGACTCTCTCAACTAACCCTCTGACTTCCACACACCCTTCCTAATCTGAATAAAATCCTCTAATAATAGCCAGAAAACAGAAAAGAAATGCGCCATCGAAAGTCGAGAGGGGAATATGCAAATAGAAAAGTAAGGAAGGCATACGAAATAAACAGAGCGGCCATGAGACAAAATGTGACGAAGGAACGGGTGGGGAAAGTGTGAGTAAGACAAATGGGGTAGACTGATGAAGATGTCAGCAAGAGAGAGTGAGAGAGAGTGTGTGTGAGAGTGACTGAGTGAGAAAGAGACAGTGAGCGAGGGAGAAAGAGACAGTGAGCGAGTGAGAAAGTGAGAGTGAGTTACTTAGATACACAGACTGCACAGACCTTGCGGTCCCTACTAAGCAGTCCGGACTTAATTATAACGTATAATTTGCTACAAAGTGGAAGGTAAGGATAGCAAAGCAGAAAGCTTTCTCCCCACCCACCACTCCCTTCGACCTTGGGCCGGCATAAACATTTATTTGGGGAAACAAGGCCCCCAGCAGAATGAGAAAATGTATCCTGGGAAATGTATCCTGGGAAAATGTATCCTGGGAAATGTATCCTGGGAAAATGTATCCTGGGAAATGTATCCTGGGAAATGTATCCTGGGAAATGTATCCTGGGAAATGTATCCTGGGAAATGTATCCTGGGAAATGTATCCTGGGAAATGTATCCTGGGAAATGTATCCTGGGAAATGTATCCTGGGAAATTCATAGTAAAGAATTAAGTTAACCCGTTCAGTACCGGTGACATTCTTTTAATCATATTCTGGCAATGATTAGACGATTTTATTGAGCTTATGAAGGACCTCTAATAAAAATAAGGTTTCAAACTATTACAACCAACCCTTTAAACTACCACAGATCCTTCTTAGGCTGCATACTATCGTCTAAATATAGCTAAAATATAATATAACACGTCGCTGGTACTCAAGGGGTTAAGAAATATTGTATACTACTCATGCTTAACTTATTATTATTATTAGTAGTAGTAGTAGTAGTAGTAGTAGTAGTAGTTGTAGTAGTAGTAGTAGTAGTAGTAGTAGTAGTTGTAGTAGTAGTAGTAGTAGTAGTAGTAGTAGTTGTAGTAGTAGTAGTAGTAGTAGTAGTAGTTGTAGTAGTAGTAGTAGTAGTAGTAGTAGTAGTTGTAGTAGTAGTAGTAGTATCATTAATTTATTTATTTATATTTCCTATGTTGCTCTAACCTCAAAATGGATGTCTAGACTCCTTTTGAATGTGTCAATTGTATTACATTGGAGAGAGAGAGAGAGAGAGAGAGAGAGAGAGAGAGAGAGAGAGAGAGGGGGGGGGGGATTTACTGTTTGTGCAATATCTCTCATATGCTTGACCACTTCTGTACATTTAGACGATTTTATTAAGTTTTGAAAAAATATATGGTAACTAAAAGTTTTGAAAAAATATATGGTAACTAAAAGGATTAACCGAGATAGTCTGTAGTCTTTCAATGGTATACATCCTTCCTAAGTTGAACAAAATCGTCTAATAGTAGCCAGAATAAAGTTTAAGAGACAGCGCTGGTACAGAAGAGGTTAAGTAATGTGTTTTTACAAACAAGAATTCCTTAAATTCGTATGCCTAGATATGATAAACCCTTTGAAGATTATGACGCATTTTGACAGCTTATTCTGGCTATCATTAGACGATTTGTATACAGCTTTGGAAGGATCTGTAGGAATTATAAGGGTAAGGATTATTTCAACTTCCATATATCCTCCCTAATCATAATAAAATAGTCTAATAATAACCAGAAAACGGGAAAGAAATGCGTTAACTCTTTGACTTCCACACAGCCTTCCTAATCTCAATAAAATAGTCTAATAATAGCCAGAAAATCGAAAATAAATGCGTACTTGGCTCTTGAAAGGGTTTATAAAATAGCCAGGAAATCAATTTAGCAGAGTGTCACACTGGAACAATTTAGTTTTAAGATTGGAATGGTTGTGAAAAGGAATACAGTAAAATTAATATGGAATCGATTATGGTTTAGCCAATTTAGCACTTTCAAAGACATAATCAAAACTGACAATCATAATTTTAACTGTATATTTGAGAAGAGAGTGAATGTGTGTGTGTGTGTGTGTGAGCGAGAGAGAGAGAGAGAGAGAGTTCAACTCTACGTTGAACTCATTCCAGTTTGTCAATATCGTTTTTGGTAGTAAGGGCACCAGGAGTGAATGCAATATTCTAGAAGAGGACGGACTAGGGAACTGTAAAGGAGTGAGGGGGGGGGGGGTTGGACACATGTGGAGGAGTGATAGAAGGTATGGAAGGGAATTATCTCACTTAATCACATATTGCTTTGTTTTAAGTGCCAGTGGGATGCTTTGAAATGCATTTTTTAGGCCTTGGTTCATATGAAGACGCTCGCCTTCGCTCACTACAGACTCAATTGAGGACGCTCGCCGTTCTTGGGTTAACACTTCTGTACATTATTGACTTGGTTTTAGGTTATTCGATATTGTTACTCCCAAATATTGTTTTCTGTCTACACTCTTAAGCAGAGTGACATTCATTGAATAGTTGAATAGTTTGTTTTCTCATTTTGGTTTCCGATATGGAGTACTTTACATTTATCCACGTTAAAACTCATTTGTCAAATTTGAGCCCAACATGAAAACTTATCTAGATTACACATAGGTAGATACTGTAGATAGATAGATAGATAGATAGAGTGAGAGTGAGTGTGTAAGTGAGAGTACAAAGACTGATAGAGGGGAGAGAGAGAGAGAGAGAGAGAGAGAGAGAGAGAGAGAGAGAGAGAGTGATAAATAGAGTGAGAGAGAGTGTGTGTATGTGTGTAAGCCAGTAGTAGTGTGTTGGATTCATCAGACGCCCACAGACCCTAGCTGAGAATGCGGCCACCACCACCACCACCACTGTGTCTGTTAAACCACTCATCAAGGACCTGGCCAACTCTTACACATACATACAGTCACATATACACCTCATACATATACATACATACCTCATATATACACACACACCACACCACATACACACAGGCACAGCTCATACATACACACGCTATACCACATACATATAAACAAAACTCATACACATACCACCTCATATACATACATACACATCACACTTCATACATACACATATACATACTGTACCTCATCACATACATTCACAAACACACACACACACATAATTATATATAGTACATCCATACACACACGCCTCATACACACACACACGTACAAAAACACACACACACACACACACACACACTCATTCTACCAGCCGTCTTACAAATCTGCCACTCTCTTCCGTCTGACTTCCTGTATTGCGCAATTCACCACTTGCAAGCTTCGGGCTATAAGGAGGTTGGTGCTGTAGAGATCGATAATGAGCTGAAGTACCAGTTACGTCCTTTTCATTATATTCTGGCAACTATTAGATGATTTTATAGTATTTAGGAAGGACGTCTACCAATTAAAAGGCTACAGACTATTTTAACCAACCTTTTGTTTTACTACTACGGACCCTTCCCAAGCTGGACAAAATTGTCTAAATATAGCTAGAATTAAATAGATATAAAACAGACGTCGCGGTACAGAAGGGGTTAACAGAATACCCAGCTTACATACGGTTGTAGTACACTCGGATGCCATATACTGTAGTCTCTAGCCCACTCATACGGTTGTAGTACACTCGGATGCCATATACTGTAGTCTCTAGCCCACTCATACGGTTGTAGTACACTCGGATGCCATATACTGTAGTCTCTAGCTCACTCATACGGTTGTGGTACACTCGGATGCCATATACTGTAGTCTCTATCCCACTCATACGGTTGTAGTACACTTGGATGCCATATACTGTAGTCTCTAGCCCACTCATACGGTTGTAGTACACTCGGATGCCATATACTGTAGTCTCTAGCCCACTCATACGGTTGTAGTACACTTGGATGCCATATACTGTAGTCTCTAGCCCACTCATACGGTTGTAGTACACTCGGATGCCATATACTGTAGTCTCTAGCCCACTCATACGGTTGTGGTACACTCGGATGCCATATACTGTAGTCTCTATCCCACTCATACGGTTGTGGTACACTCGGATGCCATATACTGTAGTCTCTAGCCCACTCATACGGTTGTGGTACACTCGGATGCCATATACTGTAGTCTCTAGCTCACTCATACGGTTGTAGTACACTCGGATGCCATATACTGTAGTCTCTAGCCCACTCATACGGTTGTGGTACACTCGGATGCCATATACTGTAGTCTCTAGCCCACTCATACGGTTGTGGTACACTCGGATGCCATATACTGTAGTCTCTAGCCCACTCATACGGTTGTGGTACGCTCGGATGCCATATACTGTAGTCTCTAGCCCACTCATACGGTTGTGGTACACTCGGACGCCATATACTGTAGTCTCTAGCCCACTCATACGGTTGTGGTACACTCGGATGCCATATACTATAGTCTCTAGCCCACTCATAAATATCCGTGGATTTCATCTTCTTCTAATTATGGAAGTATATCTCTGGAAACGAATACATTAATATAATTATTGTCTATACATCAACTATAAAACTATATATACTATTTATTGTAAAGCAATTTCTATCCAAAAGTCAATCCAGGTATTTATACTTGCATTAAGAAAAGCATAGGGGGTCCACAAATTCTTACAAGTGAGCTAAAGACTATGGTATCCGAGTGTACATTTATTAAGGGGGGGGGGGGGGGGGGCGTATATATTTGCTCATTTATAAATATTTTGTAGTTTCCCCACTAGACCTCCATCAAGCCATAAAAATCCCCCCCCCCCCCCCCCCCCCCAACCCTCCAAGATAAATTTGTAAATTTTTCGATATAAAAATGTCCCGCCCAAAGACCGGTTCCTATTATATTACAGGCTGGCTATCGCTTGCCAGGAAAATATCGACACCTAAATGACACAAAAGTTTCAATATTGACAAAGAAATGGGGTGAAAGGTCTTAAAAATCGCCAAACTAATGGGTCGAACGTCATAAAATATGAAAACCAATAGGGCTAAACATGAGAAGGAAGGGGGGAGGGGGCTAGAAATCCAATTCAACCTCCCCTTTTATCCATCAGAGACTATTATTATTATGATTGCACTTCTATTTGTATCGATGTTTACGGCTCCAACTTCCTGGTAGCTTCAAATTCAATTGCTCTATTTCACTTTAGATCTACTTTCTGTTGTTGATACTAGAACAACAAATATTACTACTCGATGAAACGGAACCAATGTTGAAAATAAGGGTTTTATTCATGTGCTGATATTTTTGTTTCTCTTAAATTATTTTTCTGGACCCCCTTCTCCCTCATGGTTAGCCCATTAGTTTGGAGATTTTAATAGACTTTCTCCCCTCCAGTTTGACGGTTTTAAGACTTTTAGACCTTTCGTGCCATTTGGTGTCGATTATTCTTGGCGAGCGAGAGCTAGCCAGCAATTTAGAAGGAATAGGCCTTTGGTCGGGATATTACAATATTTTTATACCGAAAAATGTACAAACTTATCTCAAAAGGAGGTCTTGGGGGTATTTTTTAAAGCATGATGGAGGTCTAGGGAGCAAAAAATAAGTAAATTAAATTAATAAAGGGGAAGGGTTTAATTATTGGTAGATATATTTCTTTCTCTCTCTTTTATATATATATATATATATATATATATATATATATATATATATATATATATATATATATATATATATATATATATATATACAGTATATGTATATATATAGTTTACTCCCTTGACCTCCATCAAACTTATAACATCCACAGGATATCCTTCTAGATATATGTGTACGGTACATTTTTCAGTAGAAAAATGTCCCGGCCTAAATAAGGTCGATACCTCCTAAATTACAGGCTCGCTCTCGTTCGCCAAGAAAAGATCGACATCGAAATGGCACGAAAAGTCTTAATATTGACAAAGAAATGGGGTGAGGGTCAGAGAATCGCAACACTAATGGGCCGAACGTCATATAATCTGAAAACTAATGAGGGAGAAGATGGGTCAGAAAGAAAAAAACAAACATCCCCTCTTAATGTCAATTATTGAACAGACTGTGGTGGAAATTTCCTTATATACGACCCCAGCCCCACCCCTTCCAACCTGTCATACCATCCCTGTCTGTCTGTCTCACCCTACCTCACCCTGTCTGTCTGTCTGTCTCACCCTACCTCACCCTGTCTGTCTGTCTGTCTCACCCTACCTCACCCTGTCTGTCTATCTCAGCCTACCTCACTAAAATGCCCCAGAACGAGAAGCCCACCACGGAAGCCACGAGCGAACACCACCAGGAAACGAGAATAGAAACACCCGAAGGAAAGGCCCACAGAACGAAAGGACCAGGTGACCAAACCAACCAGTTAAGACAGGCCGAAGCCCGCAGGGCTAAGCAGCTCCAAGCCACACCTGCCTATCCCTTCTAACCACTGACCTTTCCCCCACCTCGCGTATACACTACCCCTCGTGTCCTACACCTCTACCTACATGATGATGAACATGAATACACCCTGATTTAATACACCCATGCCCTGTCCCTAGGTTGAGCCAATGCCAACCAGTTCAGACAGGCCTAAATTTATGTATGTTTTTTCTCCATCCAAGAAGTAATATGTTAACCCCCTGTCTTGCCAGACTAAGTTTCTGAAGACCAACCGCCCCCATAAATCTATGTATGTTCTTTCCATCCGAGAAGTAGTATGTTAAAACCCCATGTCCTAATTGATAAGAAACGATGATACCCACGGGTACACCAGTATATATATATATAACCATCGTTCCTGTAAGACCTAGACAGAAATGACTGAAGATGTTAGCCACCATACAGTAACTCTAATTCTTACCCCAACCAGAGATTGTATATACAACCCTCTTTTACCAGTCTTGACGCATTTTCACCATGAAACAATACCGAAGCTACCCCTACGAACTGGCGCTTTCTTTGGTGTATATGTCATAGAAAACGCAGTTCCCAGGAACAACTAGGTCAGCAAGAAATAGTGTCAGATTAACAGTGTCCATAACCATCGTGTTGACGAGTGATAATACACCATGTTTTTCTCTACTTTTATCCACAGTCAAGCACACACCTACAGTTAACCTCCTCTTCCCCACAGCCCCACAGTCCACATGATTCTATCCCTTCCAGACTCATATACTGTACCACCCCATATTGCTCATCCCCCGGTAGCGTTTGGCTAACATACTTTCCGTCATTAACCCCCCAAGCTACGATACCAACTGTAGTCTAATGCCACCCCTACGCCCAGAGACCTTAGGGTCAAACTTCCACGTAGCCCCCCTTAACCCTCTCCCTCTCGTTAACCCCCCCATGCTCCTTGACTCCTTTCCGACCTAGCCTCTCCACCATACCTCCTGAATATCCTTAACTTTTCCATTACTAACATTCTCAAACCTTTTGTATATATACTCCTATCCAGCCTACCTTCCCCCAGTAGGAAGGAACACCATTAGAACTTTACTAACCCTTTGCATGCCATCTATTCCCTCACAACCCATTCACAACCCCTGTACCCAATGATCGTCAGTGCGAGGCTAGCCGCCTCGCCAGTGACTAACTTCTATTGCCATACTTCCAGATAAATGTGGCAGAGTTAGCAACCCAGTCTCCACCACATCTAACAAACCATGCAATTAACAACCCAACCAATTAAACTAGCTGGTCAAGGCACCTTCGGTTTTAGTATTACGAACACCCACATCTGTCTCATAAACAGAGGGTTATTACAAACACTTGTAATATGGCAAGCCCCCAGCCACAGCCGCCCGGACGACCATCACAGAGAGAGGACGCGCACCTCCCCCTTTTCACCCACCCGAGGAGGGAGACCCCGACCCCTGCGGAGGTATACCTGACCCCTGTTTTGACTTCCGGGTCATTGCCAGGTAGCACAGGAATTCTTCCTATCAATGAACTAACCATGTATGACTAACACCTTTACTAACTTCTATTAACCCACAATAACCCATTAACCTTTCTTGCATACTCCGATAACCAAATTAGCACCTCAGCTATACCATAGAATGAAGATTGAACAATCTAAGAGAGACGCTCCTATCACTGCTATCCCAATCCTCCTCGCAAAGTAGATCCAGTCTCTCCCACCTAAATACTTCCAGTATAGCCAAAATAGTACCTCTTACTAAGGCTCAGTTATATCACATGATGAAGGCTCCATATAGCCATGTGCCACAACAGTAATCACCACCTTACCTAGTTCCCGTATCAATTGAGAGCTCAAATAAGTCCATCAAAACTCGAGATCCCTATGGCCTACAGGGTCCAAAACCGAGCCTATAAACCAAGCTCCAGCCCCCAGTAAAATCAGTTGAAAGATAGACACCAACCAGTGGCTGGCCCCCTTAAGTTGACCTCTAGCTCTGCCCTTGTGTTGTTCCTGAGAATTGAGTTCCAGAGCCAGCAGACTCCGTGGCAGATTGAGATAGAAGCATCTGTCCACGTACAAGAAATCTACGTGCACCTTATAACCTTCACAAACCAGTGGGTATATAAGCGTGTAGCCAGCAACGATCGCCAAGAGATCCGTCTTGAGAACTTCCTACATATGGACCCCCTGGACGGCCGCGGAACCAGTCGTTAGCCCCCAACATCACGGACGCAAGATAACCAGGACCAGACCCATCAAATACTACCCAAGATTCACTCTATCAGTACTACAGTATTACAGTACTATTTAAAGACTCACTTATTCATATTTCTACGAAGTGGCTAGATCTTTGCCCCAGTATAAGTCATATATAACCATTCCATGAGGAAGTGCTAAGCGTATCATTGTTTATTAATTAACAGGCGATATGAACTCTCGTAATTACCCATGTATCTAGATATTATTACATAGAAGTAAAACCCTAGTGATATCTAATGTTCGCCCACTGATTTGCGTTCTACGTGTTTCTGCTATAAGAATATAAAACTTAGATCAGTACCCCCTGAGGTTACTAGAATTCCCGTGCTCTAAAATACGCGTGTCTAATCTAGTCTGTGAACTACTACTTGTGCACCAGAGCTACCAGTAATCAATCTAAATAGTGAAATTGAATCTATAAGTAACATTGAGGGTCTCCAGTATAAACTTGCGAACAAAGCCAGTGATCAGAAGATTAATACCTGAACGTTGGAAGTGGGAGACTAGGCTCCATCCAGATCCACTTAATGCTAGTTGTTCAATTCTATCATTTGTCTTGTACGAGTGTTCATACCTTCTTATGCTTCCTATTAACCATCATCAATAAACGTGATCGTGTGTCTTGTTACCGTGTGTTTAACTTGTGTTCTCTATTCCTCATACCTTGTTTTGTGCATGCAGCCTTATATACCCAGTCAGTTAGAACTCACATTACCCAAGTTAATCCTGTAGAAAAACAGGGCATAACGCTCACCCTGTCTATCTCAGCCTACCTTCCCCTGTCTGTCTATCTCAGACTGCCTCACCCTATTTTCCCAATATTGATTCTCACGGTCTTATATTAAATCTATATTATCTCAATTGTCTTGTGCTACCATATACAGTATATTACGATTTACAGTATGTTACCTTAATTACTACTATTATACTGATGACTCTACCTTACACTATTCAACTAGTTTTACAGAACCCCCCAACAAGCAATCACTCAAAAAATCAAGTGATGATGCCATAAAACACTTATCTTCTGATCTATCAACCATTTCCATTTGGGGCAGAGAAAATCTTGTTGTTTTCAATGCTTCCAAAACCCAATATCTCCATTTATCTACCCGTCAAGAACTCCCACATACTTCAACTATACACAAATCAACCCTTCATCTTCATTCAGTATTCTAGATGTCTCTTTTTCTCCTGATCTCACTTGGAAAGACCATATTACCACCCTTGCTAAAACAGCTTCCCAAAAGCTGGGTGTGCTCAACAGCCTCCAGGGGTTCTTTACCCCTGTACAGCTTCTTGCCCTGTACAGGGGCACAGTGCGTCCTTATATTGAGTATTATTCTCACGTGTGGGGAGGATCCTCTTACACAGCACTTCTTGACAAAGTAGAAAAGAAAGCCTTTCGTCTCATTAACTCACGTTCACTCACAGACTCTTTGCAATCTCTCTCTCTCTTTGCCGCAGTGTTGCATCTCTCTCGCTATTCTACCGCTATTACAATAATCAGTGTTCCTCAGAGCTCTCAGTGTACAGTATACCACCTCCTCTAACAAGAGTACGTAGCACACATCTTGCAACTCAATCCCATCCCTACTCTGTGCAGCTCTCCAATTCAAGAGTGAAACGATATTCCCAAACTTTCTTCTATTCTACAGCTAAGCTCTGGAACATACCCATATTCCTCACCAAGCCCTCTATAACCCATCATCTCCAGACATCACCTTTTGCTCCCCAGAACTCGCCCCCACAACATCCTGGAGGGTGGTCAGAACCTTAGGCTCTGACCACCTCCCGATCATTATCACCACCAAAACCAGACTCACCCCAGCTAGCCACAAACACACGTACACCAATTATAAAAGAGCTAACTGGGAAGCATTCACAAATGAGACAGAACAACACTTCACAACTCTAAACAGTACACCCATCACTAACATCAACAATGCTGTACACATACTCAATAAAACTATCCAAAACGCTGACAAGAAACACATTCCAAGAGGTAACAGAAAAAGACACAACCCCAACTTCACACCAGAAATTCAAAACCTCATCAGACAACGCGACATACTGAAACACTCCCCAGCACCCCACACACAAGACATCACACAACAAATTCAAGCACTCAACACCCAAACTAACAACAAAATACAAGAACAACAAAAACTAAATTGGAATAACTTCCTACAAACACTTGATCACAAAACAAACCCCAAAAAACTATACAAAACACTAAACAGCATCACACTTTCCAACAGCAACACAACACAATCACATGCTGCAATCACAACAACAGACTCTACTCCTTCATGTAAACAACAAGCAAACACTCTCATCAATCACTTTTCACATGTCAGCCACCTAAAACCTCACAAAGACGACCGACGTGTCATCCGACGTAAGAGACAATTCCCCACAGACCCTGACTATACACCCTTCACCAATCACCAGACAAAGCATATCATCAACAATCTCAAGCACTCACCCGCCTGTGGCCTAGACAACATAAGCAACATACACCTCAGACCACAAGGCATACAAGCACTCACTAACATATCAAACTACAGCTATTCACACACAACACAATACCAGACATTTGGAAGCATGGTATCATCATCACTTTCCCCAAACCCAACAAAGACCCCACGCTACCCTCCTCACACCGCCCCATCACACTCCTTTGCTCCCCCTCCAAAGTCATGGAACGCCTAGTATTACAACTAATTACACCTGACCTACCCCTAGCTCCAACACAACATGGCTTTAGGCCACTGCACTCCACAAACACTCTTCTCACAGACCTTACACAAAGAGCTTTCGACGGCATCAATTCAGCTAGACCACCACACAGATCACTATTAGCCACACTCGACATTAGTAAAGCCTTCGATGCCATCCCCCGCCACAACCTAACAAACAAAATCTACAACACAAACATGCACAACAACACAAACGGTGGCTGGCCAACTTCCTAGCAGGCAGATGTGCACACGTATCTTTTGCCGGTCAGTCATCTAAAATCAGAAACTTTCCAAACGGAGTCCCACAAGGATCCGTCCTATCGCCCGCACTCTTCAATCTGTACATGCACGATATAACTACACCCAATACGCCCCAAATAAACTTAGCCTCCTATGCAGATGACATAACACTCACATGCACACACCATGACCCAAAAAGAGCAACAGATCTCCTTCAACCCTATCTCAACACACTACATGGCTGGTGCACTACAAACAGACTTAATCTAGCCCCAGCCAAATCCACCGCAACCCTGCTCACAAGTTGGACAGGAGAACACGAATACATCCCTCAACTCACCATAAACAACACACCCCTAACACATACACACACACCCAAAATCCTAGGAGTAACATATGATACTCATATGACATTCAAACAGCACACCACAAACATTAAAAAGAAACTGACACCCAGACTTAACGCCCTCAGGTCACTTGCTCACACAAAATTTGGACACAACAAAGAAACTACCACCACAGTATATAAACAATACATAAGATCAGTGATGGAATACGCAAGCCCAGCCTGGGCTTCTAACCTAGCTGAAACACATCATAAGACCTTACAGACTATTCAAAACAAAGCCCTGAAGATCATTACAGGCTGCACAGCTACTGCACCCACAGATCACCTACATCAAGAAACCAAAATCCTCAAAGTCAAAGACCATCTGGACATGAGAGGCACTCAATTCCTGGCAGCAGCCTCCACGAACCAAGACCACCCACTAAACTACATGGCAACACACCCACAGACACCAAGAAATATCAAAACAACACCCAGCACACGGTATCACACACAATTATTGTCCTCTCTCCCTCCCTGCCCACCCCGAACCAACATCCAGAAGCACATCCATACTCATATCTCTCACCGATCCATCCACTCACTCACAGACAACACACAGCTGCATGCACGACCTCCCGAAATCCATCCTTCCGAATCCTCCCTTCCTCGCGAGGACAGAGTCCACCTGGCCAGGCTGAGATGCGGACACCATCCAGCTCTCCTGAGCTATCAGAAGAGACTGGATGACTCCGTTGTCGACGCCTGCCCGGGATGTAACACAGCACCCCATACCATTAAACACATCATAGAAGACTGCATTTCACACAACCACTTACGCCAACAACACAATCTACACTCAATGAGAGCTCTGTGGGAAAGCCCGATCGTGGCCATGGCCTTTCTCAGGGACTCGGGGCTGTTCGGCCAGGCAGCTTAGGGAACAACAACAACAACAACAACTCTCTCCCTGAATCCATCTTTCCCTCATCCTATGACTTAAATTGCTTCAAACTCCCGATGTCCAGGCATTTTGGCTCAAACACTCCTTGTCACTCTTTCAACTCTGGGGGAGGCACTCTTCACAGGCAATTCTGCCTTTTGTCTCCCCCTTCTACATAGAAAAATTCAAAATATATAATATAAATTCAATGGCAAATGCCTTTGCCTGCACTTTCGTTAAAAAGAAACAAACAAAAATATATAACAAAAGAAAACCAAAAAAAATAATAAAAAATAAAAAAAAGCGTAATTCCAACTTTCAATAATTTCATAATTCAATTAAAACTTTAAAATACTGGCTTAACCCCCTGAGTGCCAGGTCCGCATATATACGGACCTGGGTGTTGTCACGCCCAGTGCCAGGTCCGTATATACAGAAAACTGACTCAACGAAAAAATTGGTAGCGCCGAAACCATCACCCACGCTTTCTATATCCATACCACAAGTACCCTACCCTTCGAACTTCTTGCCACCAACCCCCCTAGCCCCCTCCCACCTCCCAAACACCATGTAAATGACATGTAAATATGTGTATTAGAATAATAAGAATAAATATAAATATGACTATTTACAAGTTATTTTATATTATAAGACTGTGACAATCATTAGTGTGTGTGTGTAGGATAAAAGACAAGCCCAATGCATTTCAGTGATAAATATTTGTATATAATGTGACAAAAACTTGTGTAATTTGCGGACCTGTATATCATCTCCTTAGTGTGTTTACATCCCCATAACAATTGTGCATCGAAAAACAAATTCATAATCAATGCAGACATACTCCAAATACTCTCAAAGTGTGTTTGCAAAGAAAAAAAATAATTCATTTTTTTTTACATCGGGTGGATGGGACTCGTTAGCCTTGGTCGGCAACTCATCTAGGGGAGACAACCTTATACAAATCTGGGTGGATGGGACTCGTCAGCCTTGCTTGGCAACCTGTCTAGGGGAGTAAACCTGATACAAATCTGTACTGCTTACTTAAGGGTAAGGCAGGTTAGTGGATGGATTAGCCGAACACCACTGTAGAAAAATAGTGCTAACAAGATGCACAGAGGGCCTCGGAGTCGGACGGATCCTAAATTGAGTGGTCAATCCTGTCAGTCCTTCACTAAACTGGCTCGGGTTGTCCCTCAAACAGGGAATAGGTCCGCTTGGGGGCATTCTGTGTATGGCCACCCTCGTACGGGGAGTAAGGCGTCCGGCAATAGATAGATAGATAGATACACATATATTTTATTTTGCGTAACCATGGTGCCTCACGTACACATACCTACATCATAAAAATATGTGAGCGTACTAAAGATACTCGTAGTCCGTACCGTACTCAACATAACACTACTGTACTTGAAATGCCTGCATTCGTCAAAACCGGACGGTGGTAGCACATTGAAGTCGGTCGGATAAAAAAAATAGAAAAGAAAAAAAGATAAAGGTTATAATAAAGTATAGGGTATTTACCTTGAAACTTTCAACTCACTAAATACTGTACAACATTATCTACATATTTTCAGGCAAAAATTAACAAGGTGAGTGCTATAATTACCACTTTCCTCCCATTTTCATCCAACATGACAGATTTAGCCAATAAAAAAATGGTAAATCAGTGACAAAAGGTTACCAAAATATCGGCATTCTGCGGGTTAATCCAATGGTATTTTGAAATTTTAAAAAAATAACTATCCTATGGAATTTTATACTCCTTTTATATTGACAAAGAAACTGACTTAACCCCTTCTGTACAAGTGACGTCCTTTTAACTTTACTCTGGCTACTACTAGACAATTTTATTCAGCTTAAGTCTTCTCCAATTTGAAGTATATCTCACTTAACCATTTTTACTACCACGGATCCTTTTTAAACTGCATAAAATCGTTTAAATACAGTACTACAGATATTTTCACAGCAATTGTTCCGAGGAACTTGCTTCAATTGTGCCGCCTCTCCACATCTTTCCCCGTAGAACTAGGGCAGCTGAGAGCGCCCATGAATTTACACTTTCTCCTCCACAATGCAGAACTTCTGCTTATCAGAATTCATTTATCCCCAGAGCTACTACTCATATAATAGACAGGGGGTGAAGTTACTTTTGGAGCTCTGGTATCCCGTAGCTACCATGTGGCTGAAATTGGATGAACGTTGGCCCAGACTTAACCCCCTTTTAGTCACCTCTTGCAAAATGTAGTACAGTAGACACTCGGAACATATTCTTATACTGTACTGTATTTCCTCTCCCACATGGGTAGAGGTACCTCCCCTATGGCTCTGAAACTGAATCTGCTTTTAGGGTTTCTAGTTCTACCATTTCTGTGAGTAAAGGACAATGCATAGATGGCTGGACATTGCAATAAATACTTATCATAAAAATCAATGGCAATGTTTTTTATATAGCAGCTATGCCTTTCCTAAATAGGGAAATTAAATTGTTGGATGTTACACTCACGATTTAATGCACAGCCGTTTCAAGATAACACATCTATCACAACGAAAATAATATTACATGTTACAAAGCATTTGAGTACAGTACATAATCAATTGATGTTTGAAGATGGATGTGGAGTTCAAAAGATACCTACCGGGTATATAATGTAGATATGCATCTGGGAAGAAAAAAAAATCTACTGACAAAAAGTAACAAAGATACAAAATAACTAATCAATGGTTTAGCTAGAATTTCCAAATTGTTGTTAAGGCGAGTACCGGAAAATCACGGACTGAGATTTCAACAATAAATTATTAAAAATATCAGTAGATACAACTCCATTAAATATTATTTGCACTGATGTGTAATGCATTGAACAGAAACAATAAAAAAAGACAATACAAAAATCAATTACGTAAATATAAATAGACAAGAGATTATGACATACTGTATATAGGAGAATGGCTAGAAATACTACAGTATATATATGCATAAAATAGAATATGGGTGGAAAGGAAACTGCAGTCGGTAAATCAGGTGCATGAATGAATATACATTGGACTGTACCAGTAATAAGGAATTGTTAGGATACCGTAGATCAGCACATCAAAAATAGAAAACGGAAAAAGTAGTGAATACGGGTCTATCTGCGGCAGGCCTTTGCAGAAATGTTTAATTTAAGCTGCGAGGAAAGCGTAAACAAATAAGTAAAGTAGGTCAAATAATGGTAGGATATTGTGCATGGGAGAGACATATGCATGAAAGGGAGCAAGGAAATAAACATAATAAACATAATAAGACCACTATTTGGCCTTGGTGAGGAATTGTTGCATAGTCTGTTGCAACTTGGTAATGTTCTCCCGTTTGCCGTCACTCTCCTTCTCTAGCCGTTCCATCGTGCTCTCGTGACGCTTGCTGAAACATACACAAATACTTGATAAAGCATACAACATAATTATAAACTTTTAATAGCCTGAAACACACAAAAATACAAGTTACATGGAACATACAATAATACACTATAATTAAATTAATTAATTGATGTACACTCAAGGAAAAAACAATCTTTACACCGGTGAGCTGAATATATAATTATGTGAACGAAATGAACCGGGTGAAACATACGTCTGTACTGTATTATCACAAGAGTTCGACCCACTACCAGAATGTTTAGAGCGTTAGTGTAAAGATTGTTTTTTCCCTCGAGTGTACTGTACAGTAAAATCAATACAGTAGTTACAACGACAACATAAGAACACAGAAATCTGTAGAAGGCCTACCGACCTTGACTGGAGCTGTAACCTACAGCATTTATTTTGAAAATCTTATAGATAATTTAAAGAGTAACATAAAAGAGAAACTACTCAGACAATAATAAACAAACAATTTATGATATATAATAATCTTGATTAATTAATTACACAACAATTAGTAATTTTGTATGGTTGTTGTTGTTGTTGTTGTTCCCTAAGCTGCCTGGCCGAACAGCCCCGAGTCCCTGAGGAAGGCCATGGCCACGATCGGACACTCGGATGACATAGTCTCTAGCCCACTCGTAAAAATGTGTGGACTTCCCCTATTTCTAATCATGGAAGTATATCTCTGCAAACAAATTAATTACTATAATCGTCTATAAAACAACTACAAAACTATATATATATAAAATTTTATGGCAAGCAGGTTCTATCCAAAAATCAATCCATATAGTTATAATTACATAAAGAAATATATAAGGAGTCCACCAATTCATAGTAGTGGGCTAGAGACTATGGTATCCGAGTGTACCTGGACAACTCGACCAGGAAACCATTTAAAGCAGTGCCAATTAAACCAGCGCCACTATAAAGAACCAACCTAACTTGACTTAACCTAATAGTATTGGTTGAGTTGACACTTATTTGAGAGCTAGTGGATGAAATAGTCTACTATAGTCTATTTTCTTCCAGCTTATGGTAAATTGCCATAACTTCATTGTAATTCCTTAGGTATTACAAAGATTTTGTAGTGAAATATCGAGGAATCAGCTACTAAAGGATTCAATTTGCCATCAGC